>WBMZ01002173.1:19785-37869 GCA_013400975.1 Atrichornis clamosus | reverse complement strand
TTTTTTTTTTTTTTTTTTGAGATTTAATGACAGAGATGCCTAATTGGCTTTCTCACACTTTTGGTCCAGATTTTCAATTAAGTAAAAGTTACTAAAAAGAATGATTGAATAAGTACTGTCAAAAGTTTACTACATAAACCTGCTCTCTGTTCATTGAAATAATATAGAATAACATGGTGCTTTGGAAATACTGCACTGGAATAAAAGTTGAAAAAATACTCTAAGTCCGTTTATGATTTAGTGACAAGACACAGTAACACAGTGAGAATTTTTTCATGGAAGTGAGGTTTACACCCACCTGTATAATTTATGCATATTGTTTAATAACAGGCAACACAATTGCTATACATGAAGTGCTCTTAGTGCTTCAGGGTAGACCCAAGCCCAGGACAGAGCATGAGCTGCAGGTAGGAAGTGCCCGGTGGGACCCGACCCTGAAGATCTGCAAAGTGATCAGCCCCAGGCTGTTTCACTGCTCACACCATCAGCTCTGGGACCCCTACACTGCCTCCTCAGGTTATGTAACTCTCATTCTTAAGAAATAAGTGCTTATCTCTAGAACAAGTCATTAAACAGTTACTCATCCCACTGCTAGGGAGCAGCTTCTCTGCAATGAGGAGAGTGAGGAGACGTCTCAGAGTGGAGTGATAGTAGTGCGTGTCTGGAAATCTGGGAGAGATGCAAATGCCAGACAGGCCAGCAGCTGAGTGCAGCAGTAGGAACATCTGCAGTTGATCAGCTGTCCTGTCAGAAGCAAACATTATTGGGGTTAGAGGGTTTCTTGGAGCCTAAGAATATGGGTTTGATTCAAAAGTCAAAGAACTTTGTAGAAGCGCTCGTGCTTTGGGTTTTGAATCCATCCCAAAGAGCTGAGGTTCAGCCAACTTGAAGTTTAAAAAATTTTTATTCAATTGGGTTTTTTAATTTTTTTTTTTTTTTTTTGAGACAAATGTGTGGCTTTGGAATAAAGACATGAAATGGCCTCATATCAGTTTAAATGTCGGAGTGATGTAAGCAATGCCTGTTTAATGAGTAGATGCATCCTCTTTAACAGCAGTTGCAGGAGATTATTGCTTGTGCATAGACAGGGTATGGGTGGATTGCTGGGGATTAATTCAGCTGCGTGCTGCAGTATCTGGGTATCTTACTCTGTGTAAACATACTATATGTATGTATGTCTATATTTGTTTTATTATACACATACATACATACTCACACCCTGCCTTGTCACCATATCTCTCTCCTAAAAAACTCAGTAGCAAAAGTAGCAATTAGGCAAGTCATTTGTTAAAATGTTTGTGTTTTCTTACTTCTCAAATCCTGACTTAAAAGTGGATCTCTTGGCAATGATCAGTTTGGATGATACAGCTCTTTTAGATCCATTTGTTGTCTCCTCCCAAAAAAACCTAAAGGAAGTAGAGGTAAAGCTAGATGGACGTGTTCTTGACGTGTTCCCTTCCAGCACATAGTTAAATCTGAACATTTTAAGTTAACTTTCTTGGAAGATCTGTTGCAACCATTATCTTGTTCTTTCTTTATAGTGAATTCACAATACGATGCAAAATGGAAAAGAAAGAAAAGGCATTTAATGTAGTATGTAAATATTGACCTTTTAAAATTAAAATGTTACTCAAAGTGCTTACAGTCAACCACATCTTAGCTATTTGTTAGTTTTTTGTGTTGTCTTATCTAAATTTAAATGGATACAGTTCCATAAATGTTGATGTGTTTTTGTGTATATCTTCAAATTTTTATAAAGATGCTAGTAAGTCAATACATATATCCTGATCTGTGTATTATTTGTTCAGTTTTTATTAGCATAATTTTATAATTATTTAAATAGGCAACTCCAGTAGGTGGTTATATGAAGCCAGCTTTTTTTTTTTTTTCCAAATTATTTTGTTTCCATCTTGTAGCACTGGAAAATTCACTTTATAACTAATCATATTTTGCCTTGACTAAAATATGGGATTACCCATATGATCTGTGGTATTTTAGTAGAATGTTCTACCTTTTTTTTATTAAAAAAAAAACCCTGAAACAACTCTGTCCTTTAACTTTTGAGGGGAAATACAGTGCACTGTCAGACCAAGGCATGGGGTTTCTAGGTTTGTTCCGTTGTGCTGTGTACGGGTACAAATCAGGCCTGTCGTGTAATACTGTTCTCAAAAGTTTTGGGCTATTTTGGCTTCGTGCGCAGCCCAGGTTGGTGGTGTGGCACGTTGGTTCATCGCGGTGTTATCAGTGGCACTTGTTATCACTGGCACATGTTGTCAGTGGCCCTTGTTGTCAGTGGCCCTTGTTGTCAGTGGCCCTTGTGCCGTGTGATGGAGCGACGTGCGGTGCTGGGGACGCTCGGGCCGTGCTGTAGGCAGGGGATGAGCACAGGTCTGTAGCATTTCCATAGCCAGAGGGAGACTGCTCTCAGCCCACACCAACCTCCAGTGGGACTTTGGGAAGGAAGGGTAGTCACAAGCAGCCCCCCTTTATGGTCTCTTCAGATACCTGGTTTATACCCCAGTTCAAACCTGAAGGTTCGCTTCAGATTTCAAAGTGTCTGTAAAAAAGTCCTTCCAGCCATTAAAATGCCAAGCAGACCAAGCATTTTAATTAATTTGTGTTAGGTTTCCACTGGAAGGATAGAGATGAGAGTAAAACTGAAGGTTATTTCAGAATAACCTTGGGGGGGTCCTCATAGTTTTTTCTTAACATTAGCTATTTGGGATAACAAAAAAACTTTTACTTTGTGCTGAATTTTTAATCTTTTTTTAAAACATAGTACCTTTTACCTGTTTAGCTTGAAATGATGCAATTTCCCTGGAAGCCTGTAGGCACATCCTGTCCTTGCACACAGTAACTGAGTGTCTGTATGTGTGTGTGGGTGTGTTGCCCTTGTAGCTGGGGTCAGAGGGTGGGTGGGAGGCTGTGGGATTTCTTCTTTTGAGGTTTTTTTTGGCCTGTTTTTTGTCTGCTTGGGAGATACCCTGGATTTGTCCTCTGGCATAGTATTGTGTTGTTCTTGTCCTTTGCATAGTACTGTGTCTGTGATGTGAGTCGTGGTACTCAAAAGTAGGAATCTGCTTTCACCCGTTTGCTGTCAAAAAGGTGTTTTTGTTCAGAAAGACGTGAGCCTTTTTTTTATTACTTTTTTTTAATGCTTTTACTTTTTTTCTAGCAACATGGTAGATGAGAAATTAAATGTAAAGGAAACAAATCCTGACCAGATTGCAGAAAGTTAACTATATTATAAAGGTCATTTAAGGTACCATAGAGCTTTTGTTTCAATGTTACCTTAAATCATGACTTATCTTCTAATTAATTCATAAACATAATACTTGAAAGTATTTTATCTTAAATTAGTATCAAATCCTAAGGATTTTCTGTAAGGTTTTTTTGTAACCTGATTTTTATTCATGGAGATGACTTACTGTCCACATGAGCACAGGGTCTTGTGTACAAAAACAGATTCATATTGGATCCTTGCGTATACCAACTTCTGGTATAATATGGTTGGGAAGGATCATTTTGTTCTTTATAATGCTGCTTTTGGCAGGGTTGAGTTTTTTAATTAAGAAAAAAACCAAAACCAAAACTCTATTTCCTACTTCTCTGCTTATTTTGGTGGAAAGTGTGATTCTTATTGCACTAAAGGAAACCTCGAGGTGAAAGTTAATCTCACAGGGTCTTTTAGGTGCCTGTGTGGCTCTCTTTTCTTGGTTGGATGCACTGATTTTTCTAACTGGAAATGGGCTTTATAGGTAGCCTTTTTCAACAGGTGACACTGCTTTTATTAATGTAACAGCACTTGTGTTAAGTGATTTTTATCATCTAAATTTTAAACAGTATTGCAGATTACAAATATTGTTGTAAAAGAACCTGTGTACAGTTAAATGTAGCTGTATTGCAATGTTGTGTGTGGTCACTTGGAAGATCACAATTTCAAACACTGCTGTGTTAATGTTACATTTGTTCAGGATTTTCTTTGTGTGCATCTAATGGTTTTTAATATGCATTGTATTTTTTTCCTAGTGTGTCAGGCTGAGTTTGGAACCTTGCACTTTTTTTTCTCTTTCTGTAATAACAAAACCATTTGTTTGCAGGTTTTCTTTTTCAGATGATGGAACTTCTTTCAACAGTTTAACTTCTAATTAATGGACTCTTCCACTTCCAGATACAGCAGAGGCCAGATGCTAACACTTACTTATTCACAGCTGATCTTCTGTACTATTGCATATGATTTTATTGATAAAACAGCCCTTGCATTAAGTCAACTTTCTTTTTTCCTGGTGTACCCTTTGCCTCTACACTATGCTTTATTTATTTTCCATCTTATTGGCCCCCATTTTCCATTTCCACAAGGATATTTTTATTCCTGTTGTGTTCGTGGTCTTTTCACTCTCTGTTCAACTCTCTGGATTTTTTCCTGAGTGTGTTATGTTCAATCTTTTGCTCTGTTTTCTGTTCTTTCAGCTGCTTTCAGGGTTCCTAAAGCCTGGATCTCCTACCCTGAAAGCCCATCATACTGTACTTTTCTTTGCAGACTTTGGTGCATGAAGTTGAGGTTGCTTTTATACAGGTATCACACCTTAGGCCATGCTGCCCATCCCAAAGCACTGGGGAAGCATCACTTAACAGTTTCGCTTTGCAGTTTTACCAGTGTTGGAGAATTCAGAAATTTTGTTTACAGGCTTTAGCATTTGTGACAAACCAGGCTAAACAGGATTAACAACTATTTTATCCTTTTCACTTTTTCAGGAGTTCTGTTCTTGAATTCAGTGATAGTAATAGCACTTTTTCTTACTGCCACGTAGAAATATCAACACTGTCGACACGATTCTACCTCCTATTACTATTACTGAATGTGATCCTTCCTAACCTGTAAAGTCTTAAACAGTGTGTATATATCTATATATACATATACTTGGGTGTTTTGAGAATCATTTCAAATGTACTGCTCTAATCTGGATTACAGAGTTTGTTTATTAGCAGTTCAGGATATAAATTCAACAGCCGACTGTATCATACTGACTGCACTGGGAGTGCGTCTGCCTCATGTTTTCTACAGCATCATCTGCACAAGCTGTTCACTGCTCATTGCTTGAGTGTAATTCTGAACTATACCAAATCCTCCACTTGCATAAGAGATCTTTGTCGTACCTACTGAAGTGAATGTAAAAATGGAAACACAAAGATGATCTCATGTACAAGTTCTTTTACATGTAATCCCATGTCTGAAATGTGAACATGTAAATATATTTATTGTACCTAAAATATGTCAATAAAACTTGATCATTTCCTACATTGTTGCTTGATGTATAACTTGAACTTCAAACTTGTCAGAAAAGACTTCACACACTGGATTATTTTATCATTTTTATTATGGTATCACCCCTGGGCTCCTGCTTTTACATCAACATCATAGCACAGGGTTCTTCCACAGAGGTGCCCAGATGGAAACAAAAGTGGTTGAGGGTAGGTGATGGTAAAAGGGACTTGTGTTTGTGTGGCTGCCTCAAAGAGTCTGGAAGTTAAGAAGGCTCTCATAACAGACATATAGGAGGAAAGCTTGTGAGCTTGAAAGCTTTTCAGGTGCTTTTTAGCCATACTGACTGACATGTCTAATAAAAGATTTCTACTTTCAAGTATTGCCTACGTTAATTTATGCCATAAAGAGGAGCTCTTGGCAAGCTCAGTTTGGTCACCATTATTTCCTGAACACGATTGTATCAGCATAGATGGAGGCTAATTCCACTGGTCTATTGTGTATCAAGAAAAGAGATCAGAACCAGCTGTCTTGCCCTCTGTAGGGTTTTTTAGTAGTTTGTTAACATTATTCACAAAGCTAAACATAAAAAATCCTGGTATCACTGGAAGTGGCACCTGTGATCCAGCATACACATTTCCAGGGGGGCATTACCAGCTTGTCACTTAACTACTGGGGGTAGATCTCAAGAGAACATCGTTACCTGGGGCAGACTAATGATACCCCGTGTTGGTTGTTCTGCTGGTACCCCAACAGAGGACATACAGCAACCAGCAGCACACTGAGCTGGGAAGGCTCATCAAAGTAAAAAAAGTGCCTCTGATGCAGTGATTTAAATAGTGAGCCACGTAAGAATAACCATCTTTGTGTACAAATTTCCAACTTAGTTTTCAACTTGCGATTCTGTTTTGTATCAACAGTAGGAGTGCACTGTAAATATCCACCTGACTGCAGCCTCGCCTCTGCCACATCTCCCTCTAGAGAAGTGTCCAAGCCAAAGTAAACCTCACCAAAACCCCAGCTTGAGGAGTCGTATCTCCTCGCTTCTTCCTGCCTTCTTTCCCTACCTCTGTCAGTCTGTGGTCTCGGGGCAGGAATTTGTGTTCTAGTGCAGCTGGTGCACCCCTGGGCACCGACTCATCGGTCCCCTCCTGCCGTAAGCTGGATGGATTGACCATTGCACAGCACAGGGAACAAGCAGCTCCCTTTCTGAGCGGGCAGGTGAGGACTGGGCACACGAGTGTGTGGTCTTTACAAGTTAAAATGTCCTGCTGATGAACTTGCAGTTTTGTGAGATTACAGGATTCATGCAGGGATGCGCTTGGAGAACTGGAAGGCTGACAGCTGTGAAGAGAGGGAGGAAATCAATGGGGCTAAAAACTAGTTACTGAGGGAATGGAAAGGGAGTGACCAAGGCAGGTACAAATAAAACTTTAAAATCAAATCTTGAGATGCCTAGTGGAGTGCTTCAATAATTGGTCTTGATTGACCTTAATTAATTTGTAATTATTTGGGTAGGAAGAGTTAGAGTGTGCTCACCGAGCATGTTGGGAGACAGATGAGGGAGGGCTCAGATGAGGAGGAGGAGAATCAGTATCTTAGATGAATTGGATGAACTAGAGAATTAGAATAATAGAGGTGAGATTAAATTTAATCTTGCAAAGTGCAAGAGTATGCACTCTGGTGTGACTAAATAAGGATTTTTTGCTGTAAGTGTCAGTGGGAAAAGAGGAAGAGCAGTGAATTAATTGCAGATATCTGATCTATAGATGGGGTGATCTATGAGAGAAAAGACTCCTGCCTTTTTAGGCTGGATGCATCAGGCACTTCCAGAATTGAGTTATTAGCATGTGTATGTGTAGGAAGACTTAGTGCTGGGCTTCAGAATTGCAACCCAATCAAACACCTCCCTATTGCCCTAAGTAGAAACACCCTGTGAATATTTATTTTGAGAAGCTTTTTCAAATGGTTCATCTGTCAAAGATTTCCTCTACTTTTGCTCTACACATTCAGCCTTTCAAAGACCAGGGCTTAAGCTACAGAAAGCATCCTTAGTTGGGTTCAATGAGAATTGACTGGTCACACGGTGCCACTGCTCCTTGGCTTCAGATGTCATTTCTGGCAACTGCTGGATATACATCAAATATTTTCACCCATCCGTGCTGTTCTGAAAAGATCCCAGAGAAAGGCACACCTTCGACTGGTGAAAAATTAGAGGTGCTGACTGGGAAAATTGTTCTGTGGAGATGCTCTTGGCATTTGGGGAGGACTTCGGAGTTAAGCAGTTCTATTTCTTCTGATTCTACTCCTGTATTCCACTAATTATTACCTAATAAACAATCTTTTAATTAAATTACTGATGAGAGGATTCTGCTTCCACAGGAAGGATTTTAAGAGGGCACAAGGATGAGCTGAATAGCCCTGCAGCCTTTTCCAATACTGTTTTCTGGGGTCTCAAACAAATTAGGTTGTGTCTTCTGAAACTGATACTCCTGATTATTCTGATATTCCTACACAGCATCACACAGGCCTTACTTGCAGCAAACCCAGTAAGAACAGAAGGAGAGGGGTTTTGGAGACTTTCTCACTTCGTTATCTGTGCAATGAGTGAGGTGCCTTCCACAGCCTTAGTTGAGTGGGCCCCACCCTGAAGAATATGAGAAATGGGGAAATAGCTAAAAGCTTTGAAAGAAAAAGTAGAAGGCAGCTCTTGCATTTGTTTTGGTAACACTCCAAAGGTATTCAGGGGGTTGGAGTGCCCGGCTGCTGTTACAACCCTCATTGCAGAGGAGACCAAGGTCTTCAAGCGGATTTTTCCAAGACCCATCACCGGAAGCTTGGGCACTTTCTCTGACACGCAGTGTCTCTTTAGTGCTGCACACAGGGAAATGGTCCTGGGTCAGGCACTGCTGAGCGTGGGCTCTCTGGGTAATGTTTGTGTTGGTGGTGGCTGGCACTGAGAATTTGCATGCAAACAAAATCTGGCTCACTCTGATGGTCTAATTGTTAAAAAATTATCTTTCTGAAATCTAACACTTTAAGAAAACTTGATAGCAAATCAAATTGCAAATAACACTCTGAACCCAAATCATCTGAATTCTTATTACTAGGTGGCCGGTAGTAAAACAGAAGTGCTGCTGTGAATTTGCTCTGGGATGAATTTAAGATTTCTCTGCAGATATCAGTAGCCCTGATATCAGTCTATTCTTTGTCGCTTCCTACCATTTGCGTATTTTAAAAGTTATTATTGCTATCATTATTAATCCTACTGAAACTGGGGCTTCTGCAAACAGTAGCTGGATGCAAAATCTGAGTCACAGAGAAATAACTGGATACAGTTTGAGAACCCTGGCAGTGCAAATATGTCCTTTGGTATTTCTAGCCTGAATTTCTGTGTGCCAAAACCAGTCCTGGAAGCCAAACCCCAGTTAACTGAGTGAGAAGATAATTTCTTTGTATATTCTCCATCTTAAATACTGCCACAAACAGGCCTCTCTGCAAGGTGATACCCACAGTTCCTACTGCCATGAACCTTTCGGGCCGTTTAAAGGTGCTGGCTTATTGCAAAGGGCTTGTGTTCATTCACTTAGGTCAGGGAAATTCATGGATTGCATCAAAACCGGGCAGATGTGGTTGTTCCCAGGTCTTCCCTGTGCTCCTGTTAATCAGCCATATCCAGAGGGAGGATGCACATTGCCTCTAATGGGGGTGAGGAGCAGGAGGATTGTAATCATCCCTCATCAGCGAGACCCTCAATCATTGCACTTGAAACAGCTGGGGGTACGTAACCTCATCTTCATTTGAAAATTTTAGTACCTTTTCTCTTAGCCACCTCCATTTTATGCCTTTTTGTTTTCCCCCTCATAAATTTTTATGATTTTTTTTTTTTAAGGGAGAATTTATGGGTGAAATGGCAGAGACCGTGTGAAATGTGGAAGAGCTAAAAGGCTATCAGGGTGGTAAATGAGGCTAAATGGTTCCCTGCCACCAGCTGTGTGGAGTTCAGTGATTGACTCTTACTGACAAGAAATAATTGCCCTCTCTCGCAGAGGTGAAATGGCTCCTCACGCTGTGAATGCTGCTGATGAAGGGGCTGTCCCGGAGCAGGCAGGATCCCTTCCCAGTTTTTATGCCACATCTTGGCAGCTTAACCCCTGGCCGGCATCTTGCACGGAGGTTTTCGTGCGCGGGGTGATCTCCTTCAGTGGCTCAGCACATCCCTCCTGCCCCTCTGGTCCCAGGGAGGTTCAAAACCTTGGCACAACATTGCCGGGATGAGCCCAGAGCCAGGATATTCCCTGCATTACTGATTGAAACTGGCGAGTGTCTCTTAATCAGTTTTATTTCAAAGAAAGGGCCCTTGTGTTTCTTATTGCAAAGATGTGCATTAGGATCTAAAAGCACCAGTTTTGGTTTATTTTTTTTTCTAATTAATTGCAAGGAACAAACGTGATGAGTGCGTTTGTTTGGAAGCTGGGGAGGGTGAATACCTTGACTTGGACTGGGCAAGTAAAGGACTTGCAGTGCACCAGTCTTAAACCTGCATCCTCACAGATCATGCTAGAGAAAAAAATCCTTTTTTTTAAAAAAAAAAAAGCCACAAATCAAACCCTAAATATTAAAAAAAAAAAACCAAACAAAAAAAAACCAAGCCACAAATCAAACCCTAAATATTTTGAGTATGCAAGAAACATGAAGTCAAACACAAAAGCATGATGGTAGTGGCTTGAATGCCACTACATTTCCCTGGTTTTATTAGTTAATGTTACTGCATTGATGAGAATGCAAACTCTTTGGATACGTTGAAAATTATGTATCTAATAACGAATTAATTCTTATTGTGCAAGAGGCCATCCAGGGACGTGCTGTGTGCTGCTCCAGTGAAACCAGGTACCACCTCAGGGCAGCTCAGGAGGGTGGGAGGAGGCTCTGTTGGCAGCTTGACAACTCTGTCCCCATCATTGCCATCCCTCATCTGGTGTCCTTGGAAGACGACGGCTGCGGTCACCAGATGGGTGCCGTGAGCCACCGTGGTGCAAACAGGGCTTGGTGGAGCCTCAGCAGCGAGGGAACAGCTCAGGGAGGCTCTGCATCAGTCTCTGCTGCATTTTTAGTGGCCGTTTCTGACAAGACTCTGCATTTTGAGATGAGAATTTTACCTGTGAAGTCCTGTGGGTTGTAACAGGCCGGTCGGTGCACATGCAGTGTCACCAGTGCGGCCTCCTCCTGCTGCAAGGTGTTGCCTTCTCGGCTTCTTCCCCCTCAGTCTGGCCTCAGAAGGAGATGGGGTGGGCCCTGCCGACAAGGCAGCCTGTAAGAGGCAGCACCCTCTGAGCACCTCACAGCTGGCAGCCGCTGCATCCTCACTCTGCCCCCTCCTCTCGTGGTGGTTAAATAAAGCAGGTGGTTTACTGAGCACAGAAATGCTGGTCTTATCAAATTAGTATTAAAAAAATACCCCTAAAATCCTTGGCAGCAGGCTGAAGGAGGACTCAGGTGAAGGTGATGCTCACCCCAAGGATCAGGAGGAGACCTGAGGGAAAAGTGAGGAGGCATCTTCAATTCCAAAGCATGGACTGGGTGACCAAATGCTCCAGGGCAGAGACAACCAGAAAGGAGTGATTTTTCTTCCCTCCTGGAAAAAAGAAAGTAGTTCAGTTTTTTCCGCTTCAGGCTTTTCCTTTGTACCCAGCTGCTTCTGTTCTTTCCAAAAACCTCTTTGCAAAACAGAGGAAGCAACTGGGGTGACAGGAACCCCCAGAACACAGCCTAAGACAGGATTTGGACCACGGGAGGGAGACTCAGCTGGTGGTGAAGCCCAGGTCCCATTCTCACCGTACTCCAGATTGTCCCTAAATCCCCATCTCCAGGAGCCATGCCACGCCACCCACCTCCTTACAGACTCCTGTCCATGGGGTCAAGAGATTGAAGGCAGGCATGTTGAAACATCAAAAACTTCAAAGGAAATGAGAAAATATTGACGCATTCTACTCAAATCTCCTGGGTTTTATTTAAAAGTGCGCAGTAGGTAACAAAATGGTTAGGAACCTTCTCCGTGAAGGTGGTGTTTATTTACAAGATATTTGGGGTTGCTTCCTGAGTGAAGGTGTTACCCACGACAAGATACATGCAAACCAAGTGTCACAAAAGTCCTCAGGTGCTTTTTTAGGTTGCTTGGTGGTGAGGATTGTACCTTAAGGAGGGTGTGTCAATGAGAGAGGCAGGGAATGACAGTGAATGCTGCCAGCTCTGTGATTTTTTTGGCCCTGGGTGCAAGGACTCATGCTGGGCATGAAGGTACAAGGGCTTCTCTTCCTTCTCAGCCTCATAAAGTCTGATATATGTCCTTCAACCACACCTTTGCCCATTCCCAGGCCAGCAAGCCTTGATGCAATTCCCGCAGGCACAGGGGGAAATTGTTCCCCCACGACCTCCTGCTCCCCTCCCAAACCCTCTGCCCGAACTGTGCTGCCTCTTCTAACACAGTCATCGGGATGGGGGAGCCCCATCCCGCCTGGGAAGGGGACCCTTCATCCTGGGAAGAACCTGTGCCCACCTCTAATCCATTTTATGGGTTAGATATCCATTTTTGGTGCTTACCTTCCCCTTCCTCCTTCTGTCTCTGCAGTAAGATTTCATGATGGAGGGACAGGGACCCACATGGAGCAATGGGGTGGGCAAAAGCAATACTGGGAGGACTGATGCTGAAGGAAGTGTTGATTGTGCCAGAGTTTGGCCTGCTCATGCCAAGCCCAGAAGTTCCAGGAGAGGTGTCTGGCCGGGGGCTGTGTGCTGAGAGGTGTCCACTGGGTGGACGAGCTGCCCAGCCAAGCACTGCCAAGCTTCCCAGGGGGACAGAGGGTAGGGAGAGGAAGATTGTGTTTCCCACAGGATTACGGTCCTTGTGGCATGATTAGAAACACCCTAGGAAAACACATAGAAACCCAAACCCAAAGAACTCCTTGTTGCAGTTTTGCATCAGAATTGTTTATACCAAATGCCCCAGAATATTCTCAGAGAACCAGTTCTAACACGCGATTTTGGAAAGGGCGTGAAAAAAAGCTTACGTCAGACTGAGCCAGAGACGTAACCAGACTGAAATCCAGTTACAGGAACTAATTACCAGTGTTTGGGGTAGGGTTTATCCATTTTCTCCCCCTGGCATCCCCAACAGTCTTTAGACAGAAGTATAAGGAACTGCAAGGAAGCCAGGAGCTCTGGAAACACAGCCTGCTGCAGTCTGGGCTGGCAGGGAGGGTGCTCCTTGCAGGACAAAACTCCTGGCCACGCTCATGTTCCATGCCAGCCTTCCTCCACGTGGTAAACCAAAGTATTACAGAACCACAGAATGGTTTAGGTTGGAAAAGACCCCTAAGATCAACGAGCCCGGCTGCTAACCCAGCACTGCCAAGCCCCCACTGAACCAAGTCCTCAAGTACCCCACCTCCATGTCTTTTCAATACCTCCAGAAATGGCGACTCCACCACTGCCCTGAGCAGCCTGTTCAATGTTTGACAACCCTTTCAGTGAAGAAATCTTTTACTAAAATTCAATCTAAATCTCCTCTGGTGCAACTTGAGGCCATTTCCCCTTGTTCTATCACATGTTCCTTGGGAGAAGGGACCAACTCCAATCTTGCTACAACCTCCTTTCAGGTAGTTGTAGAGAGTGATAAGACTTCCCCTGAGCCTCCTTTTCCCCAGATTCAGGAGATCAGGTAGAAAAGAAATATTTGAACTCAGGTTTGTTGCTCAGTTGCAGTGTTTGAAGGATGTCAGGGTCTGGCTGCTGTGTGACCGTGGGGAAAATTAATGCAGGGGGAGGTGGGAGGAATGAGAGGCAACTGCTGCCGGTGAAACTTTATCTGGAGGCAGATGGCAGAAAAAACCATAACACGCCACAGGCTGAGTCCACTGAGGCTGTTTCTTCTCTGTATTTGGCAGAACCAAAAATTCCCAGGCGCTTGTGCTGTGTGAGACTTTTTTAGGACCAGTGTCTGCAGTTGGTGCTGAAAAGTCCTGACTGTCATCCTAACCTGGAAAAGGGGATTTGGGTGGTAGTGGCAAAGAGGTGTAATGCTTGCAATGTGCAAGAAACCATACTGCTGGTTGCTTTCTAAATGAGCTTCATTATATACATAATTAAGAGAAGAGAGTTGAATGCTACCTAGCCATGTTTTAGGGGTAGTAATTTCAAGATTAAGGGCACCTGGAGATTGAATTAATTAACTCACAACCGAATCAAGTCAACTGTCATTTTCTTTACCTGGAATGAAGCTGGAAATTGGGAAGGCTTTAATTCAGTAACAAAAGGGGATATATTAAAGGGCAGATTTTTGAACAGAAGAAAACTCAGTATAAGACACTGAATTGGGAACCAAACCGGGCAAGGGAAAATCTGAGTGTCAGTGTGGGCTCCAGGACTGGGGAGCACAGTGACCACACCTGGTGGACTCTGCGGCTGAGGGGGATGGAGCAGGCGTCCCTAATGGGCAGTGCAGGACATGACTCCCACATTCCTGGCAAGAGCAGAGCCCAGTCCCTCCCCTACTCTCTCTGTTCCCTGTCGGCTGCCTCTAAATGGCTGCCTGTTATGTAGTCACATTGCAAGCTCCCAGCTCCCCCCAGGAAGGGGCTGAGTGCCTTTAACCTGGGGCTTGGCCTCGCTGCCAGACACATCATTCCTGGAAGGACGCAGAGCGGTGGAGTAGTGAGAACAGAGCCCAGCTCCAAGTGCTCACACACGGAGCCTGTGCTCACCCTGGAAGCACCCTGCCTGCTGCTCAGAGCACTCACCCAGCAAATCTAACAGAAAATGAAGTGTCAGCATGACAGACAGATTCATTTCGTATTATTTTGGGTTTCCAGTCTCCGCTCTCTCCACCAGCTGCTTTGGAGCATTGCCTGGGCTCAGTGGGTCCCACACAGACTCTGGGGTGGGCAGGACACGGGCAGGTCTGGGCTCTGCTGAGCACAGAGACCTGCTGGGGGGAGACATTGGGGGTGGGTTGTCTGCACCTGAAGCCTTGGCCAGGCAAAGTCCCTTCATCACACTGGGGAGAAGCTGGGCTCTGCTCTGACCTGTGCTCTCCGTTTCTCCAAGGAGGAATTGCCCAAACTTGGACCTCGCATCGGGCACTGTGCTGTGCACCCTTCTGTGGTGGGGTGGTGCTCCTGGACAGGAGCAGAGCTGGCCTGTGCCCACACTGCAGAGCTCATGGCTTCGCTTCCTGCCCACATCACATCAGCCCTTTCACTGCAGTCACCCAAAATAAGGTCAGCCATAAGTGAGCGCTCCCAGGCACCTCAGCTGGACGTCCCATCCGGGCATCCCATCCAGGTATGCACACCTGTCCTGCAGCTGAGCCTGGAGCTCTTTCCTGCCAACACCCTGTCCTCTGGGCTTGACATACCTGATTTACTGGAGCTTGGATTGGGATGGGTATCTTCAGTGTGACCTACACATCTCCCCTTCTGCTGACTGCTGCTCCGACACCTCTAGGTCAGGCTTTCAGCCCTGGAAATCTCTTCTGACATGTAAGTGCAAGCTAAACACTGCTTTAAATAACAAGTAATCAGCTGTAGAGACATGTGTGAAACCTGGTGAAATTCCTGGAGAGATGTGATGTATGGATGAATGTTTATTTTTCCATGGCTGATGTGACTGACACCGGTGTCAATGTACATAAAGGATGAGTAACCTTTCAGCAGTGACCTGTCTCTAAGCCTCAGTCTCTCAGAGTACATATCCCCCTGGCTTGCTTCCTACATCTCCATCATCATCAGACTCATTCAAATTCTAAGCAAAAAATTTGGCTTCAGAAACCTTTTCTTGCTGTGCATATGTGCTGCTTCCCAAAGCTTTTCCCCCAACTCTGGTGGAAATACCTCACCTGATAACTCTTAACATCATCCTGGCTTCTTGCACAGGTGTCCCACATTCCTGATTGTTACATGGATGGGGCTAATGCCTGTAAGACTCAGTTCTCCCCTCTTATTTCCCATTTCTAATAGGAATAACTGTTTTCACTCTCAAGGAGCGCTTCTGATTATCATTTTCTCATAACTTCTATTATTTAGTCAAGTTTGTGTCATGCTTCCTGGCCAATATTTTGGTCACATTTATTGACTGTGGCAGCTGTCCTCTTGTCACCCACTACCACATAGTCCTAAATTTCTGCCAGGGCATTAGAAAAGATAAGTGAAACAATCAATGTGTGAGGAAATCCATTGCAAATTCACCTTGGATCAATTGTTCTGTCTAAAAATAAAATCACTGACTTTATCAAAGAACCATTCTACATTAACTGACCCAATCTGGTACAATATATCCCATTTTCTGCTTGGCTCTCTTTGATCCTTTTTTAATCTAAAACCTGCTCTGTTTTCCTGTGAAATACTAGGATAGAACGTTTGCCTTGTTCTTGCTCAGGCCCTCTTCTCCCTACCACAAATTAGAGTTTCTGCTTTCACAGTTGCTCAGTCACCTGCCAACAGAGCTGAGCTGATGGATCTGTTTAACATCATCCTTTCTGGATGTGTCATCTTAAATTCTGGTTCCTGTCTGCTCTTGGCTTCTCGGTTAAGGTTGTAAAAGATCAAGCTGAATTTCTATGGTGGATCCTGTTGTTTTCTATACATGCCCAGGAGCCATTTCTCTCTTCCTCTCGCATGTTCAGTATCAGCATTCTCCTGAACACCACAGCAAGGTGCTTTTCAAGCTATGCTTGTCATCTTTGCCTCGCTCCTCTCTGCAGGGTGAATGTCGTTATTCCTGCACAGCTTCATCCTTACCCGGACATTTCAATAACCTTTAGGTTATTCCTATGCAAAGTTGAGCTACAAAACCTGGTTTACGACGATTTTCCTTGGGAACCTTCAAAAAGATTGGTTTCTTTGCTGCTCAGTGTTGCCAGCTTGTCTCCAGGAGAGTCTGCCTGCAGTTTGTGTCCGGTCCTGCCTTGCGCAAGAGTGCCTGCAGAGGACTAGAAATGCATTTTCAACACTTTACAACTATCACAAAACTGGCTAAGACACAGACACAGCCCAGGAAGACACAGGGAGAAGAGCTATTATTCTCAACACCTTCAAAGGGTTATTCTCAACACCTTCAAAGTGCTTTCAGGCAACACATCAGGCCATTGTCATTCCTGTTAGCACTAGGTTTCATTGGCAAGCACTTTTTTTTTTGCTTTTGGACCCAAAATGTGCTTGGTAGCTTGTGCAACCCCACCAGGGCCAGGGAACCTTGTGTTGCTATCGTATTTTGACTCACTCCCCTCTGGTACGAGGGAAGTGTGGAGGTTGGCTCCATTTGGAAACCCCTGCAGGAGATGCTGGGGAGGAGCTGCAGGGACCCCTCAGCCCCAGTGTTTGCCCCTCTCTCTTCTTTCTTGCTCCGGTGTTTCTAAACCCACTCTTGGGTGCCAGGGCAGGAAAACCAGATCTGCACAGAGAGTTGTGAGGAGTCTGCAGGACCACATTGTCCAGCACTGATTCCTCCAGGCTGTTTGGGCAGTCTCTGTTTCTGCACCCCACCATTGCTTCCACTGCCAATGAATTTGGTGGGACATTTTCTAAGGAGCAGATTTTCAAACTACTTCCCTTAGGAAAACTTTCCTTCAGACAGCGGTGAACCTTTTCTAAGATATTCAACACCATCACGTTTTGCCTTCTTCAAGCGAGTGCCCATGGAGGACCAGGGTGACAAACTCTCTTGTGGACAGGCTGAGTGGGGTGGGCTGGTATCCAGCCGGCTGGTTTATACTTTCCTATGGCTTCTAGCACCAAAGATTTTAAATGTTCCACTCTGCTACTTTTGAATCAGCTCCTGAGGCCAATTCCAACTGTGCAAACTTTACCATGACATAAATACAAGATCATTTTAAACACAAGTTTTACTTTAATTTCCTTTTTTTTTTTTTTTTTAACATTTCAGGTTTACCTTCTTTACATTTTTGCTGCAGACAATGAAGGCTGGAAACTAACTTGGAAAAAACCAACATAATCTGAAATTTGCATGCAAACACATGCTGACAGAGTCAAATTTAAAAACGCCTCTCAGTATTAGGGTATTCAAAACAAACAAAATAAAGGTTTAGTAAAAATACTCTGAAAGGTCAACCAATTATACAATTGTTATCTGAGAAGTTCTGTCATCAAGACAATATTTCAGCAGCTTTAGACAGATGAGATTTCTAGAGGGGATTTCTAATTTGTATTTGTTTTTAATTTGGGGTTTGGATCACAACAGCAGCAACAATTTGTTTTGTTTTGTATTTATGGCTGCACATGTTTAAAATGGTAAATCTGCACTGACCTATTACACCACAAAAGTGAAACTAGCTTCTGTATTCTCGTTCCTTGGCTGGAAAAATAAACCCACAGCATGAGTGTATAAAATAAATTATATTTTTACAGCTTTCAGGGTTAGTAACCAAAGGCTATGCAAGTATTTGATTATCACAGTCCTGGCTTTAAAAATAGGAAATTATTCTTTACCAGAAAGTGATTCTTTCAAGACAAAATGCATTTTTCTAGCTGCTGCCTTTCATTAAAATGATATCATTTAAGCCAAAATGAAAATGAAATTTATAAGGAGCTTAATAAAATGTGCATGTTTCTTTATGAAAGAAATTAACTCAAGAACAGAAGGGCTCTGGTTTGGTTTAACACCAATAAAGATAACTCGGTCTTAAAGATAATTTGGAGTTAGCACCAGACCATCCAGTGCTGAGCCCCCTGCTTTGTCTTACCCACCTGCTTTTATTGGTTTTGCTGCTCACAACAAATAAAAATGCTTCCCTTTAGTCGCCTTAAAAG
>WBMZ01002173.1:0-19749 GCA_013400975.1 Atrichornis clamosus | reverse complement strand
TTTGAGTTCACACAGAAATGTGGATGGGACCTGCTGCTCGGGCCCCAGTCACTCTCTGTAGAAGGCCTACCCAGGCAGAGCAGAGCCTGGCCTGGGACTCTCTGGTAGCTGGATTCATTACTGGATGACAAATACATCTTCTCTGGCTGATTTCTAGGCCCTGGACAAACACGTGCATCATTTTTCTCGTTCAAGTTTCTTCGTGCCCCAGGATAGAGGAGGCTGAATTCAGAAGATGCTCCGGGGTGGTGGCAGGTGAAGCCATGGTTGGCAGTAACAGCCCAGCACTCCAGTCCAGCCTGGGCACTTTGTGGGTAGAGAGCAGTGGTTTTTAGGAATACAGCCCAGTTTTACACCGTGGACCCCTCAGAGAGGCAGGAGGCTCCCCAGCATCCCTCACAGGGCAGGTGGGGCAGGCAGGCCAAGACAGCAAGTTGGACAACACCCCTTGGAAAACTTCTCATTTCCAAGCAAAGTTCTGCTGAAACATATCTTAGGAATGTCCCAAAGAGTACTTGCTGGTGGGAGTGGAAGGTGCTGACAAATCTGGGGGGAAAAGAAAGGATCTTTATTGCAAGAGGGTGATCAGACTGGCACTGCCCACAACAAGGGAGCTCTTCTCGTTACAGAGGCACAGCTCTGTGAGAACGACTGGGAATGCTAAATCAGCCCTGGAAATGGCTCAAACAGCAATTTGCTCTAGGCATGACCATCGTGGAGAGCCGACTGCAGGGAGAGGGAGCAAGGCAGAAGCAATGTTCTTGTCCTTCTTCCTGCAGATGTCAAACCTCATGGTCTTTAATGGATGTAGAGATAGGGCAGGAAATAATCAGAGGTCAGAGATTAACTTCTTCGAAACGTGAATGAAACTAAAGCAGTTGGGTGGGTTTTTTCCTGGCAGGAATAGGGTCCTGTTTTTCACCCAGCTCTGGTTCAGAGACTGACCCATCTAACCGTTGGAATACACATTTTTTTAAAATATCTGCATTCTGAGTCCCAACAGAGCTCAGCATCTCCTGACCATCTACTTTGTGCCCATCCCAATCTCCGGTGCCAAAGGAATCAATGTTTTTTTCTGCCTCCCCCAACCCTGAAATATCTCTGGGGAATACTAAGACAGGGCACACAGCCGTCTCACTGCTGACAGATCTCCTGCACTGCCTCTGAATGATGACATCCCATTTCTAACCCCCTTTGCTATTGATTTTCATGGTAAACCGACATCATTTGGCTGATACACAATTTTCATTTCCCCCACTGCTGATGAATTGTAACATCCTCTCTCTATGCTCTTTTTTAGAAAATCCTTAATAGTCTGGGAGGGAAAAGATGACCTTGTAGAGGTGACAATCTTTCTGGTTGAACCTGGGGATAGGTATGGCTTAGCCCCACAGCAGAGCTCCACATTCCCACACAACTGGCAATAATTTTGTGATCAGCTTGTGACTGTTCTGAAAAATAGCAACAAATGAGTTAAATCACAAATCTAGTGCACTTCCTATCCTGTCTATTGCCAAAGAACAGCACATGAGCAGTGCCAGAAGACACATGGATGATAAGTCACTAATAAATTCATTCTGTTGCTGATTTTTAACAGGCTGATAAAAACACTCTTTTGAAAGCGCACAACTGGCATGAAAAGAAATGGTAACTTTTGAGAAAATATTCTGTACTTGAACTGTAAGAATTATTATTGTAACAGTTGTTAATTGCTGTAATTTTGTTTTAATCAGGTACTGATTGCATTTTTGCCAGCTGAGAGAGCAGAACACGTCCCCTCGCACAGCTCCAGCTCTGTGCAGGCAGCTGCCGAGCTGCACGGTTAGCAGGGAATCACTAGAGGTCACTTTGATTCCACCTAATGCAGCAAATCCTGAAAGGTCCGGGGTTTTGTTTCTGATTCTTTTTTTTTCTTTTTTTTTTTTTCTTTTTTTAGTGAGACTCTTTATAAAAGCAGACTCTTTTTGCACATGTGTATAAGACCTGTTTATAGAAGCTCCTTGGGATGAACTTTATTCTGGTGTAAAGAGTGAAACTTTGAAGAAGTTTATAATGCTGTGTCTGTATTCATCAAGAGGAAATTTGGCCCTGAGTTTCTTTTTTAATATGAAACATCTTCTACTGTATTTGATATTCCTGATAACAGATGTCACTATTTAACTTTCAATAAATTGTTCTGTCCTATCAGGATCCCTATAAATAGGAAAAGAATAACTCCAATGTATAGATCTACAAGAAGATACTCCAATTTTGCTGCATATTAAGTTATACCCAACAGAAAAATAACATGTGGGTATATATCATTCCTAACTTCGATTGATAACCAAAGTACAGACATTTCTCTCTAAGAGTTTAAAATAAAAATTAAAAAAGAACACCTTGTGATCAGGTAAAACACTTTCCTGATGCAAAGGGCAACTCCAAGGTGAGTCCAAACTTGACCTTTTTTTACATTTGTAAAGTGACAATTTGCTTCCTTGGGAATCTATGGCATGAAGTCTGACTTTTCTTTCATGTTGGGCATTTGGGACACTTGGGTCTTACCCTGCCAGCTCCTCTTGTCACAGGGTCACAAGTACCTGAGTCCCAAATGAGGAACTCATGCCACAGCTCTCTCAGGAATGGCATCAGAGGTGTTTTCAAGCTCTGGGAAAGAACTGGCTCCTTGCCTAATTTCTAAAAGATAATTTGGGGTTAGCACCAGACCATCCAGTGCTGAGCCCCCTGCTTTGTCTTACCCACCTGCTTTTATTGGTTTTGCTGCTCACAACAAATAAAAATGCTTCCCTTTAGTCTCTAAGCCTTAAAAGCAAACACAGATTGAGTCGTATTTGAGTTCACACAGAAATGTGGATGGGACCTGCTGCTCGGGCCCCAGTCACTCTCTGTAGAAGGCTTACCCAGGCAGAGCAGAGCCTGGCCTGGGACTCTCTGGTAGCTGGATTCATTACTGGATGACAAATACATCTTCTCTGGCTGATTTCTAGGCCCTGGACAAACACGTGCATCATTTTTCTCGTTCAAGTTTCTTCGTGCCCCAGGATAGAGGAGGCTGAATTCAGAAGATGCTCCGGGGTGGTGGCAGGTGAAGCCACGGTTGGCAGTAACAGCCCAGCACTCCAGTCCAGCCTGGGCACTTTTTTACTGTGAGTGAGCCCTTGCACATCCACACACCACTAAAGGCAGGCCCAGGTGGCTTGCTGGTGTCTCCACGAGTAACTCAGGAGCTTCAGGCTGTGCTGTGTCTGATGCCCAGGACAGCTCCTGGTGTCAGAGCTGGGTCACTCGGACTGAGCACCAGAGCACAGACCCAGCTGTGTCATGCCCACACCCAAGCACTGGTGGCTTCTGTCCTTTCCGTGAGTTGCCCAAAAGCTAGTCCTTGGAAGATGGGAGGTTCCCAAGATCCCCAAAAGTCCCAAGCAAGAACTCTACACTGAGTGGCTGTCAGGGCCAGCCTCCATCCGTGTCTCCTTACCCTGGGGAGTAGATGGTCTTGGTCTCCTGTTTTCTCTCCTAAAAATACATCCCTTCTTCCCTTTGACAACGCACAGATTAAGGGAAATTTCTTTCCAGGGACTGCTCTCCTTGCGCTCCATAGTGCTCCCTCAGCCCCCCACAGCTTTGTATCCCCACAGCACTGTGTGTCCCACTCCACATCACATTAAGCAATCTGATGAGCACCTCTCCCATGAGCATCTATCTACTCCCTTCCTTCCCCCAGGGGAAAATTGAGTGGGAATAGCTTTAATTAACTACACAGTACGTATGCAGTGTTTATACCTACGCAGGCAAGGCTGAACAAGTGTGCCTTGCTCTTGGAAAGAGAGGCACTGAGGTTTGTGGCCTCTCTGAAGTCCTGAGCTAATCCCACAGTGGAGAACCAGCTCCAGAGAAAGCTCTAGCTTTGGAATACACCGGGCTTACCCCAGCAAGGAGGCAGAGAGAGGGTTGAATATGGCTGGGCCCAGAGCTTGGTCACTCTGCAGAGCAGAGGAAAGTCTACGTGCACCCCACACCAGAACCACTGGATGAGACAAGGATACCCCAAATGTAACCCAAATGTAACCCTCTGCAGGAAACGGAGGGCTGAAGTGACATTTTAGGCAGGATTCATGAGTAAAGTTAGGATACCTACATTGAGACATATTTATAGGTGTCTCCATGAGCTCTTGGTGTCTCAGCTCACTTATTAGTCCATAGAGATCTTGTCCTCCCAGGCTTCTCCAGCCAGCAGGTACCTAGCTTGGAGATGCATGGAGACACAAGCAGAAGTCTAAATTGCTTCTTAGGCTTGATCTGGCTAAAGCATTGTGGGTCCTCCTTGTGACTTACATGTGTAATGCAGAGTTTAGCATAATGAAGAAGCCAGCTGTCCTCTTTTCCAAGGGTATTTAGAATGAACATAAAAATCCAGTAGGAAACATGTTTATTTTATATATAAAAATGCTAATACTGGTAGCTGCGAGACATCTAAAAATTAAATGCATTTCTTAACCAATGTCTGCCATGTAAAGGCTCTGGATAGTCCTAAAGCTGAGATCCCTCAGAGTGACACACGGGCAGTAGATGATATTTGAATCACTGTGCTTTCCATCATGTAGACCCCATAGAGTGTGAAAAATCATCCTCAGAGAGGTTTTCCTGCACGTCTCTGATGAATGAAGAGAGACAATATGCTACTTGCTCAAAGTCAGAAGGAACCTCTTCAAAGGGGCAAGGGCCAAACCTGTTTCACTCAAAGCCCAGCATTGTTCTGACAAACTACTTGTCTGTAGTGAGGGATTTATTTTTTTACTGTTTTCTCCTTCCTACAGCCGTTTATAGTTTCAGTTCATAACCAGTGGTTCATATTTTCAAAGTAGTCAAGCATGTGGTCACCCACACAGAAGATGTGACTGATGGAGACTGCACTGCCTGAGAAGAGCTGCCTGTGGTATTCGGGATCTCTCTGCAAGGATCAGTGGGGAGCTGTGGACAGAGGGCAGGAAAGATGCCCTGCTGCTTTGGGAAGAAGGTCTTGCTGGGGCTACCATGCTGACAAGACTGTCAGTGAGTTTGCAAAGCCATTACCTTCTCCTGAAGATGCCCCATATTGGATTTTCATGGATGTATTTATTTTTCTACTGAATTTAACACCCACTTTCCAAAGCACAGCTGAAAGTTCCTGAATACACGGGTTAAACCTTATTGCACTCGAGATCAAAGACTGGTATTTCATGCCTCCTCCTTGCTGTTGTGTAGTGACAAAGTTCCTGGTGACTTAAGTGGGAGGGAGGCTGTGTCCTGGGAGACAAAACTTAATTGAGTGTAATACCACAGGGCACATAAAGTAGGACAACACAGTCTGACCTCATTTTGCCCATACATAACCCTACTGACATCAGTGGGAGCTGCACACATACAGTCAGGAGACGACATTTGCCCACTCTTGGCTGCTCTAGGAAATTCTTACTCACCTGATAAATTCTATTATTTGATGGTGCAATATGAGAGTGATGGATACACCAGGTAAAGCTGAGCAAACACAGCTCAGCTCCCTACCTGTTTGAAGTTGTGGAAAGACTTCTTTAGACGCTGGTGGTTGTTGGATTGAGCCCACAGTACACAGTGATTCATAATCATTTTCTTCAATGAAAGCAACCAGGTTGGTTTGTTGTTATTTGTGGGATCACATATTCATTATTTGCAAATATTTGAATGGCAGTTGGACTTTCTGATGCCTGTGAACTCCACAGCTTCCACTGGCATTAGCACAAAATGGTTATTCACACAAATACTGTGCCAGAACAGACTTGTTTGATACTGTACATTTATTGCACTCCTGTTTCCAGAAAAACTTTGCTGAGTAGAAAGGGCATCATTTGGCAAACCAAACAAAGCTTACACTAAACCGATGACTATTCCAAGAGAATTGTTCATGAGCAATCCTGAGACTAAAATTTATTTGCACTCATCACAGTCTAATAATTAAAGCCAGTGCTTACTGCTGTAGAAAACAGGACGGAGCTGACTTACAAGCAAGAGGTGAGCTGGGTGAGTGAGGTTTCAGCTCTCTGCTCAGTACAGGCTGCAGGAGCAGAAGCAGAGCTCGGCAGAGCTCTGAATGTCCCAGATTTTGAGCCTGGGATTTCTTCAAACTAATCTTGTTTTAACTCTTTGGTCTCTTTCCTCTCAGAATATATACAAAGAGAATATAAAGGAAGATTCTTGACAGACAGGATGCAATGCTGCTATATCTAGGGAAACTGTTAGCTTATTAAAAAATACCAGTAGCTCAGAGGGATGGAGCCCCTCCATCCTTGCCGACATGCAGGACCTGGCAGAGGGTAGCCTCCAGCAGCTTCCTCCAAGCTGGCCCAGTATGGGCTGAGATTAGACCCAGGGCCACGAGAAGCTGCTTACAGCCTAAACTGCTCAAAAAGAAAACCCCATGAAATGCTTTCATGCTCCAAACCAGCCAAAGCCTGAGCTGTATCCTGCTTGTAAATAAACGTCCTCCACCCCACAAAATCCTACAACAGGTCTGTGACATAGTGCCTGTCTGTCATGATACCAAGAGGATGTAGAGTAATTGCACACAGATGTATCATCCATTCCCTTGCAGAGAATGCCGTCAAAAGACTCAAAACTTGGAATGATACAGCATTCCCAAGTATATTTCCCTGCGAGCACATCCTCTTTTCAAGGGAGTCATCCCGGTGTCCCAGAGAGTTGGTCCAGGCAAGCATTGTCCCAGAGATGGGGTGAGGAAGAAGGAGTCCCTGTGCCATCCCAGAGCCCAGCAAGCTGGGCAGAGCTGCAGGAAGCACATAATATTCCCACAGCATCCCTGCTCCCCTGTCTATGTCCAAGCCCTCCTGCCCTTGGGCAGCAGCCAGATGTGAGTGTGGTGGCCAAGGGACCCTCCATGGTCACGCCACACAGAGGATCCCTTGTCACCTCTCCTCAGTAATACAAACGGACATTTGTTTACACCAAACTGAGTAAATCTAATATTTATTTCACATTTAGGTCACAGGACATCAAAACAAATATTTTTACCCCAAACAGAATTCCTGACCTTGTGGTTTCACTCCTGATTTGTAGTAATATTTGTCAGAAGACATGTCTGGTCTCACTTAAAAATGAAAGGAAAAGAAGTTATGCAAAGCCCTGCACTTGACTTTAGGTTAGCAGCACAACTGCCTGTGCACCCAGATCAGCTCTGGATGCCACTCTTGATTTTACTGGAACCAGGACAAGATCATTAAACTCCTATTTCCTGGATTTGCTCACTTCTTTTCAGCCCTGAAAACCAAAATTATTTAAATACGTAATCCTAAACACCCCAAACGCAAAGTATTAAAAATTATATTTGACAATCTTGGCACAAACAGTGGCTGTGGGGCTCATCCCACTCCCATCAAATCTGAGACAATCCCATCCCTTGCAAAGATGCATTTTTTAGAGATGATTTTTTTCCCTTTCAGCCTGTGTAGGCCAAGGATCGCATTAACACTGCTCCTTTGAAAGGTCTGGAGGGTTCTGTACATGGAAAATTGACCTTTTTTTCCAGTTAAGTTTGAACAAGTTTTGAGGCAGAAACTGCTGAAGAGAGAATTTCAAAAGCTTAAGAAATCTAGTAGTCCCTTATGGCTTTGCAGTAATGAGTAAAATAAAATGTTCTTTCTGGTTTCCTTCCCCCTGTAATTGAAATAGATGCTGTACTGGGGCTGCAAAACTGCTGCCCAATTATCGCCCAACCAGGCTGATTTACATCCCTGCTCAGCCTCGGCGAGCTGTGAAATGCTCGGGAGGGCAAATGTAAATATATTTATATCCTGGTAGGATATGCTGAGCTCTTGATATCAGGATAATAAATATTATATATGTATGTGTATCTGTGCATCTATGTATATAAAGATCCAGCTCAGCAAACTTCCACATGTGAGGGCACAAAGGGCTGCTGGCTGTGAAAGTCCTGGTAACCCCAGTGCTTGGCTTGGATTTTGATTGCACTCTGACTGTGATCCTCTTTCACTGGCACATCCAGGCTTCCCTTTGGAGAGTTTACTTGGTGTCTGAGCACTGGGACGCTGCTGGAAAGACCAGTCAGGTAAACACAAACCAGCCCCAGTCTCATTAGGGTCACATCTCACCATGGTTGGATTTGCCCTTCAGGGCACCTCTGTCTCCTCACAAAACCCTTCCAAATGAGTTGGATTTGCAGAGCCATGCAATATTTCACAGGTAGGTGACAGACTGTCTACATGGCTCTAGGTGGGAGAAGAGAGAGGTTGCAACCGTCACATGATGCGACACCAGCACAATTCCTGACAAGTTTGAGGAGTCCCATGACAAATCCCACAGGATCCCCACTCCTCACTTCAATGTCATCAGGGTAAAAACAGCAGAGCTGAGAGTGTGTGACAGGAATGCTCTCACATATCAGACATTTCAGGAAGTCTCTGTAATTTCTTTAATTATTCGGACAACAGAGCACAAGGATAATAGCTTCAAGTACATTCTTATACATTATTTTAACAGGAATAGATATGTATTTAGTCATAAACTATTCTGTAGCCACCACTATGTGTACATTTTATACAAACTATTGCCATACTGGGACCCTGAAAATGGACAGTGACATCTCCTGGACGTTTTGCACAAGGTTATGACAGTACATCCTTCATACGACAGCTGTAGCTCTAGGTCGGATTGGCCCATCCAAGGAAGCACTTCCAATGCACACCACGGAGGGGTGATCCAGACGAGAGGCACCGGAGGGAGACACGGAATACAAACATGGTGATAGGAGGACACAGAGCCATTTGGAATAAGTGCAACAGAGAACATGGCACAGAACTTCTCTGCTTGGTGAAACGGGCTGATCCTGGTATAAGGCAGCATCTTGGCTTCTCTCACACCACAAAGCTCTGAGCTCATCTTGGCCATTTGTGCAGATCAAATGAGGCAGTGTCTGATTGTGGTCCCATCCAGGCACGTACCCTGCCCTGACACAAGTGTGGGCTCTGGTCTGATGGCTCTTTCACATCTCAGTTACAATTTAGACTGAAACTCCCAAGCCAGTGGCTTTAAGTTTGATCACTGACATCCCTAAACACTTCCACCACCCGACCTCCGGAGAAGGCACATTCCAACAACGTTATTTTTTTGAGTGTAAAGGCCTTAAAAAATGGCAGCCAACACTCAGAGACAGGGTAAGAGAGCTCAGACACCTGGACACTGCCGTATGAAGGCCAGATTCTTACAGCAGAGACTCATTTGTTCCATGATCACATTCTCACATGAACCAAATCAGAGGAATTTGTGGCCCTCAACACACCCCAAAGACACGGAGGTGGCAGAGTCCAAGCTGGGGTGGGCAGCAGGTTGCCAGCACCCACCAGGCAGTCCACAGTCCCCCGTGATGCCCCACATCGGGTGGGCATGAGGGCGGCTTGGTTCCTATCCTGGCGCTGCAGCAAGCCGTGGTCACACTGAAGTCTCATCGCTCTGGTCATGTCCAAGCTTTGGAGGCTGGAGGTGGCCCTGGACTAGAGGTTGACAGGAAGGAGAGGCCACATCCATCTCAGGGCTTGACACAGCAGTACTCATGCGTAGGGCTCGGCCACCAGCTCCTGACAGCACTCCTGAAGCTCCCAGGATTTCAGCATGGAAGAGCATGGTCTACACTCTCTGCAGATGGCCCCAGGCAGGGGCATTCCCGGAGGCCCTGGAGCTGCCATCCATCGCAGCAAAGAATATGGCTGTGTCTGTGGAGCAAAAGGCCTGATGGATGAACGTCCTAGAGTGGAGAGTAATGGAAACCAAAGAAAAGGTGAGAAAACATTCAAGGAAAGCTCCCTTCCGGCACGGTCCTGTCGCAGACACGCACACACGTGCACACACAATATTTTGCAAAATTTTAAAGGGGATCCTGGAAACCCTCCAGGGAGGAGCACGCGGTGCAGCAGAACCTCACTGATCAGCACCTGTCAAGGATGATCCCCTCGGGGTGGGTTGGGGCTGGGACCAGGCAGGGGATGCAGCACTGTCCCCACCACTCAGCTCCCAAAACACATCTCCTGTGTGTTCACCCCTGGGTGGCTCAGGATGGACTCCTGCATTACGACTCAGGAATGTCTCTCAGAATAAATGAACAAATAGTTATCCTTTTGTTTGTTTTGCAAAGGGTGTTCTGCTCTGTTCTCGGTGGCCCCGAGCCCTGTGTTGTTACTCAAAGTGGCCAGTGAAGTCTGGTGGCCATCTCCTTCTTCCAGCATCAGCCACATGAATCCCTCTAACTCACCAAAGTTAGTGTCTCTCCCTCAGATTTCCATCTTCTGGGCACCCAAATTAAAGCCCATAGAAATCCCAGTGTTGCCAGAAGGTGAAGGCAACTCCCTGCCATCACTTTTACACGCTTCAAAGAGAAAACTTGATTTAGCATCCTCAGAAATCAATTTTAAGAGCCATTTGCAGTCTCCAGAACACACTGGGCAGTGGACACGGAGCCGGGGCTGGAGTTGGAAGAAAGGAGCATCGCCTGAGTGCGGGTGGGAAGCCAGGGCTCTGGCAAAGGGAAACCCATCTCCCGGTCGCTCGTGCAAATAAGTGAGGTTCTACTGTTAGTACAAGAGATTCCAGGTTATGCACAGAGGTGATGGATTCATTTCATTCATTAAAGTACCAAAATTAAATGTTATAAGCAACACGTCTAAATAAAATAACGGGCACTCATTTAGGCATTATGTTTCCTAAACAAATAAGAAAAAAGGGAAAAAAAATGGGATTCACCAGGAACTCTTAGTTATTATATACTAACCAAACTGTGCATGGCACATTTTATTTCTATAAAACTATTAAAACTATTACAAAATATTCAAAAATACATTTTAGTAAATTTACAGCAGTTATTTCTCAATTTATTAATGCAAAACATCCTTTTCCCCCCTCTGTACAAACTACCATCTCCATCGTCACAGAATTGCCGCCATGTGCGCTTTTTAAAAAATATTATTTTCTAATAAACTTTTTTTTGAAGTTAAAAATAACAAAGTTTCTTACGGTTTTTGCAAATAAAAAGTTTGTGTAACAGTCTTGACTTCCATGAACGTGGCCAAATGGTGTTTTTACAAAGCAAAACATGGAAAACAATACAGGAAATGATGTTACATTTGCAGCTATTTAAATTAAAATAATATATTCTCATATTTTACACTATTTCAAAAAACGAAATGTGATTCAGTTAAGTATTGATCTCTCAAAAAAATCTAATTTACAATTCTGTGTATAAAAATATAATTTACGGACCCCCATGAAGTTTGTCTTTTTTGTGTGTGTTTGTTTGTTTGTTTACTTGTTTTTTAGACTTGCTGAAACGAAGGAGCAACGTAATGAAGAGATGGGAAAGTACAGAATTTTGCTTTCTGAAAGTCAGGACACACATGACATGTAGAAAAATAGACTCTGCGCAGTTTTGCTTGGCCTCACAAAATAATTTTTTCCCCTGTGAGTACAGTTCACATGATAATAAATTATCAAAGAAACTATTTAAGGCTCTTGAAGGTCCGGTTCATATCATTTAAAACATCTATTCAAAATACCAAAGAAATAAATATCCAGGAGAGGAGGAAGAAAAAAACAACCAACAAACAAAACAAAAGAGCAAATAAAAATATATATATATTTATAAACTAAACAGAACAGAACTTCCAGGGGTCTTTGTTTCCCTTAAAGTCTACTTTGGACTGTCCTACTTAATTATTATTATTTTATTATTATTATTTTTAAGTCTTAATCCGTGCTCTCTTTTAAAAATATGTATTTTTTTTTCTTTTTTTTTTTTTTCTCTTTTCTTTTTCTTCTTTCTCTCTCTCTCTCTCTCTCTCTCTCTCTCTCTCTCTCTCTCTCTCTCTCTCTCTCTCTCTCTCTCTCTCTCTCTCTCTCTCTCTCTCTCTCTCTCTCTCTCTCTCTCTCTCTCTCTCTCTCTCTCTCTCTCTCTCTCTCTCTCTCTCTCTCTCTCTCTCTCTCTCTCTCTCTCTCTCTCTCTCTCTCTCTCTCTCTCTCCCTCTCCGTGTGTCTCTGTCTCCCTTGGAGTCCGGCGGGCGGTCGGGGTTCCCTCAGCTGGATGTCACCACCATGCCCAGCGGGTGCAGAGAGTCACTATCCAGCACCCAGCTGCCGATGCGGTAGAGGAGCCGGGAGTACCAGTGGATGCCGGCGGCCGTGGGGTCTCCCATGGGGGACCCCGCTCCGGAGGGGCAGAGGGCGGCCAGCATCCCCTGGAGCAGGCGGAAAGGAGCGAAGGCCCAGTGCGCCCAGCTGTGCTCCTCGACGACGGCGTAGCACGAGGCCAGCACGCGGTTGATGAGGATGGTGCCCTGGGCGGTGAGCGGGGCGTAGGCCCCCGACGCCTCCTCCCGCAGCGAGACGCTGTGCACGGCCGCCGGCAGGAGCTGCCGCCCGCCCTCGCCCAGCACGAAGACCCGCTGGCCCGGCCGCACGCGGCTGGCGAACAGCGCCCGGCTGCTGGCCGGCCCCGCCTGAGACTGGTTCTGCTGGGGCGCCACAAAGAGGAGGTGGGCGGCCGTCAGCAGCAGCCGGGCCCGGGGCTGCCTGGTCTCGATGACATAGAAGAGCTTGTGGGAGCCGTCCTCCCGGTCGAGGAAGGTGAGGAAGTCACTGTAGAGGAGACGGCCTTCCGTGTCGGCCACCAGCACCCTGTCTCCCGGCCTCAGGTCCTTCACCAGCTTGGTCCCGCCTTGCTCCAGGTGCACTGTGGCCGAGCCAGGGAAGCAACCCCCAGATTTGGCTGCCACCGAGTTTTCTGTGCAAGAAGAGAGGCACAGCAGGGTTAGAGGAGGCACATGCCAGGCTGGGGCAGGGGGGCATGAAGGAACACACCACTTCCCCAGCCACTCCAACCCACCCAAGAAGCAAAAGTGCAGGATGCAGCCAGACTTCCCTCTGTAATTCCTCCATCCTCATCTATGAGCCTGACCCATTCCCACTCAGTGGGTCAAGCAAGGATCCCCTTCCTGCCAGATTTGAACAAGTGCATCTGCCTCTGGGTTAGGAGTTACAAGGGTGATTGGTCTCATTAAGGAAATGAGCCAAAATATTTCCACTGAGAAAATTGCTCCAGAACAAATCTTTTATGGAAGAACTTCCCATTTGGCTACTATTTACCCTGCACTGACACCTGATGCCAGAAAACTTGCAGGCTTTCGAAGCTGACTGGTTTTGTTGACATAAGGTTTCTCTTCTAAGAAAGTGTCTGTGCTCATGATGCTCAGGGTCCCCACTCAACTCTTACTCAAGGAGCCCATCTAGGGCAGCAAATAGCAGAGAACAGGAGGAGGCTTTGCCCCAGCGTGCACGTGCTTTCCCCACTGGAAAGCAACAGACCGAATTTTCTGAGTTCTCCTCTATCACACTGCACAGACCCCCGTGCTGCCTCCAGCCACTGCTGCTCTCCTGCTCAGCGTGGTGGCTACGGGGGCACATGTCACCCCCACAACACCCCTGTCTGGCATCTCCGGCACTCTGCTTCTCTCCTCTTTCAAAAAAAAAGAGAGAAAGCCTCTTCCTTACAGCTAGAAGAAGGATGCTGTTCCCTGTCCCAGGACAAGTGGTCCCCAAGCAGCCCAACACCTGTGCCAGGCCCAAGCACATGCCTTTTTCATCTCTCCCAGCTCCTGGGAGTTGCTCAAAGCTTAGGTACTACATGCTGTCATCAACTCTTACTGCTTTCCAGTGCTACTGAGAGGAACAATCTCAGATTTAAAGAAAGCAGAAGCAACAATGAGACTCCAAGTCTCTCTTGCAAATCCCTTTCTGGAAGATCAGCCACCTGTTGGAAGGTGGAAAAAAACTCTGCTGTGTTCCAGGCTTGTCTCTGTCTTAACAGAGGGACTCCGCAGTGTTCCTAAAAGCTCTGGTTTTCTAAATATTGGGTAGTATCCCATGGTATGTCATGGTAGGCAAGTGTCTTTGCTACAGCTGTTGACATTCCCCATCCCTCCCTTGCCTTTCCCTGGTTTCTCCCTGTTACTCCCTATACCAATTAAGAGACCTGGTGATTCAGCTCCTAAAGGTGGACTGACTTTATATTTTACCTCTGTGGCTGTAACTGAAATTCCTATGATTTAGGTAAATCCTTGAGTGTCTCCTAATGAGTTTCTCAGGAAGGACAGGAAGGGTGAAAATTAGACCATTATTGATTTGCTAATGACTTTATCACTTCTCCTTCAGAAATGAAACATCGAGATCTCCAAGGCCTCCCTCTTCAGGGAGGACATGGCAACAAACAAGCTATGTGCTTTATGTGGCGGCCTCTGCTAGCAAACTACACCTTCCTACAAGCCGGCGGTAAAGGTCTGGCTGGAGCTTTGTTTGCATATTCAGGGACTTGATGAATAGATCTAGTAGTGTAGCAGCTCTACAAACATGCCAGTGAATTGGCAGAGGTGTGAAAATCTGCTTCTTTGAGCAGTGCTTGTTTGGGTTCTCTAATTAAAATCCAATAAAGGATCAGCATTGTCATTCTGATTCATGTAATAAATGCAGACACTCTTGGAAGAGAGGACACTTCCATTTTTTTCCCAGCTTCTTCCCCCTCCTTTTCTCCCCCTCCCTATTTGTTCAGGTGCAGAAACCCTATGTGCCAATTCACACACATACTCTCCAAAAACCCAGGACCTTCCAAGCACTATTTGCACAGCAGAGCCACTTTTCCAAGGCACTCAAGATCTGTATTTGAATTTTAAATGTAGAAGCTTGCTCTAAATACTTGCTGTAGCGCATTTTCAATGTCCCTTTTACCACCCCTGCCTCTCCCTCCTCTGTTCTGGTGACAATAATTCAGGCCTTGGGGGAACTCTTCTTAGCATTCCAGTCTCCTGGATCATACTTTTTGCAAACAGAGATCTAGATAAAGAATCTTCCTGCTGGCATTATGGGATTTAATCTTCTCATGAGATGCTCTGTCATGAAACGAGGTTTGGACAGTTTAAGATCAGGCTGAGAGGGTGCAATTCAAGCCTGCTCCCTTCAGACTGCCTCGTACAGTCACACGACCCTGCCTGACACCCTCTAAATATTGCCCCCAAGTCCGTGTGTGCCGAATCCCAATTAGTAGCTTGGGGTTGCTCCTCTCCTATGAAATACCCATGGGGTGGATTAGGAGTTGCTCTTGGGCTAAGGTCATCGTGCACCACAGTTGGACACCTTGCGCTATAAAGCCGATCTTGGCTATTGAAAGGGATGTTTCTCCACACAGCTGACAGTTTTGCAGGGCCTCTTTTCAGCTGGAAAAGACCCAGGAGCTGAACAAAAGCAGTAGCAGGCTCTAAGGACAAAGCCCACATGGGTCAGGAGAGGTGCTACCTCTGCTCAGCCCCTGGGGAGCTTCGAGCTGGAGTGGGGGGAATGAACCCCTCCTGCAGAAGAGCACGGCAAGGCCAGGCTGGCTTCCCTGCCGTGGGGCTGCTGGATTCGAAGCAAACGGCTATATTTAAAGAAAGCCCATTATTTTCTTTTGCAACCAAGTGTTTTTGGACACATCCAGGACGCTGCTGGGCTAAGGGGTGCGCTTAAAAAGAGCTTTAGATGCCATGCAGCTGAATGGAGGGAGGCGGTGAAACGGGGGGCTGGCACTTGCCAACAGATTCGCTCCCCCAAAAAATGGCAAGTGTCAAGAAAAGGAACTTTGCAAGTCAGGGATTTCTTGTGAGCTATTCCCGTGTTGAGACAGCGTGTGGCGTTGTAAGCACAGGGGAGGGGAAGAAAAAAAATTATGTGTATGTGTATCCCTATCTGGGAATTTCCTAGTGGCTACTGCTGAAGGAGGCTGGGGACCACGTTACTTATTTATTTTCCTGGCCGGCTCCCACTCGGAGATTAGCGCTCGCGAGTAAGGCGTGCAGCCAGCGGGGCGGCAGGAGACGGCCACGAGTGTTTGTGTTGAACATGCTCTTCGGATGGGGAAAGCATCAGATCCCACGGGGGGAGGAAAAGGGTGTGTGGCTGCGACGCAGCGCTCGTGGGAAGGCTGGGCAAGCTAATCACACAAATAAAAATGCTGTGAAAAAGTGCTGCAGCGAGCTGCGCGCTTTTTTCTTTCCCTTGCCCCTCACTCTTTCCTTTTCCCCACGTCTGTGCCGGTGGGATCGGTAAGAGGCGGGGGGAAGGCGGGCTGCGCCCTCGGGGCTCCGCTCCCATCCCTGCGGGAGCCCCAGCGGGGCGGGCCGGGTGATGGGGACCCTGCAGGGACAGGAGGAGGGAGCCCGGACGGCACCGGGCATGGCAGAGAAGGCTCTGGGGGGCTGAGTCGTGGCTCGGGGGTGTCTCACCACCCCGTCGTGTCCCTGGGCAGGCTTCCCACCTTACCTGCTTTGACGGAGCAGTGGATGTGCGCCTTGGACTCGTAGTAGACCCAGTCGAAGCCGGCCTCGACGGCCAGGCGGGCCAGCATGCCGTACTTGCTGCGGTCCCGGTCCGAAGTGGTGATGTCCACGGCGCGGCCTTCGTAGTGCAGGGACTCCTCGGAGTGGTGGCCGTCCTCGTCCCAGCCCTCGGTAACCCGCAGCTTTACCCCGGGCCACTGATTCATCACCGAGATTGCCAGAGCGTTTAGCTTGTCCTTGCAGCGCTGCGGAGACACGGGCAGACAGGGAAGGGTCATTGTGGGGGTGCTGCAGCCAGGGGAGCACCCCCCCGCTATCTATACCCCCTTGGGCCGCATCCTGCCCTCCCTCCCCAGTCAAATAGGCGGCATCCCTCCTCTCGCAGCCAAACGCGCCGCAGGATGGGTTCAGCCAGAGCTGGGCATCTTCTCCCCCGCTGCCAGGGAGAGATGGGAAGGCAGGTGAAGAGAAGGAGGTGGACAGTGAAACCTAGAGACGCGGGATGAGCAGAGGATGAAACACTACGAAGACCTACAGGGACGGAGCCGCCCCCTCCCCCGGCACCTGCTGCGGGGACAGGGGGACCCCCACCGCCGCACCGCCGGCGCTGGGGTGTGAGTGTGGCGATTCGAAGCCACCTGCACGGAGCAAATTCCTGCCACTAAGTGCCCTGTCCCTTCCCGAGAGCAAAGTTTCTGCCGAGAACAAACACTCGCCATATATCTCGGAGTCACGGATTTTCCCCCGGAATGTCTCTCCGGGTCTTTTCAGCTTAATTCTGTGTTGAAAAGGGCATCAATACATGTTAACAGCCTTTATGTGCTGGAGGGAGGGGTGAGGTTTCTTCTCTCCCTTCGCCCATCACTCATTAGAGCCCTCAAAGCTGCATGGGCTGGGAGCATTCACTCCGCTTCAAACGTACATCGGCGCTCGCCTACAAAGCCGAGCAAATCCATACAATAATATAGCTCTTAGTGGGAAGATGAAAAGCAAGGGAGGGCCAAGGAGGGAAGTTAAGCGAAGCAGGGATGTTATGCTAGCTAGGAACCCCTTTGTGTGGAGTGAAACACTTCCAGCTCCGTGGAGAAAGCACTGCAGGGTTTTTCATCGACCCTCCGGAGTCACCAGCCTTCCCTGGGCTGAACCGGGCCCTGCAGCACCGGGGGCCCGCAGGAACCGCGTAATGAGGAGGGCAGGATGAAGGAAAGTGAGGGCAAAGGGGGTTGAAGCGTTGGAGGAGGGTGAGCTCTAAACGAAGCCCTAAAAGTTTGTGGGGGATTCCTGTCTTAGCTGAGGCAGGGAACAGGCGCAGCGGCGGTAGGGGAAAAGGACTCTCAGCCCTCCAGAAACAGGAAATCAGCACCGAAAGCATTGAAAAGCGCTTGACTAAAGATACAGAGTAGAAACACACAGGTTGCCAGCTTTCTTCCCCCTTTTTGAGAGGAAAACAACTCATGGTTCGCTCGATGAGAATATCGATGCGGATGAAAGCCACGGCAGGATGTACTAAACTGCTCTTTCCACACTTTTGCTTTGGTCCGACAGGTATGCTTGGCCTTCTGCAGGACCATTCTCCCCAGTGTGCTCACAGCACACCCAATAACAGACCGCAAAGTCCCCCTTCACAGCTCCCAGGAAGGCACAGCCTCTCCATTACTCCGACGACACTACTGTTAGGGAAGTGACAAAGTTGCTCAGTAAGAAAGTTCCCGTGTGTCCACCAACAGCCATAAAAGTGATTCCAGCAACACACAGGTACCCGGGAGAAATAAAACACAATCGTGAGCTCACTTTGGACTCTCTGGCCTACCGTTTTATGGAGAGAAACTGGTGTTTGGGTTTCGGCACTGTTCCCGGCAGCAAAGTGCAGCAGCACAAGGAAGTCGAGTTTGATTTCTTTTTTTCCCTCTCTTCCTCTCTCACCTGAGTGGATAGACACGCTCTTCCACTGATTTACAGAGGAAAGGGGGCGAAGGATCAAACGTCTCAGCTACTGATAAGGCGACAGCACTGCGCTACACGGAGATGTCTTGCCCCGTACGGGAGGCAGCGGGCGCGGGGGGCGAGGGCAGGAACGCGGGCAGCGGTGCCGGCAGCGCCGTGGGGCTCTTGCCGCGCCGGCCCTGCCAGCAGCAATTCCCGGCTTCAGGCGAAATAAAGAAGAAGAAACGGCCTCCTAAAGGACTTTTCTCCCTTTTATACTGCCTGAGCTGGATTGTCAGAGTCAAAAGCCGTGAAGCCCAGACTATTTATTAATTCATTGGGTCGTGTGCCACAAATCAAGCCCAATTCTGTTCAGCCACCGTGAAGCTCAGCAGGGCTGCCTCCACTAACGCTTTGTGTGGAGGCAAAGTTGTTCAACAAGCCCTCTCCTGCCAGCTCCTAATCTCTTCACAAATGAATTGCTTGAAGGAAACACTTAACAGGTACCTGTCAGTGTAAACAACCTGGTGGGCTTCCTAAATGCCAAGTTGATCTCTAAATTCCTCACATCGCGCACCGGTTGTGTGCCTGCATTACACGAGATTGCTATTTTATTTCATACAAATTCCAGCTTTATCATACTGACCTGGCCTTCTTATCTCTTCCCCGAATCCAGCCAATGGCCGAGGTGGGGGGGAGGAAGGGGAGGAAGGGGGGAGCCCTTAGCAAACTGCTGGTGTCACCTGCAAAGTTGAGAACCTGACTTACCATACCTCTGTTTGCGTTTTTCCCCCCCTTCTGGAGTTAATATTAACTAGCGGCTAATGCATTCGGCAACTACTCTGCAAGTTTAACGATTCTGTTCATGAAAGATCTCTCCATGGTTGACGGGCTCCCGAAGCCGGCGTTTAAAGGCTGGGATTTAACGAGAGATTGCTGGTCGACGGAGAGAGGGAAGGACAGGAAAGCAAGGCAGGGACGGCACCTCGGGTCGCCGAAGACCCGGCCGCGCCCCGGGAACGGGGGCAAGGGCAACCCCTCCGCCCGCTCCCCAGCTCCGCTCCGCTTCCCATCTCCGTGCCTGGCCGAGGGGTGCCGGAGCCCCGCTCGCACCCCGACCTCGCTCCCCTCTTTACCGCCGGGTACCCGGCTTTGCGGCCTCCCCGTCCCCGCTGCTCTTAGCCCACCTCCCCGCTTTGTGTCTAAGGCACGGGAACAAGCAGTAAAGGAGGCGGGGGGGGGAAAGTATTTGTTTTCGTTTCGTTCGTTTGAGGGAAGTTGACAGAAGGTCAGGAGTTCAGACGCTGCCAGCTAATGCAGCGGGAGCGGCCAGCCGCGTAGCCGGCGCGGCGTGCCCCGGGAGAGCCGCGGGGCCGGGGTCAGCCCGCAGCCCGCCCCCGGCCCGCAGCCCACCGCTCCCGACCGTGCCCCG
>WBMZ01002172.1:0-309653 GCA_013400975.1 Atrichornis clamosus | reverse complement strand
TTGAATTTTTTTTCCTTCCCTGTGTCCCTGCGAGAAGAGGGGGAAGTTTGCGAGCCTGGGGAGTTCCTGGCCTCTGGCCAGGCTCAAACCAAAACAACAATGAATGTTCAAGATTACTCAGAATGTTAATGTAAATTTTGCTTTCTATCCCTTTGACATTAATTAAAATTAGAACAGACTCTTTCATCCTCTTCATCATTACAGCTTAAACAGCTTCTGACTGACACCTCAGCTGACTTATTTTCCTTCAAAATGTTTACATGTATGTCAGGCTGCCTGGCTTCAAATGTAGATATAATTTTTATTCACATTATTTACAAGTCTAAATAGTGTTGGTGGTAGAAGGAACTGAGAATTCCCTCTGCTTTCAAGGACACCTTTTCCTTCCTTCATTCCTTATGTACTGGAGAACTTATATTTTTGTAAAAAGTAAACAGCAGAATATATCACCAAAATGGTTATAAAAGTAAAGACAATTGAGGATAAAAATAACAGTACTAATTTTAGCTTTAAAAGCTTATGATAAATAGATAATACCATTAATTAAGTATCATTAAGTGTTCTCTTAATTGCAGCAAGATATATTTAGAAGTATGCAAACAATATATTATATAACGTATTTCCTTTTCACAATCTTCTCCTCAGCAGAACTGCATCACATGATTCATTGATATGCTGGAGGAAGGGGATCTTGACAGGCTTGAGAAGTGGGCCCATGCAAACTTCACGAAGCTCAACAAGGCTGAGTGCACAGTCCTGCACATGGGATGGGGCAATCAAAAACAAAAATACAGGCTGGGTGGAGACTGGATTGAGAGCAGCCCTGGCGAGAAGGACTTGGGGATGCTGGCGGGTGAGAAGCTCAACATAACCCAAAACGTGCAATTGCAGCCCAGAAAACCAATCGTGTCCCGGGCTGCATCAAAAGCAGAGTGGCCAGCAGGGCGAGGGAGGTGATTTTGTCCTTCTACTCTGCCCTTGCGAGACCCACCTGGAGTGCTGTGTCCAGCTCTGGGGCCACGACATAAGAAGGACATGGACGTGTTAGAGTGTACCCAAAGAATGGCCACAAATATAATCACAGGGCTGGAGCATCTCTTCTGTGAAGATAGGCTGAGAAAATTCAGCTTGTTCGGCCTGGAAGAGAGAAGATTCCAGGGAGACCTTATAACACGTTCCAATACCTAAAGGGGGCCGCAAGAGCGCTGGAGAGGGAACAAGAGAGCTTTTACAAGGGCATGTAGTGATAGAGAAAAGGGTAATGGCTTTTAACTGAAAGAGAGTAGATTTAGATTATATATTGAAAAGAAATACTTTACTGTGAGGCACAGGCACAGGTTACCCAAAGAAGTTGGGGATGCCCCATCCCTGGAGATGTTCAAGGCCGGTTTGGATGGGGCTTTGAGCAACTTTGTCTGGAGGAAGGTGTCCCTGCCCATGGCAGGGGGGGTGGAACTGGATGATCTTTAAGGTCCCTTCCAACCAAAACCTTTCTATGATTTTATGTACCTGTAATTACTTCTATAATGCAATTCAACCAATCCCTTTTAGAAGGATTTCATACACCATTTCATTCACAATTAATGTCTAGAAATACAGTTTAGAGGGAGGTTACCCACCAAGCATTTGATTTTGATTCTGAAGAATTTTCTAGAACAGTTCCAGTGCAAATTGCAGCTTCCAGGACTTTTCTAATTCATGACCTTGATCTTTAGCCTCTGTAGGGATTTCAGACATGAATTTTCACAGTGAAATGCACTATGAAAATATAACATCTAATTTCATACATTATGTTGGTGTCTTCTTTTTTTTTTTGATAGAACAGGCCAAGAATTACAAGAATATGTCATTAGTTCTTAAGTCCCCTCTCTCCTGTTTGCTGTCTCATACCCACTCCCCAAATGCCAGGACAATTCTAAAAGTGAAACCATAAATTCTCTCTTATTTGACACAGCTTTATAACAGAAATGAATACTTAATACTTTTGGACTCATAATAAAAGTTGTACTTAAGCCATTCAGTCATTTTACACTGGCCTCTGGAAAATAAAAAGTAATTCACTGATTAGATGGACTAGGTACAAAGCAATGGTCACATGAATTAAGAGATACTGATGTACATGACTTCAGAAAAACTAATTTATATTACAAGATTAACATGGCAAGAACTTCATAGACCTTTCTCTCATTTTATGCACTGGAATAATTAATGGGTTAGGTATGTTTCTGTGTTTTTGTTCTCCCATGTCTGGATTCCAAACACAGACAAATGCCTCCCTGTTTCAGCATCATCAAAATATTAATTCATTTTCTAAAATAAGAAGCAAGTAGAGAGAGGAAAATCATTTTAAATTTAAATTCTTCATATTTTCTTAAGGACATTTCTCCCTTTTTGTATTCTCTAGTAAAATAAAAGTCCTTTCTCTAAAGTAGAACAAAATACACACATAAATAGAGATTAATTGTTTTGGGTTTTCACATTTTCATTCAAGATGTGCTGTTATCTGTTGCTTTTATGTTCCTGAAGCCTCAGTAAAAGTGAATGAAGTTAAGTGAAATATTCAATCCTGTAAGTAACAGCTTGAGAGGAAGAACAAAACTGGCATTCACAGAAGTAATGCATGTATTCCTTCAGTTAGCAATGAGACACTTATCAGGGACAATTTTTTTTTGTAGAGCTTCTCTGCCTCCTCATCTATTTTCACACAATGAACGTATTTGAAATTGAAGAGTGATCAAAATCTAAGCAGCTGTCAGTTTGCAGATTCTCCAGCCTCTGCATATGTGCTGCCACTCTGCCAAGGCCATGCCTAAATGCCAGTTATAACAAGGAGGACATGCATATTGTGTTGTATTAGTTGCTACTAATTTTCCCAATTATTTTGGCTAGCACTATTGATTCTTCCATCAAAATGAACAAATTGGACAGGACAAAGCACTGGAAGAATCTCTAATTATAAACACCCTCTAAACAACACCTCTATCAGGCATAATCAAGCCCTTATCATGTATTCAACATCCCAACTGAGGGAAAAAACCCTGTATTTTCCTTTTAATTAGTACCTTATTTTCTACTTGCTTCCACCAATTTTAAACTTGGCGAAGTCTGGGATTTTTTTTTTTTTTGTTTCTCACTATTCAGAACCTGAGTTTGAAATTGCAGTCTTCATAGGTACAAATCCTTCCCAGAAATTTTCAAGACTAAGAGCAGCTAATGGTGTGACTCTTGGGGCTGTTGTATGCAGAGCCAGGAGCTGGAGTTTGATGATCCTTGTGGGTCTCTTCCAACTCAGAATATTCTGTGATTATGTGAATGCCCAAAATCACAGAAAAAAAAAATCCAGAAAATCCAGATTCATATTATTCCTATGCCTGTGGAATAGGAACGTGGAACCCAGTATACCAAACAGTTTTCTTCTCAAACCATATTTTTTAGTGTGCCAGTCCTAGACTGTAAGGTACTTCTGTAAAGTCACCTCTCCCTTGAATACCCACTTTTAGCTTTGCAATATACAGATCAAGCATGGCAGCTGCAACTAATATTTCCAATTATTTTCTAGAAAATCTTTGCCTTTTTTTCCCTTTTTCTAGGCATTCTTATCATCTGCCAGTGTCTTTCAGACAGCATTTTAATAACAGCTTAGTGTTTGGAAATGAATGCAACACAAATGAGGGTTGTAGAGCTAAAAGAAAGGAACCACAGATCTAGACATAATCAATATAGAAAGATGTACATCTGTTGTATTAAAGTGAAAAAAAAACCACTGAGGAAACATAAGGGTGTAAAATTCAGTTGAAAATCATGTATTCCTCAGATCTCTTTGTAGTACACAATAATTCTTGATTTTTGAAGTGAAAAGCCACAATAATCATGACGTGGATGAGAATTAAAATACTGATTATATAAATAGATTTTTAAAGGAAATTTGGCATCTAGAGTGACTAAGAGAATTCTTATATCTTGAAGGCTTTTACACATATCACCATTAAAATTTGTGAAACTCATGAAAATTTTTAGTTCCTAAAGAGACAAATGTAAACACAGAGACTTTCTTTTAAGTGTTTTACTGCATATATAAATCTATGTTACCAGTAGTTTTAATTAAATGCAATTCCACTCACTGTCTACATCACTTTCAGGATTGAGCCTAATGACAGAATTGTTGTCACATTCCATACAAATATAACTTATACAATTAGTTTCCTGAAAACAAATAAAATGGTCTGTGTGCACTTGGTTTCTGCCTAAATCCCTCCAAAAATACTTCCAACTAGTGATATTCAATGCTGTACTGTTGCAATATCTATTTGTCCTTACTGGTTTTTACAAGTGTACCACAGGATTTTTGCCTGCCTTCCAGTAGGAGCCTCCAATCGATTGATGCCTGGAGAACAAGAGAAACCTTATCAGGCAGGCTTTGACTCCATACTCTTCTCTTTTTACGGCTTTTTTTTTTTTCAGAAAACAGATTTTCAAATGGTAAGGTTTAACTAATTTCTTAAACAAGCAAAAACTAGAATAAGTAGGTAGAATTCCACCCTTCTTATAACATAGTTTCATAATGTTTGTGGAGGATGCTATAATCCAAAGATAGGAGCATTAGAAATACTTATATACTGAAATTCCAAGTACACATGAAGAGCTGCTAAATTCCAGCAGTGAATTAAGTTTCCTGTGAGTACTTTTCATGCATACATGCAGAGTCTCTAAGCACATTTAGAATGCTCCATCATGAAATCCCCTGTATAAATGTAAATTTATACAAATATCTAGACAGTATCAAAGTTATTCCATAAACAGCAGAGTGGCATGTGAAGTAGAGTAAGAAATTAATCGCTGTGTGTGACAGGAAAAGCTACTTGCATACAAGTAGTTTATTTTACATAATATGTGTCATCCAAGGAAGAGTTGTTTGTATACATAAATACAGACGCATATTTACACGTACTGCAAACAGTAACATTGAAACAGAAGTATATTGCAAATAACCGACTGAAGAATAAACTATCTACTAGCCCCACTCATTTGGAGATGAAATGCCCTACTAATTTAAAAAGAGGTAAAGAGTCACAATACTGTGGAATAGCCTAGCTTTGTGTTGTAAGTCTCCAGCTCATTTTCAAGCAGATAATTCTGGTGGCTCTAAAGGGAAGAAAAACCAATAGAAAATCTCTTTTTTTCATTTGTGAATGCAGAGAGAATTTTTAAAACGAAGCCTCTGGAACCAACTTTCCTTTGCTCTCAAGTCTGTTCCTACCATCCAGACTTGCCCTGACTTCAGCCAGTTGACAGACTTGAGAAATGTTTCTCTTTCCAGTCAGGGGAAAGAAGAGAACATTCTAGAGAGCAGCACTACTTACCGAGGACTAATCCAAGGCAACCAAACCTGATCCCTCATATCAAAATCTCCATCAGACTCACAGGATTTGTACTACATACTTCAGGGAGAGGTGAAAAAGAGAAATTACACCCCATTAGAGGCCAGTGGTCTGCTGACACCACTCACCACCTCATTTCAGCAAGGGACTGCGTTGGGCATGTCAAGATAAGATCCTTAACTGGGTCAAAATCTTTCCCACCTGTCTTCGTCCCACATCTGTGGATTTAGCCTAGACAAAAGCCCTTCTCCTTTGTGGCACAATGCTAGTCCCATGTGGTAGACCAAGCAGGGGACATAAAGATGTCCAGCTCCTTAGCCACCGCAGCCAGCAGCCAGTGTCGTCCAGCTGCGACCTGGCTGTCAGACAGACTGTAGGTTGGCAATTTCTAAGCAAAGTAACAAATTGCAATAGTTCACCTCATCTTTTATCTATTGGCTCTAGGAAAAGGCAACTGCAATATTAAAATGTCAAGGTGTTTGTTGTTATTAACAAGGCCAAAAATAGATCTTTTAAGAATGTGAAAAATGAGGGCAGTAGAATTTAATAGGATCTCTGATGACCTGAAAAAAAAAAAAAGCCCATTTACAGTTCTTTTGCTGTGTATTACAACAAGCAAAAATAAAACTAATTTATCTCCAAACCAGCAAATAGCTTTTTAGTAAATGGCCCATGAGGGGGCAATAAAAACATTAGAGAATCTTTGACATGTTAAATAATTAAAGACTGGTCAAAATCTTGATAGAAACTCCCCATTGCCTGCAAATTACAAGACCTCAAGGATACTCCTGCAGAAAAGGAAATGTACAGTAACACAGGAAATGACTCAAGTGCCAGGTCCAACACAACAGCATTAAATATTAAATATTAAGTAACAGCAAGCCCTAAAAGAAGGGAACTTTACATCATCATCATCTAATTTGGCTCTGTATCAAGGGGACTTATACATCTTAGTGGCTAAAGAGATAAATTCAAATAGAAAAACCAATAGTGTAATAATCTAAAAAAGATAGTACATTAATAGGTCATGTATATGGAAATAACCTCTTAAATTGACCAATTAAGTCATAAAAGATAAAATTACATATCATAATTAAGTAGTCTATAAGCCATTCTCTTAAAAATAGTGAACATTTTCCCTTTATTTGATTAAATTTTAAAGACAGCAGACCCATACAAAAATATTTTTGTTCCACTGAGCTACAGTAACTCCTGAGCAAGAGTGATTTAGATTCCCAAAGCACTATGATGATTTTCACTTAAACCACCTTTGTTTTTCATAACTCGAGACCTGTGCTGCTCCAACTTAGTCAAATGATACCTCACTCCCAGCTGCAAAAGCAAAGTCAGGTACCCAGTCCTTCAAATAAAATGCCAATATTTTTCCCCTAAACTCTACTGATTTTTATTGGGCATAAGCTAGATTTTAAGGGAATAAAAAACCCAAAATCAATGAAAATCATGTCATTAAAAATAAGATAACATGCATTAAGGAGGAACAGTAACAGATTTTCAAAATGTCACTTACTTTACATTATAAATGCAAAATAAGATTTTGAATTATTCTAAAAATCAAATTAATAGAGTATAATCAGACCTACCAGGTTCACCTGTTTATCAAAATGAAACCTCAAAATTCTCTTCTTACTCCACCCATTCAAGCCAATGTTCATATTCAATTTTTTCATTTTTGTTAACTATTACACTCATGTTACAGCTCTTTACACCTACAAGCAGCTTAATGTAAAGGATAAATAAAGCCATTAATTAACAGACACTGCATTAACCTTATAGCTTGATAGGAGGAGGAGTCATAAACAAGTTGAAACATAAGAAATTTGTATTAGATACAAAGAAAAAAAACAGACAAGAGAGTGTCAAATACTGCAACATATTTCCCAGGGAGATGGTGAGATGTCTATTCTTGGAATTCTTCAGGACTCTAAAGGGCATAGTCTGGACATAGTCTGGACTGGGCATCTTGATATAATTACCCCTGCTTTGAGTGACAGGTGGACTAATAGACCTCCAGAGGTCTCTTCCAGTCTCAGTTTTTCTATGCTTCTACTCTTTTCTTCTGTCTGCATTTTAACCGTCAAGCTTTTAAAAAAATGTAAAAGAAACCAACCAACCTGAAAAGAACATATGCTGTAATATGGAAAAAAAAAAAACAACAACGTAAAAAAAGCTTAATAGCAGAATAGCTAAACATCATTGGCACATTTGGTACTGTTAGTTGATCTAATGGTATCAACACTCAAATAATTAAAAACCTGAAAAATGCATAGCACATAAGGTTTGTACTTTGAAAACAGCCTTTCTTGTGCTGTCAGTTCTCTAAGCAGACACAGCTCTACAGTATGTATTTAGCAGTGAGCCATGATAATCACCTAGTGAGGGGAATTTATTTTTCCAAAATTATTTTTTGGAGAGGATGAAATACAGAAGAAAAAGCCTGGTTAGAACAGATCTCAGTTTTGACTCCTAAATTATCTCTCTCAATTTTTCTAAGAAATTGTGCAAAGTCAAGGAGATAATAAAGACTTTTTTGTAGTCATTGCCACATAAAATTGAGCAACATTTGGTAACATAAACTTCTGTGAATTCACTGATTATGTTTGATGGATTTACACAAAGATTTAAACAATCGTGTCTACTCAACCTGGGGAAATTCCTGTGGCAATAGATCTAGAAAATGCCAGGGTCTGTAAGATGAAACTTCACATTGACTTCTGCTACTGTGTCAAAACATGGGAAAATATTGAATATTTATTATGAATCAGTACAGCACTGATATAACAGTTATGATATTGATTTATGGATTGAGTGTACTCTAAGAGAAAAGGACACTTACAGCAGAAGTGGAATCAAAGCAAACTTATTATTTATTTATCTAAGTTCCTGAGAAAATATTATTTGCACTATCAAACACATTCATTTTAGCAGTTCTTTATAGACTACTGAGGGCATTACAGAATATAGTCTTCTTTTTGTACAAGCACTGACAAAAAAAGCTTTTAAACATACAGTTGTGGGTTTTTTAAAGGACGACCAAGAATTATTAAGTAGAGAGTGGCTGAATTAAAAATTCAAGCTGTCCTTTTGACTAGAAATAATGGATTATTAAAGACCAAACCATCTGTATTTTTGTCAGCAAGAAGTTACTATGTCATGGTGTTATGACACTGTATAACAACTACCAGTATAGTGACATTGTAATGTCATCATCCTGATACTTTCATCTATTTTTGATGAGTGATCATGTCATTATAAAGGATGTGAAACAAAACATTACAATAAATCATCTACATAAATCTATGTAACTCCTGATAACTTTGTGACACTATTTGTTCTGCAAAAACTGTCTTGCTGAAGTGCAATGGGTCCACTACATTTGAGACAGCTCAACTCTGATTTTAATGTAATACTTGAAGTTCTTGCTTGTCTGTAAAACACTGAGAAAAAAATATACAAATTATTCAAAACTTACTAAAATTAGAAAACATGCCAAAAATATATACTACAAGATTCTTTAAAAAGCAAAATTAAATCATATGCACACAAATACACACTTAGATACACATTCAAATTCTATCCATAAATGATTAATGAATGATAATGCACTTTTTTCTTATAAAAAAGATTGCAGAAAAAATGGTAAATTGTAAACATTTTTGTTCAGTGATTAATATTGTTCATCTATAGATACAGTAATTATTTTCCTTCTTTTTTTTTTCATAAAATAAAGGTCCAAAGCATCAACATGTATCTTTGTCATCTTTACAGGAAAAGCCAAGAACAATGTAGATACATGTGTAAATTGAATTTTTTTTCTTCTTTCTGAACTCTGCTGAACAAGTAGAAAATAAATGTAAATGAGGAAGGAAAGCAGCCACAGTTCCTCAGGGTTCCACTGGGAATGTAAAGAACATGTTGCTGGTGATATTTCTGCTGCTGTATTTAGTGCCAACAAATCTCCAAAGAATTTTTTTTTTCAAAACAGCAAACAGTGGTAAACCTCAGTTAATGCACTCTACATAATAGTATTTCTAAATTCATACATCGTTCCTTTTTGCTTTCTCAAGCTAAGCACCTGGAGACCCCAAAGCAAGCCAGGGAAAAATAACCACTGCATATATCAGAAAATTCATAGCTACAAAGCCCTAGCCTGTAAAATTACTAAGCTTTTTAGTCTTCTACTTGACTGTCAGTACAAGGTATTTTACAAGCATTAAAGCCAACAAGTCAAATGGGTAGTCTGATGTAATGGCTAATACAGCAGTTTTAGGAGCATGTTTTGTCTAATAATGAGATGGTAAGAAAATGTATGAATAAGAAGATAGGAGAGAAGTGAGAAGGAGAGAAGGAAATGGTAAAATATTGCTATACTTAATCTATCACATATGTAAAAGTCAACTCACAAAATGAAAAAAAAGGTTTTCACATTTCGCCTGGCAGAAGTAAAGCCTCTCTAACTAGCAAATTTTATACTCAACATCTGCTGATTTCTATGGGAATAGAAAATGGAGGCAATAATGAAGAATAAACCATAGGAAAACAGGTCCAATGCATGCACCCTACTGTTAAGGAAAATAATTTTGACATATGATCCCTGCTTTTTGGCAAACTCACTAGTACCTACACTGATTTCCTGAAGCCTTTGACAGTCTTTACCTCCTCCAGTACTGATTAACCAATTTATAGGTCGGCTAATGTTGAGGTTGCACAGAACCATGTACATGAAGCTGTTGAATATATCCAGGAGAGAAACTCCACAACCTCTCTTGGCAACCTGTGCTCAATTACCCTAAAAGTAAAAAAAAAAATGTTTCCTGATGTTTCAGTTTGTACTCATTGTCTCTTCTCCTGACACTGGGCACCAGTAAATAAAAGAGCCAGTCTCCATCCTCTTTTAATCCTTTCAGTTACTTGTAGGCATTGATCAGGTTCACCTGAGCATTCTCTTCTCCAGGCTGAACATGCCCAGGTCTCTTTCTGCATTGGAGACATCACTTCATGGCCCTTCATTGGACCTCCGTCAGTGTGTCTCTGCCTTTCTGTGCTGCAGAGCTCAGAACTGGACTCAGCACTCCAAGTGTGACTTCACCAGTGTGACATCACCAGGGCTGGCAGAGAAGTAGTAGATGCCTCTATTGGGACTCACGTTGCAGCAGTTCACAGGGAGCTGTTGCTCGTGAGAAGGATTCACATTGAAGAAGCTCCTGGAAAACTCTCTCCCATGGGGAGGGACCCCACAATGCAGCAGGTAAAAACCACTCCTCTCCCTGAGCAGCAGGAGAAGCCATGGGTAATGGACTCACCAAAACCCCCATTCCCTGTCTCCCTGTGCCGTTGGGGTAGGAGGTAGAGCTGGGAAGAGAGAGTAGGAGGGGGAAGGTCTTTCGAAGGGCTCATTTTACTTCTCATTATCCTGCTCTGATTCCGTTAGTGTAATAAATTCACTTTCATATCTTTTAAGCTTGAGCCTGTTTTCCTGTGATGGTATTTGATGAGTGAACTCTCCTGGTCCTTGTCTCAACCCATGAACCCTTTTGTTAAATTTTCTCCCCTCTGCTCAGTTGCAGGGGGAGTGAGTTAGTGGCTTTCATTGGGTGCCTGGCTTTTAGCCAGGGTCAACCCACAACAATGCCCCATCCTTGGAAGTGTTCAGGGCCAGGCTGGGTGGGCTCTGAGCAACCTGGTCTAGTGGGAGGTGTCCTTGCCCATGGCAGGGGGTTTGGATCTAGATGATCTTTAAGATCACTTCCAACCCAAACCATCCTATGATTCTATGATTTCACAGTTTTATCATAATATAGGAGTCAAGGACGAGTATGATTTTGCTTTTAAGCTCTTCAGTTAATTAAAAAAGTCTGCTTGAAGTATTCCATTCCTATCAATATAACCCATTTAGCAGCCTTTACTTATTCAGTAATTGTCACATAGTTGTGCTGCTCACTTTGAGAATTCACACTTATAGGGATGATGTGAAAAGGAATGTAAGATTTAACTAAATGAAAAGAAGAATTAAATCTGCGAAACAAGGTGAAACACCAGTTGGAAGCTATACATCTACCAACATCCCATACTCTGCTTTCCTTAAATATTCTCAATAACTGTGAAATAACAGTGGGAGTGGCAGTGTCTGTTATAACACACTGGTAAGATAATTTGATTAGCTGCCTGATCAAAGAACAGTGATTGAATCCTTTACCTATCCAGTCTTGTGAAACTGGCTGTAGAAATTTGAAATGGTGTTATTGTCTTATCTCATAAAACACTGTAAATGTCATCATTGTTCTTGAAGAAGTCAAAGTGGATACAATATCTGAAAAAAAGTACCAAGAGGAAATACAGAGAAATATTCTTTAGCTAATAATTATAGTTTTGTTAACCACTATCAAAATTCTTTCTGACTGAAATATGCTGAACTAATTTTTTTCTGGTTCTGTTTTTTTTCTTAATTTCAAATTAAACTTGTCAAATATTTTCATTGTTTTTTCTAGAAAATAAGTGACAGCTGAGGAGAATACTATTTATCTAAGCTTGGCAATGAAATAAAATAGAAGTATCAGTGCACTAAATATACATTGCTATGCACTTCCAGATACCAAAAGTTGTACTAATTTAAGTGTGATAATACTCTCATATTGAAATAGGTAGGAAAACTTAGAAAAGTGCTCTCAGGGTTTTAACACTTTTGTTACATGAGAAGGTAAATATTTCGTAACTAAAAATTAGCTGATTTTGAGTAATTGGTTCTCTATATCTGATTTTATGTAGAACAAGACTGTGGAACCCCTGATAAGGAGAGACATGTAAAAGAGCATACACTGTAAGGACTACACTGAATTGTAAGAATACTAGTGAGAATGATTAATACGGGGTTGGGACAAGGAAGCACAAAAGTTTGAACACAGTAAATGAAATAATAGAATCAGGAAGTAGATAATTCTCTATTAATTTAAACTGAAGTCAAAATAAGAAATTGCCAGCTCACCAGTTGCTAGCTCTACATACTAAGTATGGGAAAAAAAAAAAACAACAATGATATGCACATATGTCTTAAACTTATAAGACCCTTTTATTTGGAAAGACAGTTTTCACAATAGGCAAGTGGTTGCCAGGTAGGAAATTTAGTATCCTAGAGATGTGCTCAAATTATCGTTACATTGTAGATTAGTGACACAGCTTGAAAATAATCAATTTGTCAAAATAGACACCAATTAGGCTTTCAGTCTGTATCCTAAAATAATCTCTCAGGAGTGTTATTCTTGACTTTGTTGATGATACCTGCAGGATATACTCCTAATTTAATGTGCCTGAATTAAATGCCTAGTATAGGAAATAAAATTATGTCCACTTATTTCCAAAACTCCTAAATAGAAGGATGATATGCAAAGCAAATATATGTATATCAGGTTTACAAAGTAACGTATATTTTAGCACATCTACATCCTTTTTTAGAGAAAACAATGCTTTTAAAATTTAAGTCTCAAAAACCTAATTGTTCTTCTTCTTAATTCAAAAGCAAACACACACTAATCATATAGATGTCAGAATAATTTCTGAATAGGGATTCTATTTGGAAAATTGATTTGTTTAGTTATCTACAGTTAAACATAGCAGAGGTATGAGATTCTTTTAGAAATGAACCCTATGTCTATATCTATCTATATAATCTATATCTATATCTATATTTATATCATCTATATCATCTAGCTATACCTATCTATATATATCTATATATATAATCCATGTATACACAAATAAGATAATTAGAATTCTGCAGTTGGCTGATTAACAGAAAATATATTTTTCTAAGTCTTTCCTTACTGATTTGAAAAATCTACCTTTGCACACAATCTATTTAGATTTTTACACTTCTATCTATTATGAATTCAGGCAAGTACCAAAGGACTTACTCTCCAGTCATACTCTATAGTTTTAATTTCAGTAAAGAAATCTAGTTTACTGTTAAGACAGCAGGGTGTTGTAAAATTTGTTTTAACAATTTGGAATGTATGATCCAACAGAATTAACAGGAAAAGATCTCTCACTCCTGTAGCTGTAGGTTTTTGGTGAATCTCACCAGTTGGGGCAGTGGAGGAGGTGGTAGGGAGGGGCAACAGGAGAGTAAGTTAGTCAGAGTTTTAAAAAACTCAGGAAAAGGTAGCAGAAATTAAATTTGAGCAGTGAGTTGGCACAATCTATCTTACAGAAATCCACACTAATACATTTTTATAAGATAGATGAATTTGATTTAATCTTGCCAAAAAAAAGTGAACACTGTAATGAACACGCCTGATGAGAGACTAAACTCACTCTATCACCAATAGAAAGAGAGCAAGCCATTTATACAAGGCAAATCAGCTCACCCAAGGTCTAATGAAGGCCCTATTGAAGGACTAGCATCTAACTACTGTTTTTCTTTTCTTTTTTCCCCCTCTTTTTAAAAATGTTCTTTCTTTTTTAAAGGGCAAGAGAGTTACATGTAAGTCATATTCCTGCAAATTGAAGTTCAAAGACATGATGCTTTACATGGTGCTACAAGAATGCTCTTGCCTCTACATCATCTAAGAGGAAAATATCACTTGCTGGCTCTACTTGTTAATTGCAGGAATATTCTTTGGGTCTGGTTGAGGGCATACAGGGACCAGAACTGTTGACTTAACTAACATGTCAATTGCTGGAGACATAGGTCAAAATTCTCTAGCTTGTTTCAGAAGTCCAAATAAAACCATTTCTGACATTTACTAATTTGTGACATTTGAATGTTTCCTAGGAAGCACATGGAGATATCCTGAAATAGGTTATAACACCTCTAAGTAGTCTAAATAGCATGTCTCATTTTCTGTGTCTTCTCAGTACATAATACTTCAACATAGTCCCTGAAATTTACTTATTCTACCTTCAGCTTGAAGCAAGAATTAAAGCAATATTGACTTGCTGCTAGAAGAATGAGGCGCAGCATGTGAGAGACATACAGAAACAGCTCCTCTTGCAAATCCTAAAAGTTGCATGGTGGATAAATTTTTTTAAACAGCTAATACCTAATACGACCTGGGGGTCCCTGCATTTTCTTTATGAACTAAAACATAAAGCAATTGTGTAGATCAAGCAAAAAAATGATTAAAAGGCATATGCACATAAATCAATAAATCCCATTAAAGCAATCCCTGTTTGCATTTTGGCCAGTTTGACACCATTAAGGTGAAGTTGCTAATCTATTAATTTCATCAATTTCTAATATTCTAAGATTATAAATAAGAGGGATTAAATGTTAATTAATTAATAGCAATCTTTTCCTGCTGGCATAATAATATGTTGTAATATAAAATTTGACTTATAATTTTGCTATATTATTACATCAAGAACATAGGGGCTTGGTTAATTAGTGTATGGCCTTGAGAATTAATCATCTCTAAGTGTGTGATTCTTGGAATTCATAATAGAACCTTAAAAGCAAATGTAAGTATTTATCCATTTGCAATTTAATTTTAGGATGGAGGAAAACTACTAGTATCACTGCCAGTTGTGATCATGTCTCACTGAACACAAGAATAAAACAACTTTCGCACTAACAAAAATATCTCTGCTAGGAGTAAAACATGTTCTCTGGGTTGAACTGCAAGAGCTTCTAAAAGCGTGTTCGAGCAGCTCCCAGAACACAGTAATCCTTTTACAATGTGGCATTAGCCTGGCCAGACAACATAATGTGCTGCAGATATGCTTTTGCAATCAGAGGAAAGGTAAGTTTCAAGGCTCCCAACCAGAAGCAAATTCATCAATTGCTAATTTTTTTGTACTGGTTACTCCTCGGCAAATTAAGCAAATGCTAGACAAATTTACTTTGAAATTAATTATGAGAATATTGTGATCAGAGCCCTGGAAAGCAGTTTTGATGAATTTCTCTGCAGATGCATTAAAATTCTTTGTGGATTTAGAAACAGGAAATAGATCTATTTTTAATCCTTTATTTTTATTTCATGCCACAAAATCTTCATTAAAGTATGTTGGGACTAGATTTAGCTTTTTTATCTTACAATTTCTCATTTCTTAAACATCAAGAAAATATCAAAAGCACTATGATTAATTCTGTGTTTAGTAAGACTCCTCTCCCTTGAGCCAGTCTGATAAATGGTTTAAATCTTTATGTTCTTTATAGAGAAGAATAATATCTCTATTTGATATCTCCAAATATTTTAGGAATTTTGAGCTTTTCAGAACATTATTCTGCACTCTCTACACAGCTGAATGAAATAATATGGGTCTTCCCATAATCAGCTATTGTAGGAGGAAAACCAATGGAAATGTGTAAGCAAAAGAAGGAAAGAAGGAATTTAAATAACAGCTCTCAGGAACAGATATAAAAAAAACATTCCAGGAAGACTCAGGTTGTAAATGAGAAGCATTTCTAGAAAGGCATATGCTTTCACTCTAGTTAGAAGATTAATTAGTACTGTAAAGTTAACTTTTTCACTGACATGAGTAATGTAAAAATGAAAATAATTAAGAAAAGTTCATTACAGAAGTCTATAATTTATGACAAAATATACCTTATCAAAGAGGAAAATCAATAATTTCCCCTTTAAAGTATTGCTAAGAATTAGTAATATTTTAAATCATTTCTAAAGTCTTACATCAGAAGACAATTCATCTATTCATTGTAAAAGTATTTTGCTTGTCATAAAAATTCCTATCACAGGTATTTTAAAACCTTACCAACAAATATGAGGACAACTTACCAAAAGAAACATAAAAGTAAAAAGACCTTGTGAGTTCCTTGGAAAAGGTATTGAATTGAATGATTTTTTTTTTTTTTCATATAGCACACATAATTAAAAGGCTATTTTTTTGCTTTAGATTTCCTAATTAGTTTTTCTTATAATAGTCTGGCATGTCCACTATACTCTCAGTTTGCACTACAGTCCACATTAAACTGCTGTGCAAGTTGGGAGATATGCAGATTTATAGCCTTAACTACCACAGATTACAATATAAATTAAGGTCATTTTTTAAGAACATACTGAACAGAACACAGAAGACAGAGAGTTTTAGAGGAAATCTCCTCTCCTCTCCTTGCCTCTCCTCAGACTTAGTTTTTTCTTTTCTAAATCTAATCTAGCATGAAATTCTGAATTGCAAAGGAGCACACCCAGGATATCTTGCCAAACCAAGTATTTGACATTTCTTTTCAAGCCCTTAAAGGGGCAGTTTAACAGTTCTTAAATCTTAAACAATTATGATACAAACATCAAACTACAGACTACAGTAGAAGTCTAGAAGTACAAACTAGTCAGCTTTCAGATTTTTGTTTGCCTTGTGCTATGTCTTGTTAGACAAACTAATCCAATTGCAGACAATCTATATCAGGAGTTATACCAGCTAAATCCTATGTTAAGCTCACTAAGTCCAGCACTAGGCCCCATTTCACCCAATAAGTCAAATCAGTGGTTAAATTAACTTAAGGAAAGATCTGGCATATTTTCTTGTTTGCTTCACTATGACCATTCCTGTTTGAGTTACCTGATTTATTCATTATTTAAGATCCTTTTCCATTGTTTTGAATTTTAGGTGTTAAGAATAAGAACTGCCTAGCAAACGGAAAATGCAAAATCTATACCTTAAAAAATTCTATCTAAAATGGTCATCAAGCAATAAGAAATCAGCAAAGAAAAAATATTACAAACAGCAAAACATGCTATTTGAATTATAATTATTTTAGACAACATTTGAATATTCTGATACATTACAGAAAGCTGTAGGTACAAGTGTAAAGTTTACAGAAGTATAATATTTTATGTAACTCCTGGTTGGTAAGGTCACCAAATCAGGGTGAGTTTATTTTCTTGCAGATGTAATCATTGCACTCCTCATCTTCTGCCCATTTGTGACGTATGTTGAATTAGAACAGATCATCACAAACCTCACTTTACAATATCTTAGCAAAAAATTTAGCAATGAGGCAAAAAACATTCAGTTCTGTACCATTTCAGCATATTTTTATTCTACATTTAGTTTTTGTATGTTTTGCGTTTTAAAGTAATTTTTGGGAGCTTTTCCACTTTTAACTTTCTGAGCAGGATAGGACTTCAATGACAAGTGAACAACAGCTGGAGAGTCATCTAGATCAAGTACCTCATTTAAGAGTAGTTTCCACAGGGCTTAAAGAAAAGCCAGATCTCTAGAGAGGGATTCAGACCTGCTAAGTTACACTGGTGTTAATGTCAGGAGATATTTATGAATACACTCACCTTTTTCTTCTGAAATGGCTGACTCTGTGATCCATTGTTCTTTTTTAATCACTTTAAAATCAATAGTGAATTTCAATGATGCCACATGTTCTTGCAGATGATAAGATTATTTTTTCCTAACTTGCTTAAATCACAGTCTCAGTCAAAATGCCTGTCTTCACATTCCTTCCTGCACAAAATGAGAACACTAACATTCACAGTGTTATAGGGAGTTTAAATACTATCACTTGCAATTCTGGCTTTGTGGTGAGACACAGCAAACCACCTACAGCCTTGAACTGAGCTAAATTGACACTACCTATAGTGCCTTGACTACAACACTCCCTTTTCACAGTTGCACATCATATTAAGGGCAAACACTGGAAGCACAGGCCATGGTGCACTCACCACAGGGTCACACCCCAGTGGAAATCAAGGGTACAGGAACTGTTTAACCACTGAGCTCATAAGCTGTTTTAGCTGTAGTGGTGCTAAGATAAAAACATTACAAAGCTACACAACCTCCTCACTCCCCCAACACAGAACCACAGAAAAATTCCAATCAAAACCAGCTCAGTTGGAGTATTTAACAAAACACTAGATAAAGCCTTTCTACTTGAATACCTAACATTAAGGTTGATAAATCCAAGGAAGTAAACTAAAACCACTTCTGAAGTGGTCTCAGTAGATAGCACAGCTAGTCATGCTGAATAAGAGCCAAAATTGCAGGGTATGTTCTTCAGTATTATCAACATTCTCACACTTCTGCGCTTAATAGGGAAAAACATCCCTATCAGAGCAGTCCAGTGAGCAAAGAAGTTACCAGCCATGGTGCTGCACAGAGCTCAATAAACTGCTTCCCACCCTCTTGGCACTGAGCAGTGTATGCACATATCGTACTTTCTGACAGGAGAAGGATTTATTTTTCACATTTTATTTTCCTTCAGTTTAGGAAAGAGATTTAGTTACAGTACAGTTAAGGAATTGCTGTCACTAAACTGCTAGCACCAATTTAAACAAAAGAGTATGGAGTTGACAAATGCATCTTTCAGTCTGGAACACTGAGAGGTTCACTCATAGCTACCTATGTTCACCAGCCCACATATCTATGAAGTATATTTATTCATTACTTGATAAGATATGTGACCTCTCCACATCAGCCAGCTTGTCTACCATATGGAGAAACTGACAGATTTTATTCTGACATAATTTAGTAATTTTTCCAAATAACAATCAGGTTCTCAGCAGAGGGGTTGATGACTTTTCAGGGTTGGTCCAAAAAGGAGCCATGTTTACAAATGGTAAGAAAACTTTTTACATGATCAACAGAGAAACAAATGAACAAACAGAAGGAAAACACATAAGTTTTTTAGCATATGAAGACTGCAGGTATGATACGAGCAACAAGTATTAACTTCATATTGGCTAAGTTTGCTCTGTGTTTAACCTACTGCCACTACTCCAAGGGGAAAGTCTGAAAGGAAATGATAGCACCTAGGGAGCAGAGGAGAATATTATCACTCCCTATAACATAGGTAGACATATATAACATATATAACATATATATAACATATATATAGTAGCTATGGATGTTAGCTGTGGGAGGAAAATAATTTGATTGCTGAAAGTTTATAACCTTAATAAGTACATGACTTTTCATTCCAACATAGCAATGAGTTTAGCTCCTTGGATCATTTCTGAAGGTGTTTTATACATATTCTGATCTTTTCTCCCCAAAAGATGAAAAATTACTTCAGTCTTTTATTATTTAAATTTATTCACTCCTTGGTAGCAATTTTATTTCTCACATATAGTTTTTTTGTTGTTATTTGCTATAATATTCTTTTGCATTTGAAAGAGCAAGGAGGTTTCTTTTACCCCAAATATGTGGTCTGTGGTTTGTCAGTTCAATCTCATGTTGCCATGAAGCATAATTGACCATGCTAAGTAAAAACAGAAGAGATCACCATACACACTTGATAATATACCACTTGAAGAGTCCTGACTGCAGCTTTTAACCAAAGAAAAGTAAGCTCTGGAAGTCTCAAGGACACAGGGAACTTTTCCAACAATATTCTTACTACCTAATGTTGGAATTGAGCAGTAAGAAATAAATCCATTAAACTACCTTGCAGTTGGTTTTGGTTGTTATTTTTTTGTTGGTAGTTTTTTTCCCTGATATCTTGGTGTACAATGTGGTATTTTTATCAGATATTTAAGGCAAAAATTATCAGCAATTTTAGATTTTTCTTACTACTTTATTATATTTCTATAGGTAGGAGACAACCTGTAAATTAGATTCTGTCAGAAGGTTTGAGCTTGGTATTCCTTAGGGTTAAAACCACTAGGTTCTATTCCTTGAAACAGGGCTGGACATGAACCAAAAATTTGGTGGTTATTCTATCTTGCTTATATGGTTATAGGACAGTAAAGCCAGAAAAATTCCTGAACGCATCTAGCCTGATAACTTCATAGCACATTGAGAAACTTCTGACCAGCTCTGTGAAAGTGAGCAATAGAGAGCTTGCTATGCTCTCAGTGAACCCTCAGAGGGGAGGTGGAAGGTGTGTGTGGGGAAAAGAGGGATTAATGCAACCAAAAGTTATTTAGAAGCTGACCCAGTATTACTCTCACATGTGCACACTCATAGATAAAACATTTAAAGTTACTTAATTTTGCTTTCCAACCTGAAGCATTGTCATACCTGCCACCTCTCCTAGTAGACCTGTTCCAATATTGGTTTAACCTCATTACCAGAAAAGTAGCATCTTATTTCAAAGCTGAATTTGTCATCATTTCCAAGGTTTCACAGTCTTTTTATTGCAGTCCTATTAGAAAAGTCCAGGCCAATACTAAAGAAACATTGTGCTAGCCTCTAATGACTTTTTGAAATGAAGTTAATAACTTATTATGTATTCCTGGTATTGTTACTGCTGCTTTGAAGGTCTAAATTATTATGTATTATGAGCTAACTACTCCTTGTACATGTCTGGCACTGGAAGTAAGGGAAAAATTTCTCACATATAGTTAAGACCAAGTGTTATTTTTATTACTTCTGATCATGAGAAGTGGTCATCTAGAAGCATACTTAAGGAAAATGATAATCATTTCATAGGATGAATTCCTTTTGCCAGCAAACATATTGCAAATATTCCTACAAAAACCTTATCACTGTTGCAACGCGTAGTGCAATGTGATGAATTCCCAGTAGTGTGAACGAAAGTAGCAGAGGTTCCTGGGGATGAGGACTTCTGGTGAAGTGTCACCCACTGCAGTAGTTGGAAAATTAGGACATGGAATATCTGGGAAATGTAGTAAGAACTACTTTCAACATTTGTTGGCTGGCAGTAGGAAACCAGATTTATGAATTAACATAGAAAAAGTAAAAAAACTGACCAACCCAGACATGCAAAAAAGAAGAAGGATTTCTCCTAAAAATACTTTCTTATACCCACACTCAAAGTGCCTCTTTTCATGCCTATAACTGTTGCCGTTCTCAATGCTCCTGATTACTTAACATTAAACACACTTAAGATTCTGGGAGCAGTAAATAATTTTTACCTTTCCATTCTTCTTTTGCATTAAAAATTATAGAAACTGCAACATTCAGCAGATAAGTGCTTTTCTCCCCGATTCAACTAAGCACTGGATCCAGGAGTGAGACTGTGGACAGCAATCTACCTTGGGTTTCAGCACTGTGGTTGTTTTCTTGCTTTGCACTGTTTGCAAATGAAGTACTTCAGGATGGGCACTAGAAGGTTTAAGTGTGTTTTTTCCATTTTTACTTGGAAGGCTGAAAACATGGAAGTCACCAGGCACTAGTACTTATCTAGAGCTCTGTTTCCAGGCTTTTACTTTCAGCTATCAAAGGTGGCAAAGTTGCATGGTATTTCCTATACTCTCATCAGTGCAGAGCCAGGAACTGGGGAGGCAGGAGAGGATGGTGGGTAATTGTATAGGCTTATCAGTGATAAACACTGGCCATTCATGTGTTCATCATTCATTTGGCAGAGAAGCAACATTTAATATACTGTCCACTGATTTGGGAAGGACATTGTCTAATAAGTGGAAGAATAAAAAGGAGAAATAGTCCTGGCTCTCAGAGAGGTATGCATATTTATATGGTTTGGTTAATGAGTTTATGAACCTTAGGCTGTGAATTTTAATCCTGGCCGTGGCTGCTGTAATTCTGAAAGTTACATATTGAGCAGGTTTGAGATGTGTTTTGGAAGCTGATAAGTGCAAATGATAGAGACAATTCCTAAAGGAACCCAAGTAGCCAGGTGGAGAGGGATGGACATGATAAAAGGAAGCACCTCAGATCGCTGCCTGCTGTAGGTCAAAACTAGACAGGACACTTGTGTTTGTTCCACGTATGCTCTTTTAAGAACATTTTTCTTAAGTTTCCATTCATTTTATATTCTAGCCAACAGCTGTTGAGAAAAAGTCTTGATTCTAACTTTGAGCACTATGCTGAGGGATACAGAAAAAAACCCAGTATTTAGGTAGTCTTTGCTTGGTAATGAGAATGTTTTATATGGAAAGAAACTACCAGTACATAGAAATGAGGTTTAAGGACAAATATTTACCCACTTGATGCTATGAACAGTGACCACTGGGTCTCAAAGGTACTGCCTCTATCTTGTGAAGCCTTGCTGCTTTCATTATACCCATAATTTTATTGATGCCATGAATTATGCAGTCTTACAGAGAAAATGAGTCTCACTTTGACCTGATTAACATGTAGAAGGTAATAATACAGAAATAGATAAATGGGCAGGGGAACAAAAAGGCATAGAGAATATGTGCTAGATTAAAACAGAATTAGAACTCTATAAATACCATTCACTCTATTATGCAACCTTTGGCATATATTTAAACTTGAAACATCTTGTAACAGGCAGCAATAATTATGAAAAGGAATGACAGGAGTCCTATTATCAAGCTAGCTTTTTCAAGTGTCTTATATCTGCAAATAAAAACCACAGTATTAATTTTTCTATAAACCATGAGCCGATAAGCTGATGTCATTTTGTTCTGTTTTAAAAATACTTCTCTTTCTGAAACACAAAGAGACATACCTGTTTGTCTCATGACAAGGTCAGGGAGCACTGTTTTAAAGCAAGGCCTTTCAGCAATATTCAATTCCAACATCTCTAATAAATCAGTACAAATAAACCTTAGCAAGTCTAGGCAAAAAAAAGGTTCTCTGCATAGCTGTTTCTAGTGTGAACCAAAAATAAATAGCCTTTACTACATACATAGAAGCAGACTGTAAAGTGATTATGGGTAATCAGAACAATAAGATAAGACCCTGGGAATATTCCCCTAGGTTAAATTCTGATGAACTTGGATTAAATATAAATTTGGCATCTCTAAACTTACTTTGGGTATTATCGTAACCAAATCAGATTCAAAAAGCTACTCTGAATTTCAGATTTACAGTTTCCCCCGTGGTAACCTGTTCTCTTGCAGCTTGATGTCTTTTCCTATAGGAAACCTTCAAAGGAAGAAGAAATAAAAAATGAAAAAAAAATCCCCTCCAAAAACTAAAACCCTCCAAAAATTCAAAAAGTTTTTTCTATCTGTTCAGAAGTGAGGAAGTCCCTAGGTCTAAAATGACAGCTTATTTCCTCTTCAACTCCAACTTGGCTTGAAGGTCAATACTACACAATAAGAAAAGAAAGAACATATCAATCTTGAGATCTTCTTTTCATCTCTTAATTATCAATATTTAATAAATGTGAATTTTTTGAGAATTTAAGTGTATAACTGTGAGCTTTACTTCCAGACAATCTTTTCTTTACACTGGCGTAAGACACTTAATTTAGTCCTCAGTCTTGCGTTCAGAAAATAATACATTTTTCCTCCATTCAAGTCTTATTTTCCATATAGCTTAAGCACACTTCCATACATTTATGCATAAGCAAAACCTAAAATAACAGGGTCAGTTTTAAGATTAAAATGATATAAAAATGGGATCAACACAAACTAAAGAGGTCATCTCTTCTCTTCTTGGATGCTTTCCCTCAGCACTACAAAATCAATACAGTAGTGTAGTACTCTCTTCCAAACATTGCCTGCTGCTAAGACTCATCCCAGAATCCGAAGATTTAATGGATAAATAACTTCTGAATTTTAACACAGCCTAAAAGAACAAAAATTGAATGAACTTTACCTTAGTGGAGCATCATCAATATCTATCGCTCTATTGTTAAGAATTATGCATTCAGGAATCAAGTTTACTAGGATACCTTGGATTGCATCAGCTGTAGGAATGAACTATTTGCAGTTGTAAACAGGTTTTAATGAGTGCTGTAGTATAAAAGCATCTCCAAATGCAGGATGATGCCATCAAATGTGAAAGGTATAGACTAGTTATATTGATGATCTTATTAAAATTACTTTGAATCCAATTTTGTTATATGTGGTTAATTTCAGCTCTTATAACATTAAATTTAACAATGGAGAATTATTATTAATGAAATGATTTCAAAGTTATCTTTGTGCACGAGGAAAATATGTTATCCTATTTTATTCAATGACATGAAAACAAGTACTGCAGTCAAAATTATTTCTTACAGAAGTCAAATCTCTTGCAGTAACATGGAATAAACCTCTAAAAATCTTAAAAATTCACAAATCAAAATTAAATGCAAAAAAAGCAATGCTTTAGAAACCATCAGATACAAATAAGAAATTAACAGATGAGAGGAATAGTCAATTTTAAATATGGTGCTCAATGACTGTCAGGAGTTTTCAAGGAATTATGTTATTTAAACAAAATACTTCTGTAAATACTGACTTTCAGTTTAACTTTCAAAGTAGCTACACACTTTAATGCTATATTAGAATTAGCCACTGCTAATGCTTTTAAGTCTTTGCAAGATGTTTTTTTAATGTACATACCTAAACAAATCCTGTGGCAAACAGCTGAAGCTCATTCCTGTATATCCAATTTTAGGATAGGGAATTGCCAGCATATGAAATGTAGCTCACGAATTTTGAAGCATATTACTGTGTTGTACAGAGTTAGATAAATCTATTTGGAGCAAATTCTACAGGTATTTTCTTTAACAGCAGTTGAGGGTAAAGAGATATTAGTTGAGTGAAACCAGCTGAATGCTCAGGTACATTAATTTCACAGATAAATACCTTCTGCCAGATGTTGACTTTTAACTCAAAGATTTCAAGGTAAAAGAAATAATTCTTAAGAAGAAATCCTAGATTTGAATTTCTGAAATGCTTCTGAATTTTGCATCAAAGTTCTTGGCATTTGTAGCAATAAAAATATAATTTCAATTTAAAAAATTAAAATTACATTAATAGGTTGTGGTTGTAAGACACTGTTTCTGGAATCACTAAAATACAAATGTTACCAAAATTGACAATGTGGCTTACAATCCAGCACAAATTAAAAAAAAAAAAAAATCCAAAACTAATGGGCTTAGATAACACAAGATAATGAAGCTACATGAGGAAAACCAGATTAGATCAGACTGCTTCATGTATGCATCCAAAGCATGTATGTGGATATCCATGAGCACTTTCCATTATTAAATTCCTGTGTCAAATATCACAGTATTGTCACAAATCAAAATGTTTTATTTCATTGACTTTTGACTTTTATCTTGTGATGACACAAAACCAGTAAGTTTTGGACGAACTGGGGAAAAGAATAACTTAGTAAATGTTTAGTTGCAATAACTGTATCTTAAAAAAAGGACAGCACTTGTAAATATCTTAACATAAATCTTTACAACTTCACCACTCAGTGAGGAGTCCTAGAGAAGCTGAATTTAGTTGCATCCCCACCCACCTTCAGGCCACACCATAGTCTGAGAAATGCTCATTAGGCCTTGGTCTTGAAGAACTGCACCTGGACTAAGCCCCTGTCCAGCTTATCAGAAACACTGTCTGTTCCCAGGAACTTGTGTTGTTTAATGAGTACCTGTTTTTTAATGAGCAGTCTTCAAAACTTATTTTTCTTGCCTGAATAACAACACAAGACAAAAAATATTTGTGTTGCTGAATCATCAGAGAAAGTTACCGACTTGAACTGTGGACAGGATAGAAAACTGTTATGACTAAAACCCACTCTCTTGTGACCCTATAATCAGTGGTCCAAAGGGAGGCTCTTTTAAGCTCTCAGTTCCCAGAAGATAACAGGCTAGACACCAATAATGGGATGGCTGTGAAGCCAGCCAAGGACTGTTAGTAATAACAGACAATAATTGTTTGTAATAGCTAAGGACCATTGATAATAACATGATGTGAGAAAGATCTAGATTTAATTGGAGAATGGGGGCCAGGTGCATGAGAAAGAACCACAACACAGTACAGTGGAGTGCAGGAAGTGGACATAGACTATAAGGTGAGATTGGGACCACCAAAGACTCCCAAAGTCCTCTGAACAATTTCCAGAAATGCCTAAAATAGCAGGCTGTACATGATAATTAATTATCATAGAAAGCGATAAACTTGTCTTCAGGATGAAGAAAACTGTCCACAAAAATGTACCCCAATTCCCCCAAGCCCAGGCAGTGTCCCCTGGACCCTGGACATCTCATCAGCTGGACTGACTCAGTTAGATTGCTGCTTATCACCTGGGTTGACACTGAAACCAAGATCAGCATCCCCTCAGCTGGGTTGGCACTGAGACCAGTATCAGCATCTTCATCAGTTGAATCGACTCTGGAGTGAGCAATAGTGATCCCTTTTTTCTCTTTTTTTTTCCTCTTTCTTTTCCTCCCTATTTTTTTTTCCTCTCTTTAATTCAACTCTCCATTTTTAATGAACCTCTCAACTTTCTGTTTTCCCTTCACCCTACCCTTTTATTTAAAACCCAATGCCATGTGCTTATAGTAGGTCAGGGACTAGCATAACAATTTCCATGCCAAGTGCATAATTTACCAATAAAACTCTATGCTCATTTGCAGACCCTCTGACATCTGTAATTCCTTTCAACCAAGTAGCATTTTCGGATCTTAAGTGCTCCCTTCCCCTTAATGGTGGGTCGTCGCACTCAGGCAAATTGTTTTCATAAATATGTTGATCTTTTCCAACATGCTTTTACATCTTCTTATTTCTGTTTGCAGTTAAGAGCCTTTAAACGATAAGCAAAGTTTTCTTATTTTTGTTTTGATTTACCTGAAAGACAGCCAGTGAGTGACAGAAACAGCAAGAGTTTCCATGACAACCACATCCTTGGTCACAAAGGTCCTTCCGTCCCTCTTTGTGCAGTTGTTAGCAACGTTGACGTTTCTTAATTAAATCTTAGCCTAGTGGGAAAAAGACAGATCTCTGTTAGGAAAATTAAAAATATCTCTCAATAATATGACAGACAATTCAAGAGACAAAGCTGGTCTTAATGCAATTAAAAGTCTAGTTTCAAAGACCTCTGTAAGCACAGGGACAGGTATCCTGACAGATACTCAGAGGATTCTTGTTCCAGTAGTAACCTGTGTTAATAGCTCAAATACCTGCGGTAGTACTCTGGGGATAGATAGATAGATATATTTATATGGATATCACCCTAACGCTGTATGTGTCTTGATGATTTGAATTTCCAAAAAGCCAAGCTTAGAAGATAGTACACATATTTTTCACAGCATACATATTCAAAGCACATAGTTTGGCATGTGTTCTTATTTTCCTAAATGCAATATGTTGATTTTTGGTATAAAAGTATTTCAAAAACCCCAAATGAAAGTGTGGGTTAGATGAGTGGTCAGTGAGGTGGATTGAGAATTAGCTGAAGAGCTCAGAGTGTTGTGACCAGTGATGCTGTCTAGTTAGAGGCCTGTGGCTCGCAGTGTTCCCTAGGGATCAGTTTTGGGTCCTGTCTTGTTCAACTTATTCATCAGTGACCTGGATGAAGGGACAGAATGTAACTCTCAGCAAGTTTGCCGATGGTACAGAACTGGGAGGAGTGGCTGACACCCCAGAGGTCTGTACAGCCCTGCAGAAGGATCCTGACAGGCTGGAGAGATGAGCAGAGAAGAACTGTCTGAGAGGTCAACAAGGCCAAATGCAGGGTCCTGCATCTGGGGAGGAATAACCCCACACTACAGCACAGGCTGGAGGCCAACCTGCTGGTCAGCAGCTCTGCTGAGAAGGATCTGGGGGTCCTGGTGGACAACAAGCTGTCCATGAGCCAGCAGTGTATCCTGGTGGCCAAGAAGGCCAACAGTATTTTATGGGTGCATTAGGAAGGGCACTGCAAACAGAGTAATCCTGCCCCTTTATTCAGCCTTAGTGAGGCTGCACCTGGAGGGCTGTGTCAAGTTCTGGGCTCTGCAGTCCACAAGGAAGCACTGGGGAGGGTTCAGCTGAGGGCTGTGAAGAGGATTAGGGGACTGGAGCATCTCTCTTATGAGGGAAGGATGAAAGAAGTGACAGAGCACTGTAACAGGCTGCTCAGAGAGGTCATAGAGTCTCCTTCTCTATTCAAAACCCTTCTGGATGCAATCCTGTGAAACCCGTTCCAGGTGAACCTGCTTTGGAAGAAATTTTGAAGTAGATCTTTTCAGACTTCCCTTTCAATCCCAACCGTTCTCTGACTCTTTTCCTGAAAGTAATATGATGGTGTATTTGGTATAAACCATTTTGAAAATATTTTAGGAAAATTCAAGCACTTTTACCACTTGGAGATTGGACTGAAATAGATTCCAGTTTCTTCAACCTTACTCACCGTGTAAAGAATCTACTAACACATTTGACAAAATCACCACTATACAGAATATATTATTCATACATATCTCCTTCTACCTCTCCTCAGATTCGTGTTTCCTATCTGTCCCATGACATACATAAACCTTCGCACACTTCATTTTTGATCACTCTCTTAGCTATCACTGTAACAATGTCAGCAACTCTAACACATCAGAACTCGAGAGATTTTGCATTCAAATCACTGAAAAGTCAGTTCAAAAAATGAGAAATTTCAGGTTTCTGGTTGTGTGTGGACATGAGTGTACTTCTGGTCTTTGGCTTGAAAAACATCAAGTTGCAAAGATAATTTCCTATATTTAATTGGTCATCTGTTCAGGAGGATTTTTAGTTCCTCTTATTGGAGGCCAAGGAATCTTCAATCGGTAGAGGTTATGATCTACAACTAAAGAGCAATGACATGTGACAACAATGAGATAAAGGAGAAATTGTTCCCCTATCAAATCCTTTTGGGGATAATGTGACTTCTTCAGATTATAATCAGTTTAGTTACATGCCATATTTGCTGCTTTGGGTGTCCTATTCTCTATGTTAGAACTCCCACTGTAAGAGAAGAGAGGCAAAGCTCAACCGAGTTGCCAACAATAAAAATAAAAGTCATAATGTAAGAGTATCCATTCAACTGCCCTCTGAGCATCTCTAGTTGTAACTAGTTTTGACAGCCTTCCCATCACATATAGGGAGACACACTGTGTGAGCACAAGATGGCAACATCTGTTTAGATTGCTGGTAGTTATTCCTGCAACAATATAAAGCTGTAGCTTGTCAGCTTTCATTTAAACAGCACAGCAGGTGTGGTTTTCAACACATATAAAAAATCCCATTTAGGATTGTACTTCCTTTCAGGTAACTCAGACCAGAGAAACTTAATATTGGGTGTATACATCAATATAAGCAACCCTGAAAGAGAACACAACAATCTAGTAGACAAGTGACTTTCCACATAGTGCCTGTAACTCATCTAAACCTCCACAGGAAAACTCTTCAATTAATTATTAATATTTGCTGCCTTTGTTTTTCACTTCGGTGATAATCTGCTTTTCTGTCACTGTGTTCATTTGGTTAGTGAATTATCTTGTTCAGCATTCTTTGCTGGCCAGGCCTTTGGGAAATAAGTATTTTCATTAATATTTAAATTTTTCCCTTATGGCCATATCTGTTAAAGAGAGTAAAGCAGAGATTCCTCCCTCCACCCCCAACTTTATTACTTTTTCTTCTTCCTCATTTCCTCACTTCTCTTCAGATACTTTTAGAACAGTGCAACACAGAAATTATTTTAACTTGATGATTTTTTTGTTGCATGAACAGGGAAAAATATACCAAATTTTCCAGCATGAAAGTGTGAGATTATTGTTGTTGTTAATATGACTAGGTATTATTGTGCCTTTTGGATTACACTGTTAAAATAATATTAATAAAGGTTGTGATTGGTAGAAACAGGATGAATAATAACTGGAACCAAAGAGTGGGAACATCAAAATAGAAGATGGACTTATGCACATTTCTCCTTGTATTCTTAAAACTTGATGATTTTAAATGTTCTGTGAAAAATAATTTATTTTTTTAATGAGCGTTTCATTGAAGACAACAGAGTTATCACAAGTTGTGCCAGATAAGGTGAACAGCTGCCATAAGTCTTACATGACAACCCTTAACTGGGATCTACGTAACCTGAACCTACCAACGTAATGTATGCTTCAGACCTGTTACTCAGGTATATTGAAACATAAAACCAGAGTACAGTGGCAGGCAGATATTCTGTTTTAAGTCGTGAATGTTGGACACTGACCTTCCTACTTGGATATTTGTTGTACAAATACATTGGCTTACCTCAGTGGAAGAATTACTAGCAAAACAAAGGGAAAATATGCAACTGCAAGGCTTTTTAAAAATCTACCTAGAAATCTTGATTATTATAATAATGAAAGGATTTTGCATCTCTATATATTTTTTTAATATGTATTTCTTCAAGGATAGTTGGCCAATATTTTTCTGGCCATATGGATAAATAAAATGCATAGCAACATAGTAGGGTTATTGAACATCTAAGAATTGTGGAGTACGGTTAATACAGACTGATGAAGACATTGATATTTCATGTATGGGGCTACCACATGGCATGTGGGATAATGACACAGGTGCTTTGTAAGAAATAATATGGGCAAGGGGATGAAAATGCTATACTTAAGACATATAGGCATATAGTGTAATCTCTGCCCTAGATTTAGTGAAGGGATGTACTCCTGCCTTTACTATCAGTGGTTGTCGTCTATCTTTTGGATGACTAAGCTCTCACTTTTAGACAGATGGGTGATTGAAGAATTCCTTTATGCTTAAAGGAAAAAGATCAAAGCTGCACTAAATCTATTAAGAGGAGCACATTTTTTCTTATCAAAAAAAAAAGGAAAGCAAGAGTATTATAGCTGTAAAAAAAAAAAAAAAGAATATTCTCTTAAATGTTATAAGAAAGATCTCCTACTTAAAACTGGCTTATTTTAAAAGTAGTTTAAGAGCATATATACCAGCATTATTCGGTTGTTCTTGGTTTGAAAGTCTTGCTAATTTTCTGTTTTGTTTTGTTTTTTTCCCTGCCTCTGGCTATCCCAGAATGAGAAATATTTTTTTTAAAGTATTTACATTTTAATCTTAAGAATGTAAACCAGAATATATAGTCAGTTACTAATGTAAAAGAACACAGCAGAAAATGCTGTTAAAAAGGACTTTAAAATCATTTCAGCTGAACAGTATCTGTTTTTTCCCCTAATTATAAAAATCTCTCAAAAATCCAATTGGCTTGTTTGGAACAATTTCTTGGCTTCATTGGTAATTCAGTGTAAGAAAAGAAAATTAAGTTGTCCAGAATATACTATTTTTTATAGATGTCTTTTGCATAATAGAATGAGCTGACAAAACTCTACAGTCTGCTTTTTAATCTAAGGTTGAACTGTCTACTATTTCTTGATTTTTTTTCCTTGTCCTGTTCTTATTCTGATTTCTTCACAATATATGCAGTTTCAGTAAGTTGTTTTTTTTTTTAATGCAAAGGATATGAATTTTCCCTAAAGGCAATTTGTATTAAACAGTGGTCTAAAATACAGTTGATGTATATAATGTGCAACAAGTAATTTACCTAAGGTCTCTTTCTGCACAAATATTTAGAAGATGCAGTTTTCAATTTCCACATGGTACTACCCATAATCCTTTGTTTTCTCCAGAATTTCAGCCAAATTACTTTTGCAATTTAATTCTGTGTGCTAATCGTAGAAAACTTGTGCTTACCATTCAGCATGTTGTAATGAATTGCTTTGTGTAGGAGTGACAGGGTGGGTATTTTCTCACGTCTCTGACTCAGCAGAATTTCTGAATACTGAGAGCACAAGTGCTAATACAATGTTGTTAACACTGACGTGCAAGAGGCTTGAACTAGATCCAGTAACACCATGATCTTGCTAAAGAGAGTAACAGCATCTACTATAATTAATGTTTGTTTTCTGTCACTTATGATAAATTTAAATGCAATTGCAAAAATCTGTTCTTTTTTTAAAAATTAAAATATTTATGAAATTAAGCCCTTAGCATAGATACCGTGATATTGATATCAAAGTGCTTTCTTCCATTATCACTACCTTATTTCCCTTTTCCATAGTATGCATATTTATCAATTTATCTGCAGTACATGAAAGGGGTGATTGCTGAAATCCACATCCTCTCTCAAGGCAGTGTAACACAAGTCTTTGTGTCTATGTGACTCTACTTCTCAGAAGAAAGGATGTGACTTATCACCAAAAAAAAAAAAGTTTTCCCTGTAATAATTTTTTCCTATACCAATGCATTTTAGAGGAAAGCTCAAATTATTTACTTTTTGCATTCCTTTCAAAACAAGGAACATGCTCACAGCTGATGAAGAAATAACACCAGTGATAGGCAATTCTGATATCCTACACGGACTTGGAAGACCAGGAACTGAAGAGAGTTAGGAACTGAGCTACTACCACCCATACATCCAAATAGAAGGAAAAATAATAGCATATGCTATGAAGAACAAATATACTTGCATTGTTTTAGATAGTATTATTAGGAAATACTTTTCCTCACATTCAGTAAGTGGAGGATGTTGGCATAAGGTGCAATGATACAGCTAATATTCCTTACTTAATGTGGCAAACCCATGAAATAAAAAAAAATGCAATAAACTAAGTATCACTGACTAGGCTTTTATAAAAGCCTTATTATTGTCTTGGAAGAAGACAGAGGTCTAACTGAAGATCCAGTTTAATGTACTTAAATAAAGCCTTCTAAACAACAGCAAAGTCTCTCTCCCTCCCTGCACAGCCTTTACTTCAATCAGGGCTTGGAAGATGTGAATGGAATAGTTGCAGACAGCAATTCAGCCTGTCTTCCTTCCTCCCATGAGCATCAGACCTGTAATGCTTTGTCCATGGAGAATTAGGGGCTTAAGAAAATCAAAGGCTCAGATATTACAAAATTCATAATGAACACAGGAAGTAGCTTGGCTGGAAATTTTTAAAAGGAGCTTGTCTATTGAAAGCTCCCTGATGATATATCTACATGTAAAGTTGACTATTAGGCCATGATTATTACAAACAGTAGTTATACAGAATATAAATAACCTCGACTGAGTTCATGTCCCTGCTTGATTTCAATAAAAAATTAATTTGTTCAGTCTAAAGTCTTTTTGACAATACTATTTACAAAATGATTTAAATTTAATAAAAATATATTAAGTTAATATTTGATAAAAGTCAAACCATAGACACTTTTACTATGAAATGTCAGTGGAATTTGTTATAGGACAAATGAAAGTGAAATTATATTAAGCCAATGTAAACAGTAAAGCATCTTGTAGGATTGATTATCATACCAAGGGAAGATAATTTCTTTTCAAGTTTTAGTAATTGTTCAAACTATTGGAAAGAACATTTAATAAAGTACAAGTTTTAGCAGTTAAATAAAAATTTCTGAGTTTTAGGAACACTCAATTTACTGCTAACAATATTAAAAGTTTATTCTGCACTGGAGACCTTCCTTTTCAGGTTCCTTCTGGCAAGAAACCAAGACTTTCAATACGTACATTAATATTTCATAAGGTTTTTTTGTGTGGTTTTTTTTTTTAATTCCTGATACTAATAACACTTTGAAAGACACAAGTCAAGCTCTAGGAAGAAGCATTAAATACGACTTTACAAAATAATCAAATTGACTATTTCCAAAATAATGATCAATCACAATTTCTATACTGGTGAATGAACATCTGAACTACTGCTCTAAAAAACAAACCAAAATATTTGATTGCAAATGCTGAATAAGTATCTCAAAATGCCTATGAGTCCAAGTGATTCTGAATTATTCACATTAATCAAACCTGTTTTGAAAACTATGCGCAATACCCATACAATAAAAAGTTAATATTGTATTAATATTGTATTAAATATTGATTATTTTCTAGTATTTGAATATATTTGCACATACATATTTAAAATAGAGTGTTTGGATGTAAGTGCAGAATGTCTTCTTTTCCAGCATTTCAGCCAGTTGACTTCATTTTCATTGTGTTTAATATTACTTTTTTTAACCAAATCGACTATTAAAAAGTATAGAGGAGATTAACAAAATCATTTGACCAAGAAGGTTGGTTTTATGTTGAATTATTTGAGGGCTTTTTTCACTGTTATTTGCTATAGGATCTAGGTCCTGTTTGGTATTCTTACTGCAAATCAGACATGTCATCATGTGCGCAGGGGAAGATGGTAGAAAGAGTTCTCAGCTTCTCTAAACCAGCAAGAGTGAGGTGCTGTTATTTGGCAACGTTCACTTGCAGAAAGCATGAAGAACTCAGAATACTGCTCAGGCAGTCAAGTGACTCAGTATTTACCTAGAGTTACAAGGCAAAAGTGGTAAAACCATGGATTCCTGTGCTACTTGCAGGCATCGGGCCAGTTTCAACATGCTGCTCCCACTACAAGGCATGGTCCTGTTTCCTGGTGAATAAAACACGTGTTGGAAAAGGCCTTCTGAGAAGGAAAGGAGTGGAATTAATTATGTTGGTTTTTTTCCCTTCTATTTGCCAATCAGACTGACAGCTGCTAAAATTCAGCTCACATTTCAGAGAACAAGCAGCTGCTGGGGATGAAGCAGTTTAAAAAGCCTTGCTCTCTCACGTAGGTGTGTGAATGAGTGCTGCAATACAGATTCACCTCAGCAGTGTGATTTTCCAATTTCTTAAAACCTGGACTGGAAGTAACATAGATTTGCTCACAAGTACCACAGTTAAGCTCTCTGGTTTCTTGTATAAACTTGATGAACAGTCATTTCTTAAAGTCCCACAAGCTGTAATTACACGCTCTTCAATTTTTTTTTAGTTCTGCCAATATTGTTCACATCTAATAGGAAGAAAAAGAATAAAGAAGAAAATTATGTATAATTTGACACTTTGGAAATGAAGTATATAAGCTCTCTTGTTAGTAAATGAAGAGGAATAGAAAACTTAAAGCAAAATTAATTCAAACCATTTTTGACAGTTATTTTGAAGTGAAATGAATAACCTCATTCTTTTTGCTAACTGTAATGGAAACCTGCTTGCAGCAGAAGTCTAGAGAGCTATCCTAAATTATTCAATTAACTTTCAGAAGGCTAAAGGTGAGTCACAGCAGTCTTCACTTGTTTTTTGGAATGTGTTTGGAAGTTTCGTCAACATGTGAAAAACTGAACTGGTCATTTAACTCCTAATCTCAGAGGTATGGCAATAAAATCATCCTTCGTTTGTGATGGCCATTTCTTGGTATTTTGCTTTAATTATTCAGGAAATATATTTAATCACTAAATAATAAGAATAACAGATGCATTCAGAGAACTTGAGAAGTTCAGGGAGAAACAGATATAGAATTGTGGGTCGTGTTAGCGACCTGTGTTCAATCTGCATTGTTTGTATTAGACTTGATATACTTGGAATTAAAAATTGCAGGAAAAAAACAGCATATTCTTACGCTACTCTTTTTATGCCTGCTTGTTTATTTCTAAATTCCTCTGGGAGATCATAATATGTGCCAGTGTAATCACATCTGGAAATGGTCTTTTCCTTGCCAAGCAGAGGAATGAAGGACAATGATAGGACCAGCAAGACACTCCTGTTATTTTGTCTCTCAGCTGCACTTAGTAGAACTCCCTCGAACGTATAAGAGGACCAGCTCATCTTGTCCTCTCTTTGCAGCAGCCAGCTACTGCCAAGAGGGAAGATGACCACAGTCCAATAAATAACCTTGACTGCCACTTATATCTGGTATATCAACCAGCACAAATAGGCATAGCTTCAACCTTCTACTTAATGCAACTGCCAGACTAATGATATTATGCATTTTAATAACTCACACCAGAAGCTCCACTCATCTCTCTACAAGGATATAAACCCCTGAAGATTGCGTATACTGCTCTGAAGTTGTGGCCACAATCTCTCTGAGGACCTGTAAATTCAACTCATTTCTGTGCCCACTTCCAGACTAATCAGCTCTGGCATAACTGGGTATATTGTTCACCAGGGTGTTCAATACTATACATGAAAAGGATCAATAAATTCTCTATGTCTAAGATGTGAGATTCTTTTCACTTTATAAAGCAGGGGCAGGGCGGTATCCCAAAAGTGTGTAAGGAAAAGTAAGATCCTTCGATGCCCTGCTTACCTCCTGCTATGGCCTTATGTGATGCTGTCAGCCTGTCAGAAGAACATTTACCCCAAAAGGATATAGGCTACATGCAGTCAGTGGAAGGGGATGTTTCATGTGTGAGTGGATGTGAGACACAAAGAGAGGTTTGTGTGCAAAACGGTTGTGTGTGAATAATCTGTCAGTGCATACGTTGTACAAGTCTGCCTTAATGTCAATCTATAAATTAGAAAAATGGCAGTTCTATTAAAAAAATTGTCTTGACATCTTATTTGTAAGTTCTGTTTTAGTCACTGTTGCAGATTTCACACTAGTTCAGTCCCTAGGTTTGGGTAAGTAGACAAGTTTTAGACAACTATTTTTATTTCATCATTATATATAGTGAAATAAATATGCAACTTTAGCTAAAAACTTCCATCTAAACATAGAACCACAGACTCATTACATTGAAAACCATTCTGGTTCCCAGAGAAGCTGTGGATGACCTGTCCCTGGAAGTGTTCAAGACCAGGTTGGACAGGGCTATGAGCAACCTGGTCTAGTGGAAGGTGTCCCTGCTCATGGCAGGGGGGTTGGAACTGGATAATCTCTAAGGTCACTTCCAACCCAAACCTTTCTGTGACTTCATCATTCTGTGTAAAACCCTTTAAGGTAGTTTAATCCAATCATAAACCTAACCCAGCCATTAAATCTTCAGTTCAAGGCAGGCTAGACATTCCATAAACTTAAGAGACAAAAGTCACTTTCGACAATTTTGGAAACAAGTCCTAATGCTGAGTATATTTTAAAAACACTGAGTATATTTTAAAACTATATATCTAATTCAATTCAAATTATTGAGACAAATAATAAATAAATGAAATACTATTTCTTTCATTTAAATTGTTGCAATAAACAATCTCCTTACAATTAATGGTTGCCACATCTCAGGACAACAAAGAGTTTTTTCAATATACAATAAAAAGGCATTATCTTTGGAACTTAGATGTTGTTAGGGCAACAGATAAAGATGTAAAAGTTGAAAATGTAACTGTGAAAACAAAATTAGTTAAGAGAAGATACTTAAAACACTCAGTTGTTCTGTAACAGTTGTGGTGGTTTAAATGTTACTAATTTTGTTCTTAGCAATTTTCTATTTGGAAAACTGCAATGCATTTTTTAACTGGCATTCTGAAGAATATTAATGATGCAACAAATTGACTGGTGCTACAGTGATGTATCTGTTTTTTTTAATGAGCATATTTAATTGCACATATTTCTTAAGTTTCTAATTACAACCAGTACTAAAAGTGTCTAGATGCTTAAGGATGCATTTTTATATTTAAACATACTTCATTATTATTACTTATATGGCAGATAGTTCACTAAGATATAATGATATTAAATAATCCTTAAATATAAATATAGGGATATTAAAGTGGATTAGAAATCTCATTATTAAAACGCAAGTTTGTCTGAATAGAACAAAAAAAAGTACTCTAAATAAAATAAGCACCTCTTCATTTTCTTTCACAAATCACATTTTATTGCGAGCTAAATGTCAGACACATAAAGACATAACTGCTGGCATGATCCCATCAGAGAAGTTTCTATTTGTTGTCATATGGTATTCCACATTATTTTTCCAGCAGATTTTAAATAAAGCCAACAAACTTTACGAAGGATTCAAATTTCAACAAAATGTATTTTACCCTGTCTAGAGATGGATTATTTATTTTTAAATAGCAAGATATGACTGCAGTCAAATAACATCTCTTCTTGTATTTTAACTCATCATTAGGGCAGACACCAATTATGAAATTGTGCTGTCAGGTTACCCCTCTAAGGGCAGTCACACACTTCATGTTTTCAGTGGCAAATTGAATTTGACATCTAATTTGAAGCCTGGGATACCATAATGTAAAACCTTCTGCAGTATTAGAGATAAAGCATGAGGGCAAAAATCCTGTCTGTCTCTTTTAAATAGTCCTCTCTGTGTTAGTATTGACTTCTTTATTTTCTATGGGGATTATTTTCCTGATCTTTAAAGGAAAAATCCAGTCAATGTTTAGAATCACAGTAGCTTACAAACTAGAGCATTTCAGGTTTCTTTATAGATTCAAGTAAATGATCTAATATAAAATCTACCCATATATGCTATTCAGACACCTTTTCAATTCTGAGTTTAGAAAAAAATAGAGGAATTCTTAGTATAGCTCTTAGTAGGTGGTGGTGTCAACATTTTCTCCTTTGTTTATTCTTTGGAAGACAATTTTGCATTGCAAGAAAGTGTGCTAATAGTGGTTGCAAGGCCTTTACTGATGGAAGATTAATTTCTTGCAGAGATTTCTGTTTAAATTGGCAGCCCTTCCTTAAATTCATTTTACAGTATTGAAATGCAATATTTTCAAGAAGCACCTAGAATTCTTCCTTTCTTGACAGAATAGACAGTTTTAGGCTCAAAAATTAAGAATTCATAACCTGAAAGCGCAGAGACTGGTTTGGTGCACATGCAAATGGAATTTAGTCAGGATTTCTGGGTTAACCATCACCTTGGAGGTTACCATTCCACGACAAAAAAAAACCCCAACCAAACAAAAAACAAATCAAACAACACAACAAAAACCCCCTTAGGACTGTTCCTTTCCCCTCTAAGCTTTCATAATGCAATAGCCATGAACTAAGCTGTGAAACATACAACAGCTCAGAATCAGGCCCAGAAGATCTAGCCATAGAGTACTACATTTACAAACATCAGATCTCTGCACTATTCAATATTTGTACATAAATATAATCCAGCCTGAGTAGGAGCATATTTCTGGTTAATTATCCAGCCCACACAACACATTCAGCATAAAGTTAATTTTGCATAAACTGGCACTAGCTGATCTGCATGAAAGTCTGCAAAGATCAAGTTCTTTCCCATTTTTTTCTCCATCATTCCTACCTTCTGTGTCAAGTGGATGAAGAGTTTTAGTATAATTTTGTATTGTTGGTAAGCTTAAATGGAGTTTACTGTCATGAAGGTCAACTGCTTTAGTACTCTCTACAGAGTACCAATATTTCCCTAATTATTTCAAGAAGTGGTCCCATTTCTGTCATGAGAAGTGGAAGTATGTCTCCTGAGGTTTTTTTTTTTTTTTTTTTTTTTTTGGGTTTTATTTCTGAAATAGTTTCTGAAATATTTCTTATAGTTTCTGAAATGGTTTCTTAAAAGTTTTTCCAGGGAGAATATCCTCATTAACTAAAAGTCATGAGGCTCTTAGTGGTTTCCAGAGAGCAATGACACAGATTGTGTGGACAGCAGTTCTTTCCATTGATCTCAAGTTTTTTTCATTCTATCAGAACTTGTCTTGCAAAAAAACTTGCACCTTTTCTTTAGCTAGTGAGTTCCAATTGGTTGTAAGTTCTGTTCAGTGATAGAGGACAATTTATTCTTTCATTCTTTTCTCTGTAGACATTTATGAAGGCAGAGAATTTAGAATTTACAAGCAAGAACACAAAATAGGCACAGCTTAAAGTTTTCAGTACAGCACTTTCCTTGCTGTAGAAGATGCTTCACTTTGGTAAATTCATATTGTCTATAAAACACAACCTAAGAACATCAATTCAGCAAAATCCAGTGAAATATAGTGAAGAAACTATGTACCTTTTGCTATTAGTATGCTGAAATGCTGCCAGTGCATCATGCAAAAATACAAGCCTGAGGCTACTGGTGCATGCTGGACAAGTGCTGACAAACCCTAATAATTACCCAGAGAAGGCTCAGTTGGGACAGTTTTCAGTCACTTGTTTGACAGGGAGTGAAGTGTCAGGCCCATCACTGCACCTGCTTAAGATGATTTTTTTTGTGTTTCTGGAAGGTATGTGTAATATATGCCTGCCTTTATTAAAAGTTCAGCCATCCCCTTGCAAGAGATAGGAATCCCTTGGCACAGTCCTGATTAGTGGTTGTAAGGGAACCAAAGTGGAATTGAGGTAGGAATTCTATGTGCTTCTCTTCTCTCCCTGATAATTAGTTGGCATCATAAGTGTTTTACAATTCAATTTCTAATCCCTGCTGCCAAACAAGGATAGCAGGATGACTAATAGACAGAGTGACACTTATATCTGAAAATGAATGCTGTTTTAGGATGCCTTGTCACCTTCCTGCTCTTCACTACAGGTTTCATGCACAGCAGCAAAGGAAGAGAAAATGCCAAAAGGACACAGGCTTCTTTAAAATAAGCTCTCAAAATTACTCTGATAATGGCTTTTGTTGAATGTGATATTATATTTTCTATTCTTCTTATCTTGAGGGCTCTCTTAGACTCTAATTATAGTAGTTTAACCATAAAAATTAACATGATCTATCTGTGCAACTTAGTACTGTGACAGGTCCCATCACAAAAATATCTGAGCAGTTGGAAAGAGAAAATAACCCCTAGCATGTTCACTTCTTTTCTTTCCACTATCCACAATATGTCAGAATATTTTAAAATTATTGAAAATAAAAGAATGAGAATATCATTAATTATGGTTATGCAGATTACTACTGAAAATGGGGAGGTGGGTATTGTCTGTGCTTTGAATATTGTTTTTAAGTGTAAGTAGTATATTATTTGCAGACTTTCTCTTTTTATTTATGTGTCTCCTTGGAACCATACAGTAACCTATTAAAGGGACAAACCTTTATATTAATTAAAGAAATATATACATTAATTAAATATAATGATTAAATTAATTAATCAGATTTTAAGTTAAACTGATTTAGTAAATTTAACCAGATTTAATCAAGGACAAAGGGACATTAGAAATATCATAATCCTTTGTAGCTAATTATACAGGAAAGCAGTCATGTGTTAGCTTGGCCTAATTCCAGTAAAATTAAAGACAAAATCTCTAATTTTAGATCCTTCACTTCAGCACTGAAAGTATATAATAAAATATAATCTCCCAGTTAAGGAAAATCCAAAGTTGAAAACACATTAGAGAATACTAACTGAATGGGTAGGAAACATCTTACTTATATCACTATTTAACATTTTCAATAAAGAAGATTTCATAATGCATCCAGCAGAAAAATCTCTAATTTGAAAATATTGCCACTAGTTTTGCAACATCTACATTTACACCTTGTTAGTAGTTCAGAAAAATTAACTTGTGGAAGAATACTTAAAACAAATTCAGTTTCAACTTCATGATTATGTGTGCAGATCTCTTCTGACAATGTATTCACTAGGAAGATAGACATTAAGAAACCAAACTAGGCTACAGTCATTCAAAGTGCTTGCAATGGTTATGGAGACATAAAAAGAGAAAACTAGTTAGTACAAATATTACAGCTGCAAATGGATATTATCATCGGTTTTGAGCTTATTTTCATAATATACAGGTTGGAAAATGTTCCCTGAACCATAGAAAACTCACAACCTTCAGAAAAGACTTAGAGCACTCATATTGTGAGGAAATAAATTATGATGCAATTAATTCATTTAATAAAATAATGTATTTCCTCACTAAATTCCTTCTTCCCAAACAAATTGGGGTGAAAGTAGAAGTTGGATAAGTTTGTATAGCAAGAGAGGACAGCAGCTGATGAGAAATTTAGAGACTGGTTTCTCCCTGAGAAGGTAGTAGATGGATATACCTTCACATCCATCCACTTCATGTCACAAAATTTAGTCTGATTATTTTGTTACACAGAGGACAGGGGGAAGGAATCTTACCCTGCTTTTAATGATTTGAGGATCTGCTGAACATATCAAAGGTGCAACAGTTTTAAGGATGATTATTTTAGTGTTGCAAAGGACATGGGGAATAAGGAGAACAAAACAAATCTATGATCTGAATTCAATGAAGAGAGAACATTATGATGGAAAAGCACTCTAAGGACGAGAGAAGAGCCAATGCACCTTTTCTTACTCATAAACTTCAGATTTGAACTAGCTGGCTTAATTTCATTTTTTAATTTTAATTTACTAATTTTCTTCAGCTGTTCTCCTATAATGTAAATTTTCTATCACCATCAGTGACCAATATGAACAATTAAAGTCAGATCATGACATTCTGCCCCCAAGTATCTTCTGTTTTCATAGCACCAGCAGATGAAATATTACAACAGAGCTACAAATCCAAAAATAAATCTGCCGTGTCTCCTATTTCTTTATACACCACTGTAGGGTGTCTTACCCTCAGATGTCCTTGTTTGTTGGCCTCTACACACCAATCTTTGCCCTTGCCTATTTGTGCACAATATACTAGAAAGCTAGTATAGTATTTGTTGATTCACTGGTTATTATCTCTGGGTTTTTTCCCTTCCACAAAGACAACATAAAATCTGGATAAATCAATCAGATTTATAATGTAGTGTCACAATAAATGCAAGTGCTTGATGTGCCATCTTTTACAGCTTGGTAAATGTAAAGTAGCTTAAACCATGTGAGAGTAAGTTAGGAAAATCCACATTGGGGATTTTTGGCACCAGGCTCTCTCTCCTACAGGCATTGCAATGTTCATCACATTCCTCTGCCTGCCCCTTCTCATGAAGATAAAATCCATGGTTCTTTCACCCTTCGCTGATACTGAGCTATTTGGTTTTCCTAATTCAATAGCCTTTAGGTCCAGTCTTCTGGCTGAGACACATATCATTACGTCGGGTCATAACAGCCCCAGTTGGCTTGGTCTGAGCAAGTTAGAAGAAATCATTTAAACCTTACCTTACTGTCTTACACGCTGACAAATTTAACTTGGCAAGACTTCTATTGAACCTAAACATTTCAGTTTAATTACCAGATGTCCATCTAATATGGTCTTAAAAAAATTATTTTGTTCTACAGTGTTAAAAAGCAAGGGGGTTTTTTGGTTTGTTTTTCAGTTTTGCCTAAACAATAAAGATAGCAGAACTGGTTTGGTTTTGTTTTTTTGGTTTTTTATTCAAAATTATAAGGCTTTTATGGATAATAAAACTTCTGATAGTATTTGTTTTGTGATATATCACTAATAGTTTTGAGATTTAAATCTAATTTTTAAAGTTAAATGACATTTAATTTCTCAAAATTCTATCATCAAAAGATTTTCTATGAATTACTGTATGAAAAACCAGTGCTGATATTTAAGGCAACACATTCCACATACAATCCAGAATAGCAAAAATTGTTTGTTTTTTAAATAGCAGATGTGCAAGTAAAAATATTTCCTTTCCCCTGTGTTCAGTTACTCAGACATTTTTACTTTTTTACAGACAAACTTGTCACATAGATATGTAAACTTAAAGTATTGCAAAGATTAAGACAAGCTTGGAAGTAAATGATATATTTGAGCATTTAACTGTAAATCAGTGCTTTGGCATATGGAATTACAAAGTAAACATCAGAAAGGCTTTAGTGTGGAAACATACATATGAAAGAAAGCCAGAAAACAAGAAATATGTGGCTAGAAAAGAAAGCACTTAAAATGCAATTACTTGACTTTGAATGTCATGTCTTTAATAGAGGTTCAACCGAGCTGTCACGACCTTCTGCTAAGTAAATTCTTCTGTCTACCTGTTTAGCCTTTTTGAAAATAAATGAGACAGAATGAATTAAGGAGATTATATCATTCATCTTACTTCTCCAGGAGCAATTTTGATTACCAAAGACAGTCCATAGAAAGTCACTGGACATGTTTATTATTTTCTGAGTATATCCTCTGACAGCTGTAAACCTGTTATCACTAACGTTCAAGCAATAGTGTTATTTTCCACCCTTATTGCAGCATAGAGATATTTCTATACAGTAGAACATCAATATTCTTTGTCTTATTTTTCAGTTTTAACAATAAGGACAGCTGTTCAAACACAGATTTTCTCTGAGCCTGGAGAAAACAACTGTTTTCTCCAAAAGCTCTGTTGGAGTTACTGGGAGTATGGGCGGATTGTAAAAGTCTGTTTAATAATAAATTAAGTGACATGTAAATGGAGAAACTGAACTTGCACAAAATTCCCACAAAAAATCTTAGAATCGTTTCTCAGCTGACACAAACCTGTGTGTGCAAATATATGTTTCTTCCTTTTAAAATAAAATATTGGTTTAGCTTGGTAACTTGCTAAGAAATGAATCCAACATAATTCAAGTAAAGTTGCCCATTTTAAGAGCATCCCCAAAGCAGTATAAAGTAATTCAAACTGACTAGTTTAAAAATCAATTTAATTAACTCAGTAAAATGTACTGAGCAGCTGTAATAATTAGTGAAAGCAAGGACACACATAGTATAAATTTAATTGGTGACTATGTGCCCATTTGTCCACATCATGGTCAGGTTTCGTGATCAGTGTGATGATCATCAGAGTTTTGAATGCTCTCATTCAAACTCACAAAATTAACATTTAAGGTTTCAAGGTGTTTAATGTTTCCAGAAGCTGAACTGGCTTGCTCTTTGTATAATAAAACATGAAGATACTGTAACTACTTAGTGAAATAATTATTTATTTCTCTGTTAGGTTTTAGACATTATTGATTCCTCCTAAAGAGTAACTATAAAATTCGTGGAGATGTAACAAAGAAGGGTTAAAAAAAGGTGTTCAAATAAAACATATTTTGTCCTAACTTCACTAATCAATCCAAGTTCCTGTAAAAATCACAAAAAAGCTACTGTTAGTAAAGAAAAACAAATGAAAAAAGCAATTAAAAAAAAAAAAAGATGGATGAAATATTTTATTGGGTGACAGCTCCAAAACTGCTCCTTTTTTCTTGTACATCAGATAATTGATTTATTCCGGAATTAACTGTCACAATAATGCTGAAGAACATATTGCATTGATTATTTTCAATAACACACAGTGATGACAAACTGCCGTTAAAACATGTTTAAAAGTATGTGAAAGCAAGATACAGGAACTAATTTTTTTTAACTCTCTTAACCACCCACTCACATCACCATGCCTGAATATCTTTTCTATTAAGAATACCAAGGACTTTCTTTTTATTGGGTGAAAACACACTCCTGCTTAAAAATAATCCAGCCTTTTAAAAAAATATATTTTCTAGAATGTATCATTCCTTAGTCAGTTTGCTAACTTCCCCACTTTCTTTCTACAAATTCTAAGATTGTCACTATTTTATCAAATATTCAGGCTATATTTTTGCTCTCAATAGGGATTATTATAGATAAGCAATAAGCCTCACTGTTTTACTGGCTGCTCTGGCCAGATCTTGTCATTCTTCACAAGAACCAAGTCTGACTTGGGCACCTCCTCTTTGTTATCTGTAATACATTATCTATAATACATAATCTATTAAGTCTTGGAAAACTGATACTGATATACAGGCTCCGACTCTGAAAAGCATTTCCCAAACTAGGTATGTCAATATGAACAGTTAATGAGAAACAGATTAAATTAACTGCCAAAATAAAATCATAATGTTGTCCTATTTTCTGTTATTATTAGCACATTACTACTTCTTTTTCATTATTGAGAGCAGTCTTGAAGTGTTAGAGACAGATTTTGTAATCCATGCCACTGTTGTCTAGGATTTTTTCCCTCTGCTAATCCTTCTGTAGTACATTATTACAACTACGGAGAGATGAAAATCACATTAAATGAGAAAAGAATGAGAAGATGAACTGAAAACATTGTATTAGACAAAATAAAACACCTTTAAATGTTACTTTTTGCCTACAGTTTTTATAGGCTTTTCTCACTAAAAATCATAAGGAGACCAAGTGCAAACTTAACTTTTGGGAGGATACAAACCCTAAGATGAATCTTGAGCTATTTTGTGCACCACTGTTGGGTCACAGACAGCAAGGGTTTACACAACTTCTGCACACACAGAGTAGCATCTGTGAATAGATACGTCCGCGCACCTTCCACTGCATGTCTTCAAACACCTATAACAGCAGCCGGCATGAGCTGCGCATGAGCTGTACTCTGGGAAACCTCCTGATGCTGCCACATTAAGTACTTTATACCAGAACTGCAGTTAATTCTGTCTTTGGTTCACACAATCCCAGCAGAGGGCTGATCTTTAACTTGAGAAAATCCTCCATGTGTGGGGCTCTACCTCAAAGGCACATATTATATATTATATATTTTATATTATGTATTATATATTATATATTATATATTATATATATTTATTATATATTATATTAGAGGGACAAGGAAAATTATTTACTGCGCTATGGCATCAATATTCTGGATTTTACAAACCATTTGTAAAAAAAACCACTGAGCAAACACCTATGTAAATGGACCTCACTACCATAATTAGCATTTCAGAAGTGCATTCAGAAACATTTTAGATGATTATACTTTAAGTGAAAATCTCTAACACATCTTCGCTCATTAGTCACATTCTTTTCTCTCTGAAGAATCAAAAACATCTGCATGGATTTTCTTCAAGCTGTATATATATTTCTCTGATAGCAAGCTTGAGAAGCTGCATCTAAGTCCAACATCAGTTTACGGAGAAATTAAAAACCATTGAAAAACATGACATGAAACAAAAAATATTGCTCAGCAGCCTTAGAAAGGGAATGGTAGAAAATCTAGAGAGAATAACATCTTTGTTATTGTAGAAGACATAAAGCACAGATACAGAATGTAAACACACTATTTAATCCTTAATTGATATATCTATCTATAGAAATTAAATTTTACTCTGAAGCAGATTACCAGATGAGGATAATTTCCAATGCTAAAATGTCTGCTGCAAAAAAAAAAAGCCAGCTGTAACCAGAACTAGCTATTTACTGTTATCATAACTTGGTATAGATAACATATTGGAAAACATCACTTGGAAAATTGTCTTGAGAACTTTCTAAAATGAAAGTTAAATCCATCATTTTTGCAAAAATTACTGTTTTAATGCATGTGTCACTAATTTTTGTGGGTTTTTTTTAAATACAACATTAAATAAATAAATACAGATCTCATTGTATTACTTAATTGAAGACCTATTCAAAAAGCCTATTAAGGAAATTGGATACGTGACTTATTACTCTTCCAGACTGTAATAGGTCCCTGCAGTTAGTTGATATTTGATTTGTGAATGAACAACAGAGAAGGTGGAAAACCAGACCAGTCAACATCTCAGTCTGAGAAAAATAAGCTATTATTTGGGCATTCTGGAGGAATTTAGTTGCCTTCATTCTGTTGATTATGAGGAGAGAGAACTGAACAACCATCTTTATACACTACCAAAATTAAATATCTCTTCAAAGAAGTAGGAAGAGATGGATTGACTTTTCATGTACCAGCATTTGTTTGCAAAGAGGTGTAAGAAGACAGACAAATTTCTTCTCCTGCCCTAGGTGTTAAAAATGTATCTGTGCTTTATAGGAGATAGTATTTTCCTTTTCATAATCAATATGAATACTTGTACACACACAGAGGTACAGGCACGCAAGTGTAATTTGGTGATAATAATACAAAAAAAAGGTGTAAAAAGTTCATAGCGTATTTTCGTTAACTTTTTTGATCAATCAAAGAATCTTTACTCACTTAACATTGTCATCATTGTAAACAGATTTGTATGATAGAATTCACATACATTATTCTTCTGCTGCCTTAAAATTAAGAAACTCCAATTTTTCAAAGTAAAATGCACTAAAATGAGAAAACTGTTTTGAAAGAACCAAGTGCAAATACTAATGCTGTAGGAAAAATGGATGTACAGGACAAGACCACACACAGAAGTATTGCTGCACCCAAGAAAACAAAAGAGGTTGAAGATAGGATATGTTCTAACCAACACTTTTTCAAAGGAGTGGATTATATTATCAGAGAACAAGACAAATGCTATTCAAGTCTTAGAAAGAAAAGCCAAGCCATGGAATTGTCAGTTTTCATAAAGAATATCTCTTTTCATTTTAAAAATATTAATAGATTCTTTGAATATTACCAATAAGTAAAAAAATACAGAAAAATATAATATGTGAATGATAGAATTTTTAAATCAAAATTCTAGATTCCCTTGGAGGGCACTAGAGTTATTTTCATCACTAAATAAAGACATAAAGAGTTTATGTGAATGAAAGTGCAAATAGGATTTTCTAATAGTTACTTCAAGCCTGTTAGGAGTCGAGAAATGCAGAAATGAAATTTCTATCAGCAATAGGAAATACCCAGATTATAATGGTGAAAGAATTGATGCAATACTGAGATCACTGCAGTTCTGTCCAATCTCAGAAAACATACTGCCAGACCTACCTTTTTACAAGAGAGTATGAGATATTTATAAAGACATTAGTGAAACAACTTTTTTTATGGATGCAGCTGACACAGGTATATTACTGACAGCTGGCAAAAGAGCAAAATGGTACTAAAGGTTTGTAGATCTAACTGAAAAAGTCCCCAATACCAACAAAAAAAACCCTGCAAGCTGAAAATTTTACTGAGCTTCTACAGTACAAACAGCGAAAACTCATTGGAGATTAAAGCAAGGGACATCAAATAGCCTGCTACAGTTAAGAGTCACCAAGAGAAGGAATAATTTTTAATTACATTTGGCTCAACGATGTTTTCACATTACTTGTTCTTAAGGAAAATTAATTCACAGTTACTGCCAGTTTGAAAAAAAAAAACCAAACCTTTAAACAATTAAAACTCTTCAGAATGTAATTGTTGAAGGTTATTGCAATATTGACATTTTTATTACAAAATTTGTGGCTTTACATTAATTGTGGCTGTCAATTAATCGTAAATAATAGAATGGTTTGGGTTAGAAGGGAACTTTAAGATCATCGAGTTCCAACACCCCTTCTCTGGGCAGGGACACCTTCCACTAGACCAGGTTGTCAGAGCCCTATCCAGCCTGGCCTTGAACACTTCCAGGGATACAACTTCTGTGGGCAACCTCTGCCGGTGTCTCATCACCCTCACAGGAAATAATTTCTTCCTAATATCCTAAAACTAACCTCTTTCTGTTTGTTTAAAACCATTACCCCATCTTCTATCACTACATGCCCTTGTAAAAAGTCCCTCTCCAGTTTTCCTGCAGCCCTCTTTAGGTAGTGGAGTGTGTTGTAAGGTCTCCCTGGAGCCTTCTCCAAGCTGAGTTAGCCCAGCTCTGTCAGCTTCTCTTCACAGAAGAGGTGCTCCAGACTTCTAATCAACTTTGTCATCTTCTTCTGGACTCACTCCAACAGGTCCATGTGTTTTTCAGTATTATTTGAAAACTGTAAATCCCCAGAGACAGTGCTAAATACCTATTTTGTTGTTGCTGAGAGTTAAATGTTATGGAAAAAAAACCTTTCATATTACTCTTAAAAATGCTCCTTGCCAACAATTGTCAGCAGCAAATGTTAAGAATGTGAGGTGCCAGAAGAGAGCTTGACAGTGCAGAACTTCCTTTTGTAATGACAGTCGGCTAAAAAGATCAGTTGAACGGGTAATTAAAATTAGCCTTTCAAATTTATTTACAAATGAATAATTATTTTTTAAGCGTTTGGAATAAAATTAAATATTTTGTTACTGCACTCTAAACCTATTTTGTTTTTCATTTTTAGAGTTTATTAAATTATTTTAACTTTTTATATAAAAATAATTATACAAAGACATCTAATTTATGTGCCTTCACACTGTTTTTGTGTTGCACAAAATTCATATTTTTCCCCGAGAAAGGAGTGAATTTAAAATTTCAGGTAGACTGATGTCAGAGACATTTCAAGCAATAAAATGAATTGTCTGAATCATAAGTTTTATGTCATTCAAGATTATTTCAACTATAGGCAATTATGATGCTTCACAGACCTGGAAACATCAAATTTAAGTGCTGAAGCCATGATGGAATTGGAACTACAGAAAGCTGTAGGGTGCAAATGACAAGTACTTTATGTTACAAGAATGATCAGGATGGCTGGTGGTGTAGCAAAAGGCTAACGAATGGCTATAGAAGTCCTGTATTATCTCCATGTGGTGTAGAAATTTTTCAGACATGGTACATCAAGGTAAATAACATGCAGTAAATGGATTGTAGTCCATGATTAGGGCTTGCATGTGTGTTTAACAAAGGAATAATATGATTATCTAATTTGTAATGCACAATAAGGTTACACCACTTTATAAGGAACATAGGGCATATGCCTATAAGTATTAAAGGATACAAAGAGTATAAACATGAATCATAATTTGTGCCCATGGAGTCCAACTGTTACGAGGTGAGATCCCACTGTGTGTTACCTATCACCTGAGTAGATAATTTAATTTGCTGCTGTTTTGTATCACTTTGAATAAAGGAACTGTGGAGTCCCCCTCTGAATCTAGGTGAATTGAGCCTTTGGAATAAGTGGAATTTGAAAGGCTCTGGGTGAAATAGGGGTGGTCAGGTGCTGACTAGCTGTGTTTCTAAATGCCAGTGCTGGCCACTCAAGGTAGTAGTCCCAGCTGTGGTAAAACTGTATACTTGTCCTTCCATGGAATTGTCACCACAATTGTCAGGGGTTGGAGATAGATGATCTTTAAGGTCCCTTCCAAATCAAGCCATTCTATGATTATTTGAAGTCACAAATAACCTCAATATAACTGACTTTATTATCTCTATAATGAAAAACTCATCAGCTATTTTCTTTGGAACTTGTAAGACCCAAACCTTATATTGATTTATATATTTTTAATTTTTTATATTATTTAAGGTGGACGCATGGATTTGGGGAAGCTCTGTAACACTGACTGAGATTTTACCTGTGTTCTGCTCCATGCAGACCTTAAGATTCTTCTGAAATATTTTGTATGCCTTGGGAAAAGGGTGAAATGAACTACAATTACAGTCTTCTGCCTTTCATTTTCTCTTTTCTTGCTAGGAATGATGTATCAGGGTTTCAAGTAGAAGGTGCATTCTGATACATAAGAGCATTATATTTGTATTTTTTAGAAGGCATCTACAGAGTGATTGTGAATAGCAGTAAAAACAGCTCTGCAGGGTAAATAAAAAGTACTACTGCTTTTCAGCACATTTATTATTTTTTCCTATCCCTGTGGGCAGGCATTCAAATTAAGCTATAATACGTTTTGTCTCTGAGAGGAATAAAGGGACAAATTCAAAATCTCACTGAAAGTTTAGTAGTGCTTTTAGAGTACTGAATTAATTTGATAAGACACCTTGATCACTATTTAATTGTTTTGACCAACAAAACAGGTTGTGAATAAATAACACTTTTTTCTTTATTTTTTTCTTGTAGATGGTCTCAGGTTTCCACTATAATTTCCTGCATTCTCAGTTTAATATATGGCTAGTAATATTGTCTAAAAAAACCCCTCGAAGTGTTTAATCTGGAAGTCAGCTGATTCTTCTTTATTTCTTCATCTATTTTCTATAAGTCTGGATGGATGAACTTGAAAACTAGATGGGTCTTGCCTTTCCATGTGTGTGTTCACTTTAAATAGAGTAAGGTAGGCGCCCATTTCTAAAAGTACATGTTCTACTTTACGGGAGTTAAAACCATGAACCAATACATTACTAAGTGTATATATATTTTCCATTTCAGGCTTCAAAAGAAAAGAGGATTCCAAATTTTAAAGAATACAGGAAAAGCTGTCGTTCTTGACATTTCCTATATGTGCAGAGTTCAGACAATGGTATGATGAACAAATAAAGAAGATGCCAGGTCAAAAGTCAAAATATAATGACATAAATGCAATAGAGTCTGATTTACAGGTCTTTTGTCTAAGGCAACTTTAAAAGCCTAAAACAATGGTCATTTCAAATTAAAACCTTATCTTTCAATAAAGAAAGATTTCTCTTGTGCTTTATAAAGGACGTAGGAAAATGTCATGATGAATTAATGAAGAGACTGATTATTTTCAAAGAAATTACAGAAAGTACTACTTTTGTCTTGATATTTTAAACCTTTAATTACTTCTCTTATGGATGGTTGCATAGCCTCCCAATAATTTTGCTTTTACACTGTGATTTCGTGATAAGACCAGCAAATTCAAACACTGATAGCTGCACAATATTACAGCAAGAATATTCTACCTAAGTTTGATCTTGAATAAATGTGCCTAGGCCAAAGCAGCCATCCAGTCTGAACTCTGTGGTGGCACTGGTAACTCTTTTTTGTCTTAGTGCTATTTTAGGGTTTGTTTGAGAGTATCTAACTGTAAATATACCTTTCAATTTCTATAATAATTTCTAACACTTCAAACAGTAACCTTCTTTGAAGGCAACACCAGTCATTTTTTTTGCTGTAAGGTTTCCTTTTTTCTACCTTTCCATTTTTCTACATGTACTGAGGAAGTGTGAAGACCTTTATGTTGTGTTAAAAGTACTCCCCTTCTGTCTAGACTGTAAAAGTTACAGAGATACAATTGATCCATTTCTAAAATGAGACTCGGCATTGTACTAACTTTCCTCAAACTGTATGGAATTTTATTCTTTATTTGTGATTTGCTGTCCAAAGTGAGACCTCCCAATGAAATTACTTAGACCAGACAGAAGTCAAAAAACAGATGTGAGAGTCTTCTTCCTGTAGTTTTCAGATCTCTCTACAAGTTACAGTTATCAATTCTCAGTTGCCTGTCTGCAGTAGTTCAGAGAAGGCTTGAGGTGAGCTGAGCAAAAGAACAGAGGTGAATGCTAATGTGAGGCTGTGCAGAAACACCCTCCTCTTCTGAAGGATCACTGGTGGCTGACACTGAATGCTGTTACAGCAAAATGGTGTGGAAATAGCTAATTCAAGGAAACTCCAGTGACCAGAAAGTAGGATTCACTAACGCTTCTTTTCTTCAGGCTCTTACACAGTAAAATCCAAACAGCTACTCATGGGGTGATCCAGTTTTGGTTACTGCTTTTTCCTGAATCTGTGCATTGACACAGATGTGAAATTTCTGTATTTTAGTCTTGCAGTAAAGATCAGATCTGGTCTTTGTTATTCACCCATCAGACTGTGATGGGAAGCAAATTACTTTAAGTCTTCTCTAACTTTTTGCAGGGCTTATAAATAGTAATATTGCAGGTCTGCTTTAAAAACAAACTGTATTTGTCTCAGCAAAGGGCTTTGGAGGGGCCATGGCCATGAAGAATGCTTTCACTCTCATCACTGAGACATGGAAAGTAATTTGGAAAGTTTTGTAAGTGACTCACATGGCTTATTGCCTACAGCATCTGCAAAAGCTTTGATAAGAACAATGACTAAATTAAACTGGCACTGCTGTATTCAAGAGGTTTTTCTGAGTTGCACATGGTTAGCAAGTGGCCTTAAAGTGGGAGCACAAATGCTTTTCTTCTACATGAGAGGGGACAGAAACCAATATTTCTTCTCACTGGCACTGGTCCAAATATTATTAATCGCTTCCAGAAAATAATATCATGCTTGTGATACATTCAACACACAAGACCCATCTTGCAGTTTACGATTTTGGGAGAGAGAGGGATACTAGGATAAAATATGGTGAAAGCTCTACAGAAACTCATTCTCTTTCCATCCTGTTTCTAGAGTTGGGAATCTCCTTATAGCATGTACACAATGAATCCTCCCCAATATTTATTGATATCTAGTCCCCAAATCTTGTCACTTTATCTTGTACATAGAAAAAAGAGATCTTAGATAATTATACTACACTTCCAATTTTAACACTACCCTTTCTTGTGTCTTAAGAGGAATTGAGGGCATAATCACATATGATGCTTGCTATTTCTTCCTAAGTCAATATTGAACAATCTATCAAACATGAAGTGAAATTTGCTGTCACAGGAAATTACTAAACCCAACATTGCCCAGTCAAAACGAAGAATGTAGTTTTTACAGACAGGCACAGAGGCATACACACATTAAACTGAGCTGATCTCTAAGCTAGAGATCATAAATCCCCCGAACTTTTCACCTCTTAATATGATGTCCATATCGTTAATAAAGTTGTTTTATTGAGCCATTTTCAGTTGCTCTTAGCCTGAATCCTCCATATTTTTAATCTGTATTGGGTGGGAATTTTTGCAATGGCCTTAAGGAGTAATACACATGTCCAGCATCAGCACTTCATAGGGATAAATGGTTAATGTTTGAGATTGCTCTATCAGTGATGTACTTGGGTGACTGACTGCCTGTTAGATGCAAACCTGTGGACAGAAAAATGAGATTATCCTTTTCAAAAGCTACCATATAGTGATAATAGTAAAATTGCCTGATGAGTCAGTTTAAATATTAGACTTCCAGATTAGAAACTTACAAATGGCTCAGTTCTCAACTTTTTAGTCTCGAGTACCTAGATCTCCAAATTCTTGAATTTAGCCTGGAGAAGTCTTTTTTCAGGAATTTTTTAGTCATCATCAAGAAAAACAAGAGTATTTTTGAGCAATACAGTTCACTTCAACTTCTGTACATCCAAAAATTTCTGTTTCAAGCACTAAACTATCAGCCTCTTCTCAAACCTAGTGTTTCTCTACATGACTGTGCAGTATTAAAATTTAGGACTCAAGATATAAGAATGTTGGTTTATATTGAAGCAATTTCTTCTTTCAATGAAGCAAAAGTGTGAACAGTCCAGAGTATATTGCATCATGACTAGATGATTTATGCAAATCTATATGAATAGTAGTTGCAAATACTCTTCAGTTGCACTTTACAATCTGGCGCAACAGAAATGCAAAGGGGAAGGAAAGTATCACTCACTTGATTAACCCATAAGTTTACTTCCTCTTTCACTAGGTCAGTTGTAGGTATTGACCTCTTGGAATTAACTGCTTTGGAAAATGAGTTAATTCCATATATATCAAGTCCTTGTAATATTAAAGCTAAAGAGTAAATCATTGAAACGTTTCCAAGAACAGAGAATAATTAACCAAACCTCAGAAATGTTAATACTACACTGCTACTTCTTTCATCTCTAAAGATAAAAGCACTCTTACTCTTTCACATCTGTCTCCTGCAGACTTCAGTTTTATTTTTACAAGCTGAAATGAAAGTTGACAGTGCTAAATTTACAAGTATACTAATGTATGCATATTGCTTCTCTTCTAAGTGTGACTTTGGTCCTTAAATATCTTTAGGTTTTCTAACAAGTTGACAATGTTTTAAAAATTTTCCTACTAATCAAAACTTATTTTTGAAAGGAGCCAAATGTGTATTCTCATGATGAACAAACACAGTTCAACTGGGAAATGAAAAAACTTTCTGGTTTAGTTTGTTGGGGTTTTTTTTTCAAAGCATCTTTCTGAAAACTGAATTGATTTCATTTCATAATATAGACTGATAGACAACCTCACCAAAACATTTGACTACTAGAACAGAACAATCATTTACAGCAATTTTCATAAGAACCTGAAAGAAAATCAAGATTAACATTTTCAGTTAACTGCAAGAAGCATTAGGTTGTATTTATTCCATAACTGAAAGAAAGAAAATATAATGCAAAATTCATGTTGTGAATATAGTGTTTTAGGGTTTGCGTTCTTGCTTTGTGGTAAAGGAAAATTACTGTTAGGATTACAAAGATGACATCAATCTTGACAGCTTTTGGAATCAAGTAGTTGCCAAAAAGAACTGCCCACCTACCTGACAGCTTGTTATTTAAATACTTAAAAATAATTTCCTCACCTTACTCTTGCAGAATAGTGCTTCAAATAAATTTTTCTTAAATATAAATGACAACTCTAGGAAATAAGGTATGCATTTTTCTTAAAGAAGATTTACGATTTCTTTGAGCCACAAACTGAGGAGATCAGTTCTATAACAGGAATAAGAGGAAATGTGTGTACTCTTTTACACCCACAACAACACACCTTTTTGAACTACATACCTGAGAACAAAAGTTAAAATGAAGGACCACTAAACTGTAAACTAAGAATTTGGTTCTATTATTACAGGATTTGTAGTGTTGAAGGATACACTAAGATAAAGTTTGGTTCATGCAAAAAAGAAATTTTTTACCATACATATGAATAAAATCTTGAAATTATCTAACAGACATTCTCCAAACAAAAACAAAAAAGGCATTGCTATGAATTACAAAAGGAACAATATTTAAGGTAATTTCTGTCTGTTAGACCATAAATACCTCAGAAATATATATTTTACAGGATTAGATATGAGAACTATTGTGGTATAACCCCAGCAAAGTATCATGCAGCTGCTAACTCACTCCCTTGCTGCCTATAGTGGGATGGAGAGGAGAATGGGAAAAGAGGTAAACTCCATAGGCTGAGATAAGAATAGTTAATTATCGAAACAAACAAACAAATAATTAAATAATTTGATAGTTAGATAATTAAATAATAATAACAATAATAATAATAATATAATGTAGTAAAATGGGAGATAACAAAAAGAGAGAGGGAAAAGAAAGTAAAATACCTACAAGTGATGCACAATGCAATTGCTCACCATCTGCCGATCAATGCCCAGCTGGTCCCCAGCAGTGACGGGCTCCTATCGCCCAGCTTGCCCCAGTTTTTATCCTGGGCATGACATTCTACAGTATGGAATATCCCTTTGGCCTGTTTGAATCAGCTCTCCCTGCTATGCCCTTTCCCAGCTTCTTGTGCCCCTCCTCACTGGCACAGCAGGAGACACTGAAAAGTTCTTGTCTTAGGGTAAGCACTGCTCAGCAACAACTAAAATATTTGTGTTCTCAACATTATTCACATACTAAACCAAAAAGCAGAGCACTGTACCAGTTACTAAGAAGGCAATTAACTCTATCCCAGCAAAAAACAGGGCAGAAATTTGTAATAAATATTTTAAAATACAATTATAACTAAAAGTTCAAAATGTACGTTCTTTTGATTGCAGGATAAGAAGCATCTGGCTACTAACATTTGGTAAATTGTCATTAAATAGCACAAGTTTTTCCTTAAAATATAATCTAAGGCATCTCTCGCATATTAAATACCTTCAAGAATGGGGAAAAAACCCAATCTTCCTTTCAGCTAAATACAAATATTATTAGAATAAAAAAAAATTAATACCACTTGTTAACAAAGATATGCTTTGTAGTGCTTTGTAGTGAAATTACTTTTTCCTCAATATAGTTAAAAATGTGATTATTATTATTAAACCGAAGACATTATTACTGTGCTAAACTAAAAGTGTCCATTGCCTAAGGTTTTCCTTGAGATTTGTGGTCGAAGCATAAACTACAGAAAAGTGTCTTGGGTAGAGGCCTGTCAAACAACAGTCTAGAATCACAGCATCGCTCCTTCTACATTAAATATGACTACACAAACAGGTGATGATAGATAGGAATTTACTCTATGCCAAGCAGAAAAGCAGCATGAAGTTATGGCTTCTAAGCTAAAGTCAATTCACAGATATATTACAAGTGGGATTACAGGTGACACCTCCAAGTTAATATCTGAGTAGGTATTCCTGTTTTACTGATAGCATAGTCATGTAAAAACAGTGTGGATTGTTCTGTGGAGTTTAAATTATTATCTAAGGAACCTATGGATGACCTCACAGCTCTTCAGGTTATTGTATTGGTATTATATTTATTTTATTGTATTGGTTTAGTTTTAAAGTCTTCATTTCTAAAGTTATTTTCTCACTACAGATGCTGGAGAGATGTGTAAAACTCTTCAATATCTTTATGGAAATATCACAGCTAGGAAAAATAGTTATGGAAATTGTAATCTTAGTTCTCTGAGTTATTAAACAGAGAAATATAAACATGAATACTATGATGTGGTGTATCTGACAGACACTGTATATCATGAACTAATCCTAAAATCCCTCCTCAGACAGCCGTGTCACATAAGTGTCTCCATATCCAGATGTTAAAGCTTGTCACTTCCCTCACAAACCTATTTTTCATATTGCACACCATATTATGCTATCAATATAAATGTGTCACAAAGAAGTTTATTTACAGAGGCAGAGCTTTGGAAGAGAAAGAAACATAAGACAAAATCAATACCAAAACAGAATCAATAAAACAAATTAGATCTGCAGCATTATTCTTCCTATTCCTGTTTATATTTTACTTACCAAGGCCTCAGCAATTTTTTTACTGTAAATTAGTTTTTTTCAACTGCAGCAGTGTACTACCTGAAAAGTTTCACAAATCAGATCTAACTGTACACAAGTATACACATCTTGCTTCTTATTTTATGGGGAAAAAATGAAATTAATAAATATTAAATAGCTACAGCACATAATCCAAAAGTAATTATTAGTCTTTAGCATGGAGGAATATGTTTATCCTATCAAGGATTTACCAAAGGGTGTGACGAAAGGGGGCTATTCTGATCTCTTACTGAGATGAACCACTGTGGCACATCTACTTCCATGGATGTGGTGACTTTGCCTTAGTGAGACTAGAGAAAATCTTGTACTATGGATTGGCACTAAAAGCCTTTGAATTTAGTTTTCATGAACTTGATGCATTTCTGCTTAAAGTAATGCTCAAGCAATGCACTGCAGTTCTTGCAATGGTAACCACATGGGCTGGGCAGCAATATTCAGTGATGGGTACCCAGATTTCAGAATGCTGCACTGAGTTTTCATGGCAAGGGTTTTTTCCAGAGGAAGGAGGAGCTGCAGGAGTGGCATCTGTGAGAAGATGCCAGATGCTGTCTGCACATTGAACAGAGAAAGTTCCAGACAGCTCCAAGAAGGACCCAGCACTGCCCAAAGCTGGCACCTCTGTATAACATAATTGAGAAAGGGTAAAAAAGGCCGTGCAACAGCTGGAGAGTGGAGTGAGAACATGTGAGAGGAACCGCCTTGCAGACCCCAAAGTCAGTGCAGAAAGAGCAGCAGGAGGTGCTGCAGGTGCTGGACATGGTGCCGCCCATGGTGAAGCAGCTGTGTCCCTGCAGCCCTTGGAGGTCCATGGGGGAGCAGAGATCCACCTGCAGCCCCTGGAGGAGCCCATACCAGAAGAGGGGGATGACTGAAGGAAGCAGTAAGCCCATGGGAAGCACATGATAGAGCAGGCTTCTGGCAGGACCTGCGGCCCTTTTGAGAGAGAAGCCCACGCTGGAGCAGTTTTGCTGGCAGGACTTGTGACCCTGCGGGGGACCCAGGTGGAAGCAGCCTGTTCTGAAGGACTGCACCCTGTGGAAGGAACCCACTCTAGAGCAGTTTGTAAAGAGCTGCAGCCCGTGGGAAGGGCTCACATCGGAGCAATTAGTGAACGACTGTCTCCCGTGGGAGGGAACACACTCTGGAGCAGGGGGAATGTGTGGGGAGAAGGGACTGGTGGAGACAACATGTGATTAACTGACCACAACAGCTATCCCTGTCTGCTTGTGCCACTTGGGAGGGGAGAACCACGAGCAAAGTTAAGTCTGGGAAGAAGGAATGGGCGGGGTAAAGGTACTTTTGATTTGTTCTTGTTTCTCATTATCCTTCTCTCTTATTAATTATCAATAAATGAATTTAATTTTCCCCAAGTCAAGTTTGTCTTGCCCATGACGGTAACTGGTAAGCCATCTCCTGTCCTTATCTCAAGATTTTGATTTTAATTTTATTTTCTCCCCCACATTTTATTGAGGACAGGAATGATAACGTGGCTTTAGTGGACATCTGGCGGCCAGCCAAGGTCAACTCACCACACTAGCAAATGAAATGTTTATGAAAATAAATATGAATACTAAGGGGAAAAAAAAAGATTGCTCTTCCATTAAGGTTACAACAGGGTTTTTCCTATGAATGAGCATAGCTTTAATAAAAAAATAAGCAAGTAAAAAATAAATCCAAGCATGGATACAGAATGAAGACAAAACCAAGGCAGAAACTCACAGAATAGAGGAAACTAAAAGTTATATACTACTGTATATCCCAAAAGTTTTCCGGTTTCTTTTCTCATACAGTAATCAACAGTGGAAGCTTAAGGAGGGCATAAGAACAGGACATGGAAAGACTGCTCTATAACCTGGCATAAACAATTAATGTAATGCTGGTCTTCTGCAAGAAACAAACAGTGCTAGTGTTTCCAAGCACCAGTCTAGATGACTAAGGAGAATCTCTAAAATACATTTAACCTGAACAAGGCACAGGTGAAAAACAGAATTGATGACAAAATGTATCAGAAGAAGTAGAAGGCTACTCAAACATAGAGAATATTAATTAATCTCTACTGATCTCTGGAGTAAGTGCCCTTACAATCTTGTTCCTGTAGCATTAACTGATCCTTTCTAAATGCACCTTGCTAGGTACTTATTCTATGGTGGATATTCCTAGTATCAATTACAACTTCCATATTTTGATTTAAAAATACATATAAGATTTCACTACCACAAAATCCACTTGTTTTAATGTACAGGAAACATAACTATCTAGAACAAAAGAAATGTGTGCTTTTCTCCTGATGGACCTGAGGGAAAAGAAAGGATTAGTTCACAAACCAGAATCACCAGAATTTCTAGCACGGCATTGCAGGCTAAAATTAATTTTATCAAAAAAATCCTAAACCCACATCAACCAAATCCCCCACATCTCATCACATGTTAAAAATAGATGTCTAGAGACAGCTTAGCTCATGTTTTCAGTCTAATCCCTCCCAAAAATGATAGAGAGTTTTAGCTTACTTTTCACTGTCAGATTTAACTTGCAAACACACTTTATTAATGCACTTGAAATAGCCTTTACATGTAGGAGGCATGTACTTTAAAGTAGCAATGCATGTGTGAAGCTTGAAAAGTGTGACAGCGTACTGGCTACAAGGAGGAGAAAATAAACTTGTTAGGTGTCTCTCTAAAGTGACCTGTTCCCCACTTCAAGTGATGTTCTTTGAAGCACATAGAGCCAAATTTACCCTGTGCGAATGAAGAGTATTAACTTCACTGCAACAAATCAATCCCAAAAGCAATGAAATATACTGGTATGAATTTCTCCTACTGTCAGCTTAGTCTGCTTACTAGCTGCAAAGTTTTTAGCATCTCTCACACTAGTTTACCAGGACTTGACTTTCAGACAGAAGTTAGATCTGACTTCTCTTTTGTGTTTTTACATCAACACCTCTACAAAACTGTCATCTCTCAGAACCCTTTCTTAATAGTTAACATCTTTTTTACATGTGTGTGCACCTCCATACTGTGTGCACATTATGAGTCAGTTTGAAAAGCATGCTTAAGGCAATTGGGTATAAAAAAACTTCAAGATACATTCACATTCAGCAGTTTCTTTTACTATTTTTGTTACTTTTTCTTCAGAGCTCCCTCATTCACATCTCAGAGGCTCAAAATCTACACAGCTATATCAGAAGTTACAGGAGTTTTGTCCAGGCCTAACAACATTGTCAGCTCCTGTTCCACATCCATCTGAATTCTTAGTTTCCAAACTGAAGGCACTGAAACTGCATAATTATCAGCAGAGTAATTACATCTCTCCGTCTGCCCTTGAATAGGAGGAAAACTGTCCGTGGAATGAAACCATTGCAAGCTTTATATATCTCATCTTTTGAAGGTATCTTCCAACTCATTTGTACAAGACCTATCAATGAACTATTTGCCCATCGGTAGTGCCTGTGTCAATACTGAAATGTGTCACTAAACATTGCCTCTCTTTTCTTTGTAAAGGATGGCTCTGTTTCCATGGGAAAAATAAGTTATTTTAACTGAGACATTATAAAATATCTTCCTTCTGAAAAAAACCAAAAGCATATATTTGTTCTTTTTCATCTTACCTCTAGGCTTCCTAAGCCACATTTATTTTCTTCCAAAACAAGAATTCTGAAGACAGTCAATTTTTTCTTCTATCTCTACCTTTTTTTGGACAGTGTGCATACTGTCAATTTCATAATATTGCCAAACTCAATCCCTACTTTTGCCATGACTTTATTGGTATCCTTATTGTTTCCTACTGTAGTGCTGCAGTCACTGCATCATTTATGATTTCCATAAACTACTTCAGAGAACAAAAGTGATACAATCTGATTATCATTCTACTCCAAGGCAGTATCAACCTCTTGAAAGAAATGAGACAAAAAGAAAGGAAATAGATACTGATGGAATGGGTAAATGACAACTAAAGCTGAATATATTAACAAATAATTTTAATGTTCTAAATAAAAGCCTTGAGTCAAGGAACTGTTTGTTACTGTTGTTGATAGAGTATAATATACAAGCTAAATATCATGAAAATGAGATTTCAGAATGTCATCTGACTCCATTGCTTCTTAAAAGACATTTGGAAATTGCAACTTTCTGCATTTAGGTATAAAAGACACTCACTCTATCTTCTTATGTTTATATTCATGACTATCTAAGGCAAACCAATTTAGGAAAGATGTGAGTAAAAATGGGTTTCATCATAATTTTTAGGAGTCCTGAATCAAGTCATTCTCTTAGGAAGGTACTTAGGAAGCTTGAGAGGTTGCTCTTAAACATATTTAAAGAGCAACCAAGCAGCAAAGAAATATTTCAGTCCAATTTGAAGAAGTGATGTCATTTTTTCATTACTATCAATATATAAATTTATGTTTAAGGAAGAGAATTATTCTGTTGACTTTCTAAATTAGCTATAGTTCAGCAAAGAGAAGTTTCTATTCAAAATGCCTTCTTCAGATAACCTGTAGAGATAGGGCACACCTGTGGGTCAGGCGTTCATAGACAATCAGGGTCTTGCAGGCAACACAGTCCTAGGATTGTTCAAAGCAGTCACCCAGAGCTAACCAAAAGGATATATCAAGCAGAGAGGTATCTTTGAATTCTCATTTTGTTTGATATTTATTCATGACACTCAAGATTATGCCTGTCTGTGCAAATTTAGGATGCTGAATACTTTTCCATTGAAAGAAACCTAAGTAGAATCTCCCCACCTCCCCCCTCAAGTCTCTCTCTGTTTAGGAGCATCGAGGTGTGAAAGTGTCTTGGATTTACATTTTTTGTTAAAATTCTAGCAGAAGAAATAGATCATTCTTCCCTATCTCAGTTCAGTTACAAATCTCAATGCCATATTTCCCAATTTCCTGTTCCTAAAATGCTGAAACACAAAAGAGAACACAGGATTCTCATTCCTCATGATGAAACCAGTTTTGAAACACAAAATTAGCAGACTGAACAGAAGGAAAATTGATTGGAGGAATTGATCTCTTTCATCATTGGCAAACCTGTATTCCAGTCCATTCCTTGCCTAAGAATAGTTTCACAGTTAAACTCAATGTATGTTTAATACAAAAGTGTTGTAGTAATCTGCAGTGCAGCAATGGGGAATTAAGTTTACAAAAGATAACCTGTTCAGCTCTGTGCTTAACAGCAGAAGAGGAGCATACCCAGCTACTAACAGAGTAATGACCAATCCTGAGTTGCCATGAATTACAGTTGTCTGAGGGGAAAGGAGGAAAACTGCAGCATAAAAACAAACAGAAAGCATCCATATATTTAAAAGATGTCACTATGGTCTTGAAGGCTGTTTTGAAAAGGATTATGGCCATGAGCTTTGGAACATTTGATGCATACATAGCAACCAGATCTTTGACAGTTTTTTAGGACACAAAAATCCTTTCTTAAACCATTTTCTATAGAAACTGAAAGGTAAAAGCTAAAGGAACATCAAAGTCCAGTATGTGATGCCTTTTCATTTTGAATAAGCTTTCTGACCCATTCTTGAATATAAGCACCTAAATTGTTGTTTAAATCCTATAAGCCCCACATAGGAACTACAGCAGGCAGTCTATTCTTACAATACAGGTCATTCTGCTTTTTCTCTCCTCTTTCAGATTATATACCTAAAACAGAACTTTCTAAGGATGAATTTGTTTTCATGAATTTCCAATATCAATCCAAATATTTCTATAATCTCTTTTTTACATATACATGCCTTTTCACAAAAGCAGTGGTGCAAATTGAGTTTTTTCTAGCATTTCTTACAAAACCCATTTATGTTATATGCATTCTATCCAATATTTGATATGGTAGAACATGAATTTCACATTGTACTACCACAAAAATGAAAACTGTTTCAGTGCTGCACTTGTTAGCATTTCTCTTTTGCAAAATCATAGGCAACTACTCTTTCAGAAAATTTGGCACATTTTGTTACCTTTTCTACCTTTTGTAAAAATGAAACCATGTCTGTTTGTATACAAATTTAGTGAAACTGACAAAGTTTTTGTGCAATGAATAATTGGATATTGGAAAATCTTTGGATAAACAGAATTGGGTGGGATGTTTTGTTTTGTTTTGTTTTATAGGGTTTTTTTCCCCTTTATTTTCTTTTGGTTTTGTGAAGAAATACAATTACTTTTACTCTATACTATTAAGTACAATAAATGGCTTGGAGATAGACAAGATTTCACATTATCCTTATAGATCCTGTTTTAGATGCAATAATATTTTTAGGTCATTCATTTTCTTTTAAAAACAGAAATATTTTTATTTTAACAGGATTGGCACTGACTTGTTACCCAGTCTCATTTACTGCTTTGATTTCTGTCTTCAAATCTTGTTTTTCCCGTCTGTTTCAGATACACTTAAGGTTCAGTCATTCTCAAAGGTTCTCTCCTATGACCCTGATCTTAGTTTTCCCTTTTGCCCTGACTTCCATGAGTTGGATCACTATGTTCTTCACTTGTAGAGACAGAAGGTTCCGTCACCCACACCTAGAAATCAGCAGCAGAAAAAGTGAGCCTACTGTATAAAAGGAATTATTACTCCTGCTGTAATTAATCCTGCTGGGATTCTGTAGTTGGTAACATGCTTCTTTCTGTCCTCAGAGCTCTACTGCGCTTTTGTTATCTCACAAGGTGAAAAACCATTTTTCTCTGAAAAACTCTTCCTCAAACATCATTGCCCAAAACTACAGCTCTTTGTCTGCCATTCTGGAATGCTACTTTACAAGGCATACTTTTTCATGGTAACCTTATTCCCTGTAGACAAGAACAAATTTTTACACTGGATGATACAGTAACAGCCAAGGAGTTCTCTGTATAGGGGGCCAAATCCAGTCAAGAGCTTCATCACACTACATCCATGGAAGTGTGGGAAATCCCACTGGACATCTACATGGTGCCACAACCCAGTGAGATGAGAACATTTATCACTGCAGCTCAGAGATATCTCTCCTATGCACTAATATTTTGCTTTTTCCATTCTCTGCCTAATTTTCCTTCAAGATTTTCTGTTAATTCCAGTTCTTCTTTAGTTCTACAATTTTTCCTCTACCCTTCAGCCTTTCCCACCCTTTTCCTCTAATCCTTGTCTCAGGCTACTTTCTATTGTCCTAAAATACCATCTGTTATCCTATACCTAAAGCGGCTCCTTCAGCTTCGTTGTGTTCTTACAGTCAGTCGATATCCAAGCACATCTAGTCTATGAACATTTCTCTTATTACTTTTCAAGTTCAGTCTCCAAATGGCACTAATTAATATACCATACTCCTTATTACAATAAAATGTTTGCTTTCTTAGATGCATTGGGGTTATACTTTATGGAAAATATATCTACTTCCCCTTACACAGGTATTCACTGGCACTTGTTTACTCAACAAATTGCCAAAACTATTTTTGCATGCCTTGTGAGAGGGTTCATAATGTACTTTTGCATATTGCAAAGTCAGTATTGTAACTGACAGTATTTCATTAGCAAGTTCTTCCAAGACAATAATTTGATTTGATTAATTATGAAGGCTGAGAATTTTAGGAACCCCCTGGTTAGCAGCATCAGTCAATGGGAATAACAGTGACTGGCAATGAGGGGAGGAGACTGCCCAGGAGACAATGCTTGTTATCAAGTCTGTTGGTAATAAACACGGCTAGTAATGCTAAAGAAATATTTCCTGAATAATTTCAATTCCCTGCATGTCTTCTCAGTATTAGTCATGAGTTTCCAGTTTATATGTTGCTAGAATAAAGAGGGGTTTACCTTCCCATTAAATTTCACTTAAAGTAGTCTGACAACTACCAGGAATGCTGATCCCAAAGAACTGAACAAAATGACTACCAGGAATGCTGATCCTGAAGGACTGAACAAAATGTCTGCTAAGTCACTCTTGTTGTTTCATATATTTGACTCATGCTGTCAGGACAGACAAACAGGAAGACCCTCCATCAGAGTGAAGCCACAAAAATGAGGCTTCAGAGTATTTCTTCTGCTTGGGAAAATATTACTAAGAGAGACATCTACCAAATTTTGATGAAAAAATTCTCAATGAGAGATGTGAAAGCTAGTAAAAGATATTAAGATGTCATCCACATGTATCTTTATAAGAAAATATCTCATTAAGTTTCTTTAAAAATCAGACATCTTGTTCTTGATGGAATTATAAAATGACTAGAAGTATTAATAAAAAGGGAACTTTTCCACTAAAGTGAAGACGTACCCCGTGGTCTGTCTAGACAACATAGAGTAAGGGCTAGTCCTTTCCTTTCTAAGGATGATGGAGGCTTCAACTGATATGAAAGGAAGAGCCTTGCTATTAAAATACCATAACTGCAGTATCCAGTGATATTATTTTCTCAATCCTGCCATTTTTATGAATCTGTTAACTCACATAAAACTTACATCATGTACTGAATACAAGACTACCTATTTTCAGTTAAACTCAAAACATCAACAAGGGAATATCTATTCAAATTAGAAGGAATTATTTATCTTAAAAAGAAAAAAAATCAAAAATCAGAAATTGCCTTAATGTTGTGATTTCCCTCAAGCTCACCTTTCCAATCTGATTCAGATTTATACCAACTAGATTAAAGCTTTAGAGTCACCAGCACAAAAATGAGAAAGACTTGATGTAATATACTGAGAAGCCCACACCAAATAATAATGGGCTTTACAATACTCATTTTAAAGAGCAGTAGACAAATCACAAGTTCTCCATTTGTTTTTTTTGTGTTCAGTGTTACCGATAGACTAGAATAATACTTAATGATAAGCAGAATTTCTATATCTATGTCCGCTGCTGTTTGTGTATTGATTTAAAACTAAATTTTAGACAAAACTTATTTTTATAACCTAATTTTGAGCTGACAAAAGGAGTTGAGATTTAGTGATTAAAACTGCAATATAATGCCTACTTTAAAAGCACAACTTCACTTACTCATATGGAATGCCTGTTCCTAAAGAAACAGTTAAAGAAACATACCTGAAAATAATTTGCCAAAATCAAGAAAAACTGTTCTATGTATTGCAAGTGTTTCAAAACGCACCTGAAGCTTATTTTCTGAAAATGACTAAATATTGCTATACCTGTACTTTTTTTTTTTTAAGGATTAGATAATATTATTACAATTAAGTTTTCTTTTCCTTTCTAAGCTTGAAGTTGCATTTTTATTCTTTTTTGTGTCTCTCACTGTTTATTACAGAAACCTAGTGTCTATTTTTCCATGCATACTGTCTCAATACTGAAAATATATCCATTTCTGATCTACAGTGAAATCATAGAACCATAGAGTATTTTAGATTGGAAAAGACCTTTAAGATCATCAAGTCAAACTGTTCATCTAGGACCACCATCTTCACCATTAAACTGTATCCCCAAGTGCTACATCCACCTATTTTTTGAACAGTTCCAGGGACAGTGACTGCACCACTTCCCTGGGCAGTCCATTCCAATGCTTGACCACCCTTTCAGTGAAGAAATTTTTCCTTACATCCAGACTAAACCTTCCCTGGCACAGCTTGAGGCTGTTTTCAGCTGTCCTGTCGCTTGTTACCTGGGTGAAGAGACCGCCCCCCACCTGGCTGCACTCTCCTTTCAGGCAGGTGTAGAGAGTGAGAAGGTCCCCCCGGATCCTCCTTTCCTCCAGGATAAACAACTCCAGCTCCTTCTTCCCCATTTCTGCTGAGCTTATCTGGACATGCTCCAGCACCTCAATGTCCTTCTTGTAGAGAGGGTCCCAAAAGTGAACACAGGATTTGGTGTGCAGCCTTGCCAATGCTGAATACAAGAGCAAATCTGTGGCTCACAATTTTAACAAGCAGATACTAATGTTTGTATCCTTATCTCCTGTTGCTTATTCTTAGGACAAAAGCCTGACATACAGACATCTACTTCGTACATTTTTTTTTTCAAAGTGCTCCTCAAACTTCTTAAACAATCATTATTACTGAAATCATGGCAAAAGTTAGGTTTTCATGGAGCTGAAAAGACTCCTTCATTCCTCCTGTTAGGAATGCTTGTTTGTGTCTTGTCTTATTCCCAACATTCTATCCCAGAATGAAATTATCTTATTATTCTGACTTCTTACACTATTTATTATCCTTAGTACTGCTACANTTGTCTTATTCCCAACATTCTATCCCAGAATGAAATTATCTTATTATTCTGACTTACACTATTTATTATCTTTAGTACTGCTACCTGCTAGCAGTACGAATACAGATAATTATTCCCCTCCACAAAAAAGTAAATCCAATATTTTCAAGTTTTCCAACAGCCATCTTTGTATCAAATGAGTCTTTTGGATTAGTAACTTTTGCAAGAGTGTTGGACAGAAATTAATTTCAACAAACTCTGATTTTCATCACTCCTCCTTGGTATATTCTCTAGTTGTCTAGAACATCTGATATTTTGTCTATTAAAATGTCTTGCTTCCTGACTCCTGTCTTTCCTAATGAACTGTCAAGTCATCTGTTCTGCCCATGGTTATGATTTACTAACCATAACTGATAGTGATATTTTATGACATGTATTTGTCTAATTTGGATGCCATTTCCATGTAGCAATTTTACCAGTGTGAACCTTATGCTATTGGTAGACCAACAGAGATTTCAATAGTATTAAATCAATTTTTGAAACGTTTTTGAAAATTCTACATTTCATTAAAACGTTTTAAAAAAACCCAAAAAACCTTCTGTGACCATATACAAGAATATTCAAGGCTGAATTTTTCTTCTAAAAAAATCTGTGCAGCCACAATGCATAAACTCCCGGACAAGAAAGCCAATATCAAGGAATTGGATGTCTACTTGAACAAAAAATGCAGTTGACTCTTGGACAGTAATCTTAATTGTAAACAACAGCAAGCTAGCTGTTGTCTCACATTGCTGCAGATATTTTTAATATTATTATTTTTTTCTGTTCCAGAGCAGCTCATATATAATAAAAAGTATGATGTGATAATAAAATACGTTCTTAAATTCTTTCAAATAACGTTTTGTTTCACTCTAGATGTGTGTGAGATTTGATATTGAGATAAGATTTGAATACTTTATATTGTTATTATGATTAGAGGCCTCTATATCTATATTTTATATGTATTCCATATGTTTTTAACCAATACTCTAGCTAAATGCATGAGGGGGAGACAAACAATTCTTTGTCAAATGCAGTGTATGAACCAGAGACTATAAATAAGTGTGTGTGTGTGTGTGTGTGTTTGCACATATGCAAATATGTGTGAGAGAGAGAGAGGAAAAAAGAGAAAATCCTTCTTTATTGTGGTGAAATGCAAAAGTATTAAGTAAGAGTCATTCAACCTTTGGTTGTTCTAAGCTTACACTACTTACACCAAACAGATGAATGCACTGTGAGCATAATATTTCACAGAGGGTTTCATTTAAAATTTTAAAATAGGTTGATTGATTTATCAAATGGTATTGTCAACAAAAAGTAAAAGTCTTATTTGGATATGACTTATTTATCTTTCTAGCGTGTAGAGTTCCCCAAAAAAGAGATTGACTCTCAAATATTATGGTAGTAGTTCTTTTTCCTTAGCTTTGAATATATTTTACATAAAATCAACTCAGATTATGGAAGAAAAATTGAATTACTATCTATTCTCACATTGATGACATAGCAAAAACTATTACATCTGCCAACAGAGGTTTTTCTCTTATAGTTGAATATATGATGGTAGGACACTTAGAAATGTTAGCACTTCCTAATCTCAGCACTTTGATCAACATGAAGATAGTCTCACCATGCTTCCATAGTGTTATAAAAACCTGCAAATGACCAGCAACTGTAGAAAAATAATTTCTACAAAGTAAATATAAATGGCATCTGCTGCTCAGAATACTTTAGCCGTATAGCTGGAATTTAAAAGGCATATTCTAAGCAAAAATGCTGCAGAGATAGCATTTTTTTAGAGGCTTGTGGGAAATTAGAGGTCTATCAATGACATGCATCATCACTTCAAATGAACTGTGGAATCCAATAAAATAAGTGTTCAGATTCCACATACTTGGAAGTGGGCACAAAAATGTTTAATTTCTCCTGATTTCATGCCATGGTTTTTTCATTATGATACCATTTTTAGCACTTCTGAAATTGTAAAACTAAGTAAATAGGCTAAACCTTAAAATAGCTTGGTAGGAGGGGAACATGGCTTAGAAGGATTGAGGATTATGCCTGATATATTACTTGAATAATGAAGTTCTATTTCCATGGTAGAAGTACCGTCACAGTTTGTCAAGCTTAGCCAAGATGCAACCTATGCAAATGTATAAGAAAGTATGTAGGGCAAAATCAAAGAACTCTGATCAATGTCCTCTTGTAGAGGTGGTTTAGCAAATTACTGCATCAAAGTAAACGTCCTTCCTAATGCCAGAAGCTTTCAGCCTTTTAAGAGAGAATGCATTCTAGTCCAGCAATACCACACAAGCCCCACCTTTTCATTAGCAGTTTAAATTATGTCTTCAGAATGCAAACTGAAAATGCTAGAATAGATTTCCTTTTCATCACCTCCTCCAAAGGGGCAGTAAACTTTGCTACAAAAAAGACAAGAGGGCTGGAGACAGATGTGTCACATCAGCCTAGCAAGATTCACTAGAGGATATGTATCAAAACCCAAAGCATTTGGTAATATAGGGGTGGCCAGCACTGATAAGGAGAAAGAAAGGCAATAATTTTTTAATCTGCTTAGCAAAGATGGCAAAAAATGTACACTGTTTTCTGGATGGCCACGATACAGAACAATGTGTTAGTACATCTGAAAAAAAGCCCAAATCAAACATCTCTTTGGAGTCTGAGGAATTATTACATTCTACTTTCAAAAAAGATATTTCCCATAGAAAATCTTTAGTGCTTATAGGTAATGTCTACTCTGGCACCACTTCTGAAATGCACAGCACAACCCTGCATATGTATTTATGCACTAAGTTTTCAATAATTTAATGCTGAAAACCATTTCAATGATTTGTCAATTTAGGCATTCATCATGTATTTTTCCGTAATATTGATGTAATCCTAAGGCTACAGAACTATAACCATTTCCGTGTATTTCATAAACCCTTGTTTCTTTCCTATTAACTTGATCCTGCTACAGGTTAGTTATAATTTGTAGATTACTTATTTTCTTCATAAAATGAAAAACATAATTCATTTCTTCTTTTATCCTCCTTGCAGAGCAATCTGTAGACTGCACAGTTTTGCCAAAGCAATCTTTGAAAAGAAGCTTCTGACTAAATCCTGGCTGTATTGAAGTCAAATGCAAAGCCAAATGTGGTCCTTAGCTTTTGGCATATATGTTTCTCATCTGAGTCTACCAGATAATCAAACATCTTACAGATCTTTCTTGTCAAAACAGTAAGCTTTATCTGAATGTTTCTGCATTGATAAGAAACAGGACTAGCACATTATTGTAACCAGAAGAATATTTATTATAATACTAGAACATCATAATTATATGATATTATCTCAAAACGACACTTTTACAAAAGATTTAAAGGATATTATTGTCATTAATGTGAAAGACTCTTGGTATGAACAACCTATAGAAATACTAGAATAATTAAAGTACATGGTTCACTAAGCATAGAGATGATATGAAGAATAAACAGAGATTCAAAACAGCAGTAATTAATTCAGAACACTAAGAAAAATGCATTATTTCAGACATCAGAATTGAAACACTTGAAAAAGAAAAGTAAACCGTTTTTCAGTATCATTAACTAAAGAAAAGAACCTGGTTTTCATTGACTGGAGTTTATGGTGTCTGTTTTCCAAATCCCCTAAATATAAGGATACCTTTTAGTCTAATAGATAATTTATTTCTTTAGTTTTGGAATACCTTGTGATTTTAACATTAATTTCAGAAGTTATATGAAAGCCACACATTTGTTTCAAAAGTCTCACAAAACTGTGGCTTGTTTGAGGTCAAGTGACAAGTTAAACAGGTTTTAGAAACCTTTTAAGCTAGAAAGGATTAACTAAATGTAAATGGAGGGAAGATGTGGTCTGGGTAATAACGACATTGGAAAAATTATGGTTTTTGTCTAGAAATTTTGTTCTTGGCACTAGAGCTGAAATCCTGCCTGATGCCTCATCTCTCAGGGGAGCAGAGGTCTGGGTCAGTGTAAGCATTCTCATGTCAGGATTCTTTTTCCTCCCTCAATAACTAGACTAAATCTTTTTCAAGTCAGGACACAGAAACTTTAGGAAAATAATTTAGGAAAAAAGTAACATTTAGGAAAATTTAGGAAAATAATGATAGTTCACTATCTAGAATAGCAAATAATATCACTATTAGAGCATTTAGGGAGAAAATGAAACACAACTTGAAGATGTTGCATAGTCACATGTTAAATCAAGGAAGTTGATTCAGGGCACACCATACACTGGCACTCTAATGGATTGCTTCAGTAACCTGAATTGTCTTTTGTTCTGACCAAAACCAGCCATCCTTATCAAATTCTAACTGTAGATAAGAGCTAATATGAAAATAAATGTATCTTATGAAATAAACAAACAAACAAACCTTCTTTCATCAGAATATTTAAATGATAGTTCTTGGTTCTCCAATTTTCTCTGTATTCTTTCATGGAAATCCATAAAAGAGTAGAGTTAATTTGGTTAGTTTGAAGGATAGCAACTGGCTGCATTTCTGATAGAGGATCTTAAATTAAGTGTGTCATTCTTAGTCTCTTGAAACCCATGCTTAGAATCATGGCAGAAAATCTTTCAGATAATATAAATTCCAACAATTTGTGCATAAGTGATTTGTTAACATAATAATCTTATTTTCTCTTTTAACCCCTAAAAGATAATTGTAGTATGTAAAATTCATTTTTAATATTGACATTTAAGATGAAATACAAACATATAATATTTTAAGCATAAATCTGCTGCACCAAATACAGCACTTAAAATGTCATAAGTTTAGGTGTATTCATGTTTTCTGAATTAATTTTGTCTGCCTCAGATTATTTAAAGACTTTATCAGGTACCATTTCTTTAGATTTTTCTTTTTGTTAGAACTGCTTTATTACGTAGCAATTCTTTAAATAGCTCTTAAGAAAGTAATTTCAATTTAATTTCCATTTCCAGTTAAATAATTATATCTTCTGTGTAGAAAGCATGATGTGTGAGAGTGAAAAGGAATTCTATTTAAATCCCCCAATATTACAGAGGATCGTGTTGCAGTACTGTTTTTCTGAACTTTACAGGCCCAATTTTGAAATACGACCTTTTGTTCACACTTTTCTTATTGGAAAGACTTGCCATTCCTTAATGGCTAAGGATCATCACATTTCATTTGTTGTTTTACAAGATATATCTTTTCTTTTTTTTCTATTTTGAAACACTGTTAAGTATTTCCTTCTCTGCAAGTGCTCTTTGTACCTCTTCCTTTCCTGTACGTAAACACCTACTCATGCACAGAATTCCACACAAGGTTTTAACAGTATCTGACAATACTGCACTTACATTGCATCATTGCTGCTGAAAATATTTTGCTTAATACATAAAACCCATACTAGTCACATCGGATAGGTAGCCCATAGGCAGTCAGTGTACTACCAGCACAAATAATTTTCTTAATTCACAAGAGCTGAGCTCCAAATTTAGAAGAGCACAGGAAGGACATCAACCTGTTGGGGTGAGTAGAGAAGGACCATGAGGAGGATCAGATGGATAGAGCACCTGTCCTATTAGGAAAAGCTGAGAGAATTTGGTTTGTTCAGCCTGGAAAAGAGAAGGCTTTGGGGTGGCCTAATTGCAGCCTTCCAGTACCTGAAGGGAGCTACAGGAAATATTATTTACAAGAGCATGTCAGGATAAGACAAGGGGGAATGATTTTAAACTGAAAGGGAGGAGGTTCGTATTAGTTATTAGATAGATATTAGAAGGAAATTCTTTACTGTGAGGGTGATGAGGTGCTGGAACAGGATGTCCAGAGCTGTTGTGGTTGCCCCATTCCTGGAAGTGTTCAAGGCCAGGTTGAATGGGTTTTGAGCAACCTAGTCTAGTGGAAGGTGTCCCTGTCCACGGAGGGTTGGAACTAGATGAACTTTAAAGTCCCTTCCAACCCAAGCCTTTTTATGATTCTCTTCTTTTTATTATTTACCTTGAGTGTTTTTTCTTTTCTGAAATTCGATAATAGGAACTTGAAAGTCAATGTGATTTACTCAAACAAAATTTTCTCTGATGTTTAAAACATGACTGGACTTTTGACTATCATTCACAAAATCTAGAGCACACACAGTTTATGAGAGCTTCCACTGTCTTAAAATCTATTTCATATCCTTCTGATCTTCCTACAAAGACTGCTTTTCGGTTCAATTTAAAGCAGTTTGTAGGTTGTATACCAGCAGAGATTCTATTTCAAACATCAGAGCACTGAAATTAGTGCAACTTTTCACTTCTTAGACAAATCAAGAAAGGCAAATAAAAAAATAAATAACTCCCACACACATCAATAAAATAAGCATGAGTCATCTCTGAGTCAGCTCAGTCTACGAATATCCAATATTCAAATTTTGCATTATGTAACACAAATTGCCAACTACTTGCCTCAGAGGACTAGGACTTCAGAACAGATTTTAACAAAAACAAAAATATTGGTGTGAAAGACTTTAAACAAACTAAAGATGACAATGAACAATTCTATGATCACCTCAGGAGCAAGACATTAGATAAAGAAATCTTATTACTGAAAGGCATTCTTTACAGAATCTTTGCCCTATGAAAATATAAGATAAGACAAGCGCAAGTCCTCATTAAATAATAGATTTACTATGTAGTGTACTTTTTAGATTTTCTGTGCTCAAGGACTTGGCAGGCTCAGAAGATTGTCAGTAATTTTTTCGATTTGCAATGAACAGATAAGTACAGAATGCTCACTTGTGACTTTTAAAATAAGTCTGACATATAGATGTCAATTGACACACCTCCTCATCTGTTGCAAGTCAAACTTTTCCAGAAATGGGATAAGACAGCAGAAAGCAAGACCAATATTTCTTAGAAAGTTATAAAATTATTCCTCTGTTTAAGTATAAATCATAGCAATATTATTCTGTACTAGTTGTTTGACTCAAAGATCTTCGAGACTAAAATGAAAATAAAGGCAAAAATGAGCAAAAAGCTGTTTCATATCAAATCACTGATAACACATATTTTATAGTTAGCAACTACAAACATGAGTTCTGCATGGTAATTGAACAATATACTTAAAACCAGATTAAATGCTTAATTTTTGAACTTTTTCACCCCATTTGTTTACTTTATGTAGCTTTAAATTTAAAATAATCATCAAATGAAATGTTTCTAAAACATTAATAATTAAATATTCAGGAATGCTTGTAAGAGGCTGTCAGTTTTATGTGAAACAATATATTTCCTTAAAAAATGCAGTCTGAAAATGATAAAAGTCCCAAAAAGTAAAAATTCTCCAAAGATATAGATTCATGTGATTTATAGGTTAAAATGCCATATTTGACAAAAAGAATGCAAATAAATTTTCTTTCAGAGGCCTGTCAAAATCCAAATAAAGTACACTAATACTCTAAAATTCAGGTTAAAGTTTAAAAATTATGAATGTCCAGAGAAAAAAATGTTGGTAGTGTATGAGTCATTGAATGAAATATTTACCCTAGTAATATAGGAGATTAAGCCCTAAAAAGCAAAATAAATCTACTCCAATTATTTAGATGCGGAAGTACATGCTTTTTATATAAAATAACACTTCAGTAATGTTTATATCTCTAGAAAGCACACTAACATGAAAGCTATGGTGTTTCATGACTAAAAGCAACCAAAGAGAAATCATGACCAAATAGAAGCAGGTTAATAAACAATACTAATATTTCAGAAGAGTATGTATTTGTCTGCCACACCAAAAATCTCTTATCATTCTAAAGAAGAAAAGATTGTATTGGCTAGTTAAAGGTCTCACATCATCAGAAAACTCATCAAAGTTCTTAAAATGGTTGAAAGGAGACTGCATGTTAACTCAACTGAGGTACTGTTTAGCTAATTCAGTTCCATATTGCAAAAAGTCTCTGTACAGAATAAACACCTTAGATCTGGCATGATTCCTGAGGCAGCCTGGGGTTTTTTTTGTGCTGTTCCAAGACCATTCCTATTGCACTCATTCTGTATCGATTGTCATAGATCATTTCTCATCCTTAAGTAGGTTCATTTTCATTCCTGGTACATTAAATACTGTTTCAACTTCAATCTGAATTGCTGCTTAATAAGATAAATAATCATAAAAAGTAATTACCCAACATTTGAGCTGATTTGCAGCTACTGCAGTGAGGCAGCAAGATTATCAGGAATATTATGTACATATTTCTATTCCTTTTTCTTCTGTCTTAGAGAACAAACGGTTTTAAGTTGTTTAAACTTGGACTAAGAGACAAAAAAACTGCAAAATTTCTCACATAGTTTAAATTTAAATTCTTCATTTATCCTCAGGAATGTTATTCAGTATTTCTTGTTCAGTTCTCTGATCTGTTTATTAATATCTATTTACCTTGTGCTAAGATCTAAAGATTCTGATCAAAGTACCAAAAAGCTGTGTGAATCCCTAGAGCTGGTTACCTTGACTCAAAACAGCATCAATTGCACCTACATCATATTTGACAGGCATTTGTCCAATCTGTTGTTTCACTGTAATTGGTAATAGAAACTTTGCAACTGCATTTTGCAATTTGCTCAATCTGCAATTAGACACTGTTCTGTATTGGATTATCTGCATCTTTATCTCTGGTACTTGAGCTGCAACTGCTCACCTCATACACTTTGCACATCAGAAAAATGGAAGTTACCTGTCTGCTATGGCTTTTTAAGTTTTGGAAGGTTTTTTTGTTCAATATGAATTCTATCTTCTTCAAGGTAAACAGCCTTAAGTAGGTTAATCTGTTTTCACAAATAAATTCACTAGCCTCTGATTGTTCTCATTGCTTTTCTCTGGACTTGTCAAAAGCTGCATAAATTTCTATTTCAGTCACACATGAGTTAGGTAATTTTTTCAGCTGAGAGCTACTATTGTAGAGTTTGGTTAAAAATTATTCTAAGTGATTTTCTATATGCTTGCCCTGTCCTAAACCTTCTTTTACATCTCAGGGTATTTCTGTTTGGGCAGCAACATGGCTTTTATGTTTAATTTTCTTCTTGTGATCTCATGAACTCTTTCTTGGCATCCCTTACCAGAGCATTTTGTTCTCATGTAAAATAGTGTTTTGAGTTTATACATGTTGATTTATATCTTTTTCTCCCCTAGGTGATTGCTCCAGTTTGTGAGGATAATTTCAAAATATTCATCTTCAAATATGGTTCATTCTCAGTGAGGCAGCTGTGATCTACAATTTAAACTGAAGCTCTCTGTTCCATCATATATTGTGTTTGCATGGCCAAGCTTTGGTAGCAGGAGGGCTACAGGAGGTGCCTCTGTCCAGCAGAGCCAATCCCTGGCAGCCCCAAAGATGGGCATGCCAATTAGAAATTACGGTAGCACCTCTGTGATAAACATATTTACAAAGGAAAAGAAAATTGATGATAGAGTTGTAGTTGTGTTCTGAGAAGAGCGGGGTGAGAATATGTGAGAGGAACAGCTCTGCAGACCCCAAAGTCAGTGGGGACGGAGCGGGCAGGTGCTCCAGGCACTGGAGCTGTGATGGAGAGAGCAGCCCATGCCGGAGCAGCCTGTCCCTGAAGAACTGCACCCCGTGAGAGGGTGTCCCATTTTGCAGCAGTCCATGGAGAACTGTTGCTCATGAGATGCACTCACACTGGAGAAGTTCATGGAGAACTGTCTCCCGTGGGAGGGACCCCACACTGGAACAGGGGAACAACTCCTTTTTTCTGAGCAGTGAGAAAAATAACAGGGGATAAACTGCCCAAAACCTCCATTCCCTGTCTCCCTGCACCACTGGGGGAGGAGGTAGAGATAGGAAGGAGCGAGGTGTGGAGGGAAGGTGTTTTTTAAGGTCTTATTTTGCTTCTTATTGTCCTGCTCTGATATTGTAGCAATAAATGCAATTAATATATCTAATTCAAGCCTGTTTTGCCCATGGTGGTATTTGGTCAGTGATCTCTCCTGGTCCTTATCTCAAACCATGAACCTTTTGTTATATTTACTCTCCCCTGTCCAGGGGGGAGTAGGGGTGGATAGAGCAGGGGTGGATAGAGCAGCTTTGGTGGGTGCCTAGCATTCAGCCAGGGTCAACCCACTACACATCACTAGATTCTTAATGAAAGCAGCAACTAGAAACAGGCCAAGAACAAGCATTTTAAAGTTCAACAATATAGACTCAGTGCACTCTTCTTACCATATAATGATTACTGGCAGCAATTATTAATTTGAATGTAGTTTTCTAGATGTTTTTACATTTACCACCTAATCCTATCTAGATCTTTTTTACATTCCTTTAGAAAGTAGAAACTGAAGTAAAAAATCAGTACTATATACTTCCTCTCTAGCCACGGATGTACTAAACCATAACTTAAGCATGTTCATGCTTAATATTAACAATTGTAAGGATTATAAAACCTACAGTTAGATGCGTATGACAAAACTTATTCTTACTTATCCCACTGGCAGCCATTCAACACCTTCTTACCTGTCAGGGGCTTAAAATAATGTGAGTATTTATTCTAGAGTGTTTTCTTGTCATGAAGATTTACTTTTTCTAATTTCATTCTTCATACAATGTTGTCCTTATTCCAAAGATTTTTACAACCTAGGTAAAATAAATCTAGGAGGTTCTTTAAATATATTGACAAATAAAGTATTACTTAATCTTCAGTCTATTGGGATATGTTAAAATGGAGGCTATTCAAGAATCTAAATTGTGACAGGATTAGGCAGAAGGTTCTTTTTTTTCATGCTGAAATCTCATTAAAAGGTATGAAAGTAAAGATTAGTGTTCAAGTCTCTGTGGGGAAAAGAGTCAGCAGTGACATCCCCCAGAGCTGAAAATGCCCGGCAGGTTCAAATAGCAATTAGAAAAAATAATGGCTGACATCTCCAGCAAAAGATATTAAAATGTGTGTTTAGAGATGAGTGTTTTAATACCTCTAAAGCAATGACTGTAGATGCTGAAGCAGAAAAAAAAGGATTACAGAAATTACATACTACATAGGACTACAAAGTACTCCACAAAATGTACAGGTTCCTGTGCTTTTCCCAGACAGTACCTTCTGTTGCCACCAACAGAGACAGAACCTGAAACAACCAAAAAATTCCATATTTTTAGGATAGAATTGTTCCATACATAATTATAAAAAGATGCACAGGAACAAAATAAATCCTACAACATAAGATGATGGCCACATTATAACTCAGGAGCAAGCCCTTGGGGCCAAGAGAGATCACTGAAGATATTTACTCTGTACTCAGAAGTCTCAAGGGAAAACAAATATTGACCAATAGTAACTGTGTGAAGAACAGAACCAAGAACATCATAAAGCTATCATAGAAACCCATGATTTTCCCACTCCTAAGATTCATTCTGTGAATGAATGTTCTAGCTCAAAAAGAACATGGTATATTTGGAAGTGGTCCAAAGGAGAAAAGCCAGGATGATATGAAAAATTTTCCATGTGAGCAATGAGTAAGAAAGCTAGGTCTATTCAGACTGAAAAAGGGAAGACTGAGGGAATGCTGTATTAAATAATGAAGGCTTTAAAAAAAAAAAAAAGGCATTTAAAAATATTAGCCAGAAATTATGAAATATAACCACCAGGAGGCAGGATTAAAAGAAAATAAAGGATAATGTTTTATCCAGGCAGTATGCATATGTTTTCCAGAAGATTTTGTGGATCTGACAAATTTAAATGGGGCAGTAGTGCACAGAATTGAGAGCAGAGAGTTGCTAAATTAAAAAAGAAGTCCTGAAATAAATGCAATTTCTGAATCAAAAGTGAATCCTGGCTAAAAGATTTTTGGGAAAAATGTCCCGGTCCTTCTCTAGATGTGCTCTTTGGTCGGTGTTGGGAACAATGTATAGCAGAATATTTTTCGTGACTCAGCATGCTTGGTCTTTTGCTCACTCCGATAAAATCCTGAACCACTGCTATAAGTGAAGCTAAGAGCATGTTTGCTGTTGAAGAAAGAGAAATTAATGCACTGGGTATTTAGATTTTGTCAAATACTGGATTAATTTTTTTTAACTTACTAAATAAGAAAAGTTCTTTAACGTTATTGACTTAAAAAAGAAAAAGACTTCTATTACATAAAAATGAAAGTCTGTGAAAAAACCAAAAATAACTAACTAACTTGAAGTTCTAGCAGTGAACTTTTTTTCCCTCAGCAGCCTTTGGTACTATTCATATTAACATAATGTGCTGTAATATTGTCACAACCACTGAAAAGCTGTCCAAGACTAAAGATCAGTGTTAGTAAGAAATCATGTTACTGTTGCACCATGGAGATCTTAAATTTCAGTATAATCTGTGTTCTTGACATACTGCTGGAGGAAAGAGCCTTTTGAAGTAACAAACAAACAAACATGAAGATTTTTTTTTTCAAATGTACATCTGCTTTTCAGCACAGTTATACAATGCTGTCTCCCCACTTTCTAAATGTCTTACAAGGCTTCAGACATGCCTGAAAGACAGTTGGCATGTGTGCAAGCTAGACAAAGTGGGAGGTAATATAGATTGGCAGAGGGAATTGTCTGAGGTTTTGGATAAATCTGCAAGAGCTGTCTCAATTAAGGGAGTTTGTTAGCTACTTAGCAAAACAGTTCACTACTGTAGGTCCTAAGTAGATCAAATACTGTTACTGGCTTTTCAGGTTGTAGCATGAAAAGGAACACTTTCCAAGTGATGCAGACCTCTGGATTATGGTCTACCATGCTGGAGGAAAGTCCCTGCACAGGAATACTCTGGTTTAGTGAGGAGTATCCAGAAGTTACATTAGTGCAGGAGGCATTAAAATGAAAGAAACTTTCAATCATTTTCAAATCCTCAAAAACTTGGTCTGGACGCTGAACTTCAACTCAATACCTAGTTTCATACAAATTCAGATGGTGCTTCCTCTCTGTAGAGTCTGGGCCAGCTCTGCATCAGCTACGTGTGAAGTTAAGAGACATCACCCACTTGGAGAACTGTATCTCAACAGTAAGCAGATTTACAGTATTGAAGGATGTATAGTTTATAAAAATACCTGCCAAATCAAGCTATATTAAATAGCATCTTTTACAGAACTAAAAATTGACTCTTCTGGAGTTCAAAGGTTTACATATCCAACTGGGATTCATGAAAGCTGATTCAAGGGTGCTTTCCTGAATATCGTTCTAGGAAGTATAGTGGGTTTCTTAGTTTTACACTATTACCTCTCCAGTGGTACCCTCTCTGGTTCTATTGTAACATGTCTGGTAAAAGACAGAAAAGGACTCTAGCAAAGAATGGAAGTTCAATTTTTTTTTTTTTTTCTGACAACTGTTTCTGGTGAAAAAATCCTGACATGTGGAATTTGATGCTGATATGTTTTATACTTCCTAAAACCATTATGTATCATGAACAGCAGAGTCCCTAAATTTTGGCCTATATTGCAGAATTTAGCTTAATAAGCTGCATTATACATAAGGATGTAGTTAATTAATGGCTCTGTTCAAGAACATGCAAAATGCACAGAACAACATCTCTGGCCATGCTGGACTACGAGGTAAAAGCAGAACCTCTCTTTCATAGCAGCATTTGCTTCAAGTACTCTTCCCATCCTACCTCCATCTTCCCAGTCTCAGAGGGAAGCACACAAGACACAGGCTTCTTTTAGTATCTCATCCTTGATACAAGAAAAGGTACGGATGAGAAATCTTAACAAGTCCTGTCTTAATATAATTCTTAACTGAAAAAATCAATGAGATAATTTATTCTGTTTAATAGAACAAGAATAGTCTTTAAAATTATAATTCCCTGATTATTTTATGTTAAATTAAGAAAAAAAATCAAATGTTTTTCCATTATATATTCTAGAATATATCCTATTTTATGCAAACATATAATGAATCCTTTTACACTTGTCATTAACTGAGTTATTTTGAGCATGCTTATGTTATCTGCTGTTCATATCCAATTTTACCACATATTCCAAATAAGAACAGAAAGAATTTATGTCAAGCTTTTACTGAAGCTAAATATTTGAACAGAAGAAGGTGGAAAGTATTTAAAAGTTCACTGATTCTATCAAGATAACAGTAATTGTTACAAATATGCAGTATTTCTAACAAAACCAAGAAACACTGATTTACAAACAAGTACATTGAACAGTACCCCGCATATAAAATTTTCAGCCCTAAACCCATGGTAATATGCAGCTACCATTTTAATTTTTTTTTTTTTTAAGCTGGCTGACCATTAGAACACAGAGTTTAAAGATAAATTAAAGACGGCATCAAATTTGCATTTGACTTAGATTTATTAAATACTAAACATATATTAAAGTATATAAATATATATAAAATCTATTTAATATATGTGTATATATATATAATTTATATATTAAGTAAATAAGATCACAAAGCCCAGAACTTTAAAAATAAGAATTCTCTTTCATTTAGATTTCTTTTCATATTTCTGAGATTTTATTGCCGTCAGTTATAGCTAACCATCTTGCATTAGAAAGCCGTCAGGACTCCAAGTAAGATGTCCAGTGCTAACCTTTTTGGCTAATTACATTCTCTCTGAACTCAAGAGAAAGGATGGCAGCATTTTCTGCCACTCTGACTATTGAGTAATTCACCTCAGCCTGCGAGGGATTAAGAGGTAAGGCAGTTTCATGTCTTAAGTTTTCAATCTCTTTCTATGATTAAGTACTGACAACACAGTTTTCACGTACCTATTTTCATCTCACGGTCAAAGCTGCATTTCTATAAGTGCATCTCTACACACATCATTTCAAGACTGTCTTTAATAATCGAAAAGAAAAAGAAAAAAAAGTGTAATTTACAGTCATATTGCCAATATACTAAGGCCCTTGTGTCAAGGTTTTCACAAAAACTATACAGCCTCTAGTAACATTCCAGAAGAACTCACATAGAAACACCACACCAGTTGTACTAGGCACTGTTCAGCACACACGTTCCTGTTCCAAAGAGATCAGTTTAATTGCAAACAAGAAAATTGAACAGCAATGAGACCGATGGAGACGAATAAATTAAGCTCAAGGAGCTACTGAACACAAGGCAAAAACAGGAGTGAGACATGGAGTAATATATTAGGAGGCTAATAAAATTTGCTTGTGTCCCATGCAAGCAGCTATCAATACAAATTTTTCCTTTTATTTTTCCAAAACCTTTACTTTATCCACTAGCAAATGACAGAGCCATGTACATACTGTGATGGTCTTATAATGGTTGTTCATACACTTGAATGAAAAGGGACTAACACTAACTGCCTGGAAGGAGCAGCAAGAAACCTCTTACAACAGCCAACTGTGCATCCTGTGCACTCAGCCACAGTTAGTGTTTACCAGCAACAATTTCCTTTCAGTTACATGCAGAGCTTTGGTGAACCTACCTTATTTCCACACCATTAACTTCCAAACACTTTTTTCTTCCCACTGTCACTCACCATGATTTCTTCCGTGTTTTTCTGTCAAATCCAATAACTTCTCCAGCAGTCTTGCTCTGTCTATCTCAGAACAAATCCAGACCTTGCTTCTTCTAAACAGCCTTTCTCTCATTTGCATCTGTTTTTCTGAGTAGTTTGGGCAGTACCTTGAAAATTACTCATTGTCATTTTTCTATGTTTATCCCCAAAGTATGAAGTGTCCCATAATCCTAGGTAAGGTAGGCAGAGCCAATTTAACTGGGTTACTTAAGGGAGCAAGACACAATGCTTCACTTGCCCAGGCAGCAGTATTATTGTGCTAAACACCAAGCAGTCCATGGTTGACAGTGCTCTGAAGCATGGGACTTTATCTCCTGTAAATAGGATTAGCAAATGAAAATATGTATTCTAGTTTCACAGAGCAGGATTATCAGCAAACCAGTACATTTCTGTGATGTTCCTTTTAGCTCTATTTTCTGATGAGTACTAAGACAGCTTTTGTTAATCTCTTCTGTGAAAAAATGCACATATTCAAACATGTTTAACATGTTAGATTGCAGGTTTAGACTCTCAATTTTAGATCGTCTCTTTAGTAAAAATAATAAAAATCTCTCAGTCATAAATTTTCCTGTTAGAGAGGGAAAAAGTTGCGTCGCAGAGTCACTACAAATAATGGACACCTTAATGCAGAAAACAGATAGCCACTCATTATACCTTTTCAAACACTGTGTCCTTTCAGTTTTAAGGCATCCATTTGATATAAGCACATTTAAAAATAAAAGGAAATACTGCTGCACAAGTTTTTCTCCATGACTCTCTGGAAAGCAGGTTTTGATAGTTAAGGATTTTTGATATGTCACTGAAAAAGGCAAATCATCTGCTCACATTAATTAAATGCTTGTTCAAGAACATTGTCATCTGAAGTTTCATGGTATGTCTCTGAAACAGTCTGTGCTGATTTTGGCTGGGATAGTGATAACTTTCTTCACAGTGTCTGGTATGGGGCTGTGTTTTGGATCTATGCTGAATATAGCCTTGATAATATAGAGATGCTTTTATTATCGCTGAGCAGGGCTTACACAGAGCCAAGGCCTTTTCTGATTTCCATACTGCCATGCTGACAAAGAAGCTGGGGTTCCATGGGAGGCTGGGAGGAGACACAGGTGGGACACGTGACCCAAAATGACCAAAGGGATATTCCAGACTATAGGGTGTCATACTCAGTATATAAAGTGGGAAGAAGGAGGAGATGGGGAACTTTTGAAGTGATGGCGTTTGTCTTCCCAAGTAACTGTTACGTGTGATGGGGCCCTGCTCTCCTGGAGATGACTGAACAACTGCCTGCCCATGGGAAGAGAAGAATTAATTCCATGCTGTGTTTTGCTTGTGTGTGTGGCTTTTGCTTTCCATATTAAACTGTCTTCATCTCAGCCCAAGTGTTTTCTATCTTTTACCTTTCTAATTCTCTCCCCAACCCTGGGGGGAGTAAGCAAGTGGCTGAGTGGGGCTTGGTTTCTGACTGGGATTAAACCACAACACAGGCTCATGAAAATTTATCATGTAGTCTTATACTGAAACAACATAAGAAAACTTCCATGAACTGTTTCCATATTTACTGTAAGTTCATCCTCATTACATTAGTTTTATTTGCAATTTAAATTTGATGTAAGACATTTATGCACAAAATGCCCTAACTTCATGAACTTTCTCTGAACAGCAAATTTACCAGCCTGAGCATGAATTTTCTGAGTTAGTGCTACATGGCAGTTGAAATATCCAGAGACTTACTTTCCAAAGAATGGATGCCATTTACAGTTTGTGGGACAAACTCCTGTTAACTGCATGAGGGAAATAACAGCTCAGTCAGAATTTGTGTTTCCCTTTACAACAGTCATGCTACACACAAAGTAAAGCTCTCATTTGTGTTTGTGAAAACTCAGGATACTGAATTTTAGGAAACCAGAATTCCAGCTGTTCAACCAGTTAGTTAATAGGACCCCCTGGGAAACTGCCCTCAGGGACAAGGGAGTAGAACAGAGCTGACAGATCTTTAAGAATGCTTTCCCTAGAGTGCAAGAGCTCCAAACATCAGGTGCAGAAAATCAGGCCAGGAAGGCAAGAGACCAACACAGATGAGTCAAGACCTGCCGGTCAAACTAAAGGGCAAGAATGAAATGCACAGACAGTGGAAGCAGGGACAGATATGCTGGGAAGAGCCTAGGGATGCCACCTAGTTGTGTAGGGATGGGGTCAGGCAAGCCATAGCACAGTTGGAACAGAACTTGGTAAAGAATGCAAAGAATAAGAAGGGCTTCTACAGGTATGTCAGCCAAAAAAGGAAGGTCAAAGAAAGTGTACCTCCCGCAATACGAAAGGCTGGCAAAGTGGTAACTATGGACAAGGAATAGGCTGAGGTACTCAACAACTTCTTTTTCCTCAGTCTTCAATGGCAATCACTCTTCCCACACCTCTAGAGTGGATGGATGACAAGACAGGCACTGGGGGAAGAAAGTCCTGTAAGAGAAAATCAGTTTCATGACCACCTGAGCATACATAAATAAGTCTCTGGGACTAAATATAAGGAAGAAATCTTTAACAATGAGAATGGTGCAACACTGGAACAGGATGTCCAGAGATCCAGTCGATGCCCCATCCCCGGACACGTTAAGGCCAGGTTGGATGGGGCTCTAAACAACCTGCTCTAGTTGAACTTGTCCCTGCTTATTGCAGAGGAATTGGAGTAGGTGACCTTTAAAGATTCCTTCAGGCCAAAGTATTCTATTATTCTATTTCATTATGGACTTAAAAACTAATGAAAACATTGTAATTTAAAATACATACATTTTACATACCACAAAATGCAGCAGTGTCTTCTCCATAATCAATTAACATAGATCACCATGCTGATTTTTCTCCAGTATTGAAATTTATTCATGTACACATGGATTAAAAAATAACTTCTGTTTTTTATGTATGGAAATCATTAATATTTGTACCCACGATGAAAAAAATAAAAATATTTTAAAATAATAGAGTGCTTCCTTCTCTGCTTCAATATTGTTATAAAAGGAAGAAAAAATAGTGTATATAAGTACTGTATGATCTTTTTTCATAATTTGTAAAACCAAAGCAAAACAACCCTTTTCAATACAGCTAATGGATATCAGGCTAAAACTGTCAGCTAATATGCTAGACAATTGCTGCTTTCATTGCAGCCAATGCCAAATTGTCAGAACAACTACAAAGTTGTGTAATTGAATAATAAATGGCATTCTAAGTTGTTTTGCCATCCAATTATTAACCAGGTGAAAGCAATTTCCAATACTGACCAACATTAGGATCTAAAGACTCAGGACAAAAATCTAAGTTACCAAATTAATTGGTTTAAAAATTAACAGACACAGGGGAAAACAATTAAATAAAGAAATAAAAATAAACAGATGCAGATATCCACAAAGGGAAACTGTTTTCAAAGCTTGGAATTAGAAAATTCTGTATTCAAGAACTGGCAAAATAACAACCATCTTTGAAGGAAAATATAGTAAGTAGACATGGGTTTTAGCATAATTAACAGGCATCTAATTTCATATAATCACATCATTTGAAATATCACTTCAAACAAAGAAGAAGTAAAATACATGTAAATTCTCTATTAATTCTCCCCTCTGAAATATCTGTTCTGGTGTCTATCCTCCTCCCCCTTCTTTCTGCACCCTGGCAATGATTTCTACTTCTCACAATCTTGATTGCTCTGATGACCTCAATCAAAAGGCAATTATCCAGCAAGGATGGAAGGTAATTATTCCCATCAAGGAGAGATTGAATGCACCTGAATAGACAGCTGCAGTTCTTCCAGGGATTACATTATTACTATAGAAACTGCGTCCATTAATTTCTGATGCATGTCAAATTTATGATAAAAACTTGATTTGTTTGCAGAACAGATACTTTTCCCATTTCATTCAACACTCACTTTAAGGCAAGAGCAACAGTCAATTGTAAGTTACTTTAATATCTAAGTGACAACTGTCAGCATGCAACCATCTGTTCAGAAGTGAATGACATAAGATCAGGAAAGGGAATTGAAGCTCCAAATAGATGTACATAAGATCAGGAAAGGGAATTGAAGCTCCAAATAGATGTACATTATATAATTCCAGTCAGAGCCAAATGCATGAATACTTCAGCCCAATGCTTTGCCAAAATCCTGCGGTAGGGACGAAAGTATAGGGACAATATACATTACATATATAAAAGAAAAACAGAAAGGCTCAGCAAGAAAATAAGTTTAGTCAGCCTATTTATCTTCAGCCCTAGAAGGGAAAATGCTTAATTCTAGAAGAGAAAGAATGAAAAAAAATCTGTACGTTATTATGAACGATTCATACTTCAATATTTACAACAATGTCCCATTTTTAAGAGAGACTGGCAACCTACCTGCTCTCAGACTGTTGAGGACTTATAAGTCCTCAGATTTATCAGGTACATCTTAAATGCTTAGCTTTGTCTGGAAATTTTGGGTAAGGATTCTAATCACTGTAATGACTACACATGATAAAATTCTGCCTTCCTTAGGAAAAGTTATATGATTGATAAATGTGATTTCTAATATCAAAATTCAGTAGATTTAAAAGGGCTGAAAGGGACCACTTCCCTTACTAGTGCTTGCCTCCTAAAAGGTATAAAGGACAAAAGGCTGAATCAGAATGCATTTTACTCGCTTACCGCTGAATTATAAGGCACCTTAAAAGAAAATTAGCCAAAAAACCTGATACATTTTATTAAAGATTATTTTTCTACATAGGCTACATCTGTAAATTTTGCATGTTAATGCTAGCAAAATTTAAAACTTGCTATTCTAATGCTAATAGATTGTCATAAATCTTGGCAGTAAGATCTCACAATATAGTGTTAATTAGGTATGCACATGGCATATTTAACCTAGAAATTGGGAATTTTCTATTGTAATCTTATACCCCTTCATTCTTGGAAGTATAGTATCAAGTTGCTTTGACTTCCTAATCTTAAATTTATCTTCTCTTCTGTAGTCTTCTGCTGGGACACTAAAATCTCTAAAACCATTTGTATTGTTATTTTGAAAGTGTATCACAAAACAGTCTCTCTTTTAACTTGTAGTTTAAAAGAATCAAATATTTTTTTCAGCATCTTCAACTATCTTCTCTCTGTAGTTCACTGAGAAAAGAAGGGAGAGGAAGAGGGAATACAGTGTGAAAAAAAAAAGAAAAGTAAGAACAGAAGGAGACAAGAATTTGCCCTGCCTATTGCAAAATTCTTTTTTTACTTTGCAAAGTAAAAGCCACAGCTGAGTTTCCAGCCTACAAATGATAGCTGTTCACTTCAACTGGCTTTGCTCTTGCAACACATGTGTTTCTGCTTTCTTTTTTGGGTCTTTGTATGTTACAAAAAGTTTAAAGTGCAGTCAAAGTTCACCTCTTAAAGCCTATTTAACTGCTGACTAAACATACACATTCTGGGTTTATTTCATTTCTTTTTTTACTGCTACTTTGAGCTGTGTGGTGATTTCTGTCTTGAAATTCTCAGTAATCAATGTCAGTTCATTATTGTATATAATTTTATACAATTTTTCTTTTTCTGTGAAGAGAATAGCAGAAATGCATTGTAGAGTGCTTTATTAAAAGTTCGTGTGCAAGAAATATGGATAAAAGAAAACACAAATCTACTTTGTTTCCTGGATAGCTTTAGATGTATGACTGCTATTCAAATTATCCTTAGATCCATAATTGCTGTGATTAAATTTTGCAAGTTCCTAAATAACCATTAGCCCATACATTTTTAAATGACTGTCAGTTTCTGATTTAACTAAGAACAAACTGCTTCCAGATAATGTGATATACTCCATAGTGATCTTAGGGATTGATGCATGTCTTCCTCTATCTTAATCTGACTTGATCTCAGATAGTCTTCTGGTAGACACTTTCTTATTTGGTCTTGATCCACGTGATGCAAGTTCCTTGTCAGGGTTATGCAATTTTTGTACACAAAACTTCTCCAGTCCCTTTTGGATATTCAGGGACCATGGAGGAATTGTGCACTTAAGGAGGTAAAGTGGCCGGGTTTCTGTATTAGCCTTAGTCTTCAGTGAAGCAATGTTACCCCATGTTATTGATGGTTTGTCTTAAAATCATTATTTTCTCAAGCTAGGTTAAAGAAAAATACTAAATAAAAAAGAAATTATTCAAAACATCTAAAATAGCCGTCAGCTACAAAAAAAAAAAAAAGGAAGAACTAATTGGTATTTAATCTACTTGCCCTACAATTAAATAAAAACATTCCTTTATCTAGCAGTTGTGAACTTCAACATCTGTGGATTTTATTTTTCCTCCTGCCTTGTACTCCAGGGATTATCCCTGGAAGAAAATCCAGGAAAGTGTGCATTACCTGGCAGCATCAAACTTATCAGTTTTATATTGCCAAGAACTGCTGATAAGAAAATTTTATGGCATACTCTGATATACAGCCTTAAATCATAGAGTTGCTACTCACACTGGATATTCCTTACAAGAGATCTTTTTGAATCTTTAAATGTTTATACAATTAAATATTCCTTTGAAGAACTCTACAAAATGAAGAATGTTTTAAAATACATACATTTGGAAATCATAAAATTTCATAAATAATTTAAAATGAGAACAAACAAAAATTAATTATAAATCAAATTATCAGCAAAGCCCTAATTACTGTTTTAAGAGTCTTAGTTTGGTTTCTGATCCTTACTAACTAAGCAGAGATGAATGGAAAGAAAACAAACAAATGGAAAACATGCTACTTTAGAGGTATTGAATTTGTAGAAGTTAATAAGACCATAGGACAAATGTGAACTACCTAACATGCTATATATATATACATGTATGTTCATTTGGCACTGTAATGTGAGTCTATTTAAATACATGATGCTGCTCCCTATTCATTGTTTTTCTAATAATAAACAATAATGAATAACTGCAAATATCTCTTGCAGAAGTGGATGAGAGATTGATATAATGAACACACTATGGGAGTATATTTTAAAACCAGTGTACGATTGTAGAATGTACAAAACCAATTATATAAATAATGCCTACATCACTCATGCTTTGTTTTGCAGATTAACAGACATTTTAAAGTTCCCAGTAAAAAGAACTTTCCTGCAGCCCTTTTTGAAAAAATAAAATAACAGCTAACATATTTTTTTTAGCTTTATTTCCTTCATTATAAACTGCTAGCCTTTATAAAATTATGGAGGAGCACAGTACAAAAAGCACACTTAGAAATACACTAATTCCTTGCTAGGGAGACCATCTGTAGCAGGCGATTAACTTTCAAATTCAGTCTCAGCTTAAATCTGAAGAGGCTAATACAGGCAGTGAGTGCTAAATGGAAGGAGGGAGTCAGCTTTTCACTACCAGACATAATTCATGGCTTTATAGCAATCATGTCTTTTTTTTGCTCTGAAGCTAGCTGAGAAAGCTAGTGAAGCCTGGCTTTAACTGCAGAGCAGTCTTCAGCTTGCAACCCACCTGACCATGGCCTGGCAAACTCCTCTCTTGCCTCATCTTTGTCGGTTGTCTGCCTGTCTCCAAATATCTACTTTTTGACCCAGTATACAAAGCAAATATTGTACCCAACACTACTAAGAAAATTTGGTAACTGCAAATTCATGCAATAATTAAAAAAAAAAATCCTGCACATATTATGTAGTCAGAATGACTTAACAGAATCTGTGCACACTCCAGTTGCATTCATTCTAGTATTGATGTGATTATTGCAATGTCATTCCTTGTGTTAACCTTGGACACAAAACGCCTGAAAGTGCACAGTGTTCTGCAAGATTAGTGTGTTAAAAACCTCGGGATAAGGGCTGAGGAGTTCAAAGGGAGGTGGCAAGACTGCTCACAAGCAGTGAAGGAAGAAGGATGACAGGTAGCTTGAAGCTGAGCTTAGACCGAAGGGGAGCCCCGAGCTCTAGCACCACATTTCTCCAGAGGAGAGGACACAGGTAGGACATAATGCATTTTGCTTTTCTATGGCTGTGTTGAAAATGAACTCAAGACTGTGGTGGCTAAAGAGACTAAGATGACTGATGAACTGATGAGTCTCATGGCTGTTAATAATCTCTAGAGTTCCCCCATTCTCTTGCTTCACCCAAATGTGCTTTCCAGTATCCCTCTGTTGGATCTTGTCTCTGGCAAAAAGACATGATAAATATGCAGTGATCCCAAAACTACTCCCTGCCACATAACCTTAGTGTAGCAACAGCAGTCACCAAAAGTATAGATATAGGGTATGTTAGATGTCAGCAGCAGAGGCAGCTGCATTATTATATTAGAAAACTCACTATGCCTGGAGCACAGGGTGACCCACACTGAGGGACATTCAGCCTCAGAAAATGCAGCATCAGGGCATGATAGTTCTCACATTTTAAAATAAGATAGAGAAAATAAATGTACTGCCCCCAAGACAGATGCCTGGATGTCATCTCCCATCACAAAAGTTTTACTCACGTCTTTTAATTTGAATTTCTTCATGGAGAAGTCAGTAGAAATCAAGGATGAGTACAGAACTGCCATACCTAAAATTCTGATCCACCACTGTGTACATTTCAAAATCTTAAAGTACAATTTCTCCTAAATCATTATGTGATTTCTGTGGACAGATACCATTATTTAGGGAAAGTGGATGTTCTACAAATTCTGTGAAGACAACCTTTTTTCTCTGACAAGTATTGCAAAAATTAACAAAATATCCACATCATATTTGAATCCACATACATGGAGACTGCACTCAGAATAAACATTGTATGCTTTCTCTCCAAACATCTGCTTATTTGATGTGGTAAATGAATTCAATATTCCATCAGGCACCATTAAAAAAAAGCATGATGTAACTGCTGAATTGTGTGCAAACCCAAAAACACTAATTTCACACCCATTTCTTGTATAACAAATGGTTTAAAGAGTGTCAGTTGTAGTCATAACAACACAGAAAAAAATAAACAAATATTTTTCTAGATTGAATGCAATTATAAAATCAATTAAATACCATGATACAAAAGAGTACTTATGAACAACACATCTATATGCTCTGTAAAAAAATCCCAAACAGACAGGAAAACTATATCTCTAAAAAATAATTTTGTTCTGCATGAAGGAAATTGAATAAAACCTATCTATCTACAATACTTTGTCTTCAAAGTCATGTGTTCACAAATATAGTAGAATCAGCTTCTTGTAGCATCCCAACCATATTGGTGTGGGTTTAGAGAAAGCATATTCTGTGCTCAATCTATCACTGTGCATAGTAGTTTGCTCACCAGATGTACTGAACAGAATGTAAAACATCCATATTCTACCTAAATTTATCCCAGTAAAGCATTTGGATTTTTTCTCTGCTTAAATTTTTCGCTAAATTTTGATCAACAGCAACACTGAGTATCTCTTCAAAGTTCTCTGAAGTTGGTTAATGAATTCTATGATTACTGGTGTGGAAGAGAAAGAATTTCCTCACAGAAAAAAGACTAAATTGCATAAACCTTATGTCCTGTTGAAATTCTCCAAATAATATTGTCAAAACTGAACGTTCATTTTTCTTTCTACATATTATCATATGTATTTTATATTACTGTCATACTTTCCACCCTATAATGAAGTTTTTTTGTGGTTTCCATCCTTCAATTATATTTGGGAAGAGAAATATGAGACTGATTTTCTACTTATCAGAGAGAAAACAAAGAGAAGAAAATAAAAAAAACCCCAATTCTATCTACGTTAAGCCAGCTTATCATAAACAGGAACTAATTGGGATAACAGAGGAAAGAGAGGACCCTGTTAAGTGAAACATTTAAGTGGTATATATCCAAAGAAACCAAATGTGGACAACTTCAACTCAAAGGATTTCTCCGATCTTGGCCAGAGTAAGGACCAGCAGTAGGCTTACACTGGACTGGCCACTCTTACGTCCTTCTCTCTATTTCCCAAAACCTGTTCATCCCCACCCACTTTGATCCCCCTCTTAGCAATACCATTAAAGAAAACCATAATAAAACTTATACATCCAACAAACCTCTTAAATATCACACAGTAAGTGTGCTCTTACCCTTGAGACCCATGCCAGTCGTGTTTCCTCCATTTTTTCGGTCATAAAGTTCTGGCTAAAGCTCTCCAAGGCTGTACTCCTTTCAGTGGTCCTTTCACTGATCCTTTCCATGTTCTGCAAGCTCTCGGTCTATGGTAGTGTTTCTGTAGCTTCCTAATCACTTAAGTTTCTGTATCTAGCTGTTTAACTCTTTACTTCTCTTGATTCTTATAATTGTTTTTAAAAGTTGAATTGCTCTTAAGCACTTATAATTACAACTCAGATGTCCTTACATTTCAGGTGTCCACATGTCTTTTTACCATCCATATATCCTTATAATACATTTTTTTTCAAAGATAGAAGCTCCTGAATTAAGGGATTATGACAACAGCCATTTAGCAGTCTCAAAACTACAGTCTGATCATTCAGGATTGTAACTTTAGTATCTGGGTTATTTTCAAATTTACAAAGAGCTACCCTTCAAAATCACTATATATATTTAAACATGGGAGAAATACATTGTCTTTTTTGACTCTTCTTGACAATTATAATGTTTTGTTACTGATAAAGGGTTATTTGTTCATCATACCAATGAATATGAATAACCTTTCCTTATTTTCAACCCTTTATTATTATAATGGCTTATTAATTATAAAACAACTATATTTACTTCTTTTCCTTCAGTTGTGAAGTACCTGGTATAGTGGAGTCTTGGTCCGTGACTGCTACTGCTCCTGCCTCACCAATAGAAATCAAAACAAAACGAAAACAAAACAAACCCCCAGTGTTAAGGAACACAGCTACAGAGAATAGTTGAACTTCCCTCTGCAACCTTGGCCTTTGGCTTTGCTGATACTGTTCTACTAATCTGCTGCCCTACTTCATTTCATATCTTCAATTTCCTGTATTAAGTCCCCTCAAGGTAGAGACACTATCAATCTCTCTCGGGTATAGGAGAGTTTAATCTCCACCAGGTCATTACAAAACAAATAATAGACTTCAACAATTATGAAAATGTCACCTTTTTTTTTCTGGCAGAACCATATGTAACATCTCAGGAGAATGTCAAGGTTTTCACATGACTCTGTGTTATTATTGCTGTTTGTATTGCACAGTAGAAAAATAAAGATTCAGAGATTAATGATTTTGCAACATTTTTCTAGCAGAATGCAAAAAATGTTATCCCTCATACCAAGGTAAAGAAAATAAATAAATAACAGGCTGAGTTTTTAACACCATATAGAATTCTGATCATCTATGTACAGAAAATATTTCATCATCATTACAAAAAGTTCATAGCATAATTTTAAAAAATTCAAAAACAAAACAAAATCAGGACCAGAATACTTGATTCCAAGTTCTATAAGACAAACTCACTACTTCTCTTACATTAAAGTTTAGTCATTCTGAACAACAAGCAAAGCCTGAGGATTATGGATGTCTCCAGCTCTCTTAGTGATGTGCCCTCGAGGAGTTATGCCTCATCACTCCTCACCAGACAAAATCTTTGAGGGTTTTCAAGGACAGCTCTAAAGACAGGGAGCTTGTTGCAATATTCTAGCCCAAAGGCACAGGGTGCTGTGGGCAGGTTTCTGTCCATTATCATCTTTGAATATTTCAGAAATTAAAATGGCTAAATAAATATGATGTTTGAACTATTTGACTATGAGGCATCACCAGTCTACAATTTTATGTTTTTGAGTTTTACCACAGATGTCATCCCTAAGCGAAATAAGGGAAAAAAACCCCTGCATTCTTAAATAGAATAAATAAAAGTAAAGATAATATCTTTGGTTTTTGTAGCAACTGTACAGGTGGAACAAAGGAAAGACAATCAAAATTAAGAGGAAAAATGGGAAGAATAACAGACAAAGAAGCCTAGCTGATGAGGTTATGAGGGATTATTCTGAAAAGGAAACCTGTTCAGAAGGTGCTCTAATCAGGGTGTACATTCTGAAAGGTGTTTTGGGTATTTTATGTATTCCATGACACTTAATTACAAATGCAGTTAAGGAGATTACAGAAAGTATCACCCATTATTGTAAAATCAGATTTAATTACCATATTATTTTTCTATATCCTTCTATTTTTAAGTTTTTTTACATAGTCTAGATCTTTGTGTGTTCATAGGTGGGTAACGCTCATTCTGGGAAATGAGATGCCTGACAACTAAACTGTCTTGAAAATTTTGTCTTTAAGAATTTATGAGGAAAACCAAAAAACAAGTAAATAAAAAAAAAATTCCTTTTTTTTCCAGGTCCAGTTGAATATGTCCAGTTAAAGGAATGCAAATAAAATAAAATGTAAATTCACAACTAAACCAAAGTTACCTCAAAGTACTATTTATTGTCTGTCTCCTTAGCTTCTCCCAAATTAAGAATTATAACCAAAACAAGAAATTAAAAATTAATAAAACCATATAGGAATTAATGAGATCTTAAAAATCGGAAAATAATTTTAAAAAAATTCTTAAAATATTGAAAATGTGGGTTTAGACAATTTAAAACATTTCCATCTCTTTTTGGTAGATTTTTATTGTCACCAATCCTTGTCAATAAAGTAAAAATAATCCTGAATGTACCATTTAAACACTAGGCTACAGAAATAAGTGCACAACTAAAATTATTAATCTAAGTTTTGCTCCTTCAGTTGTCCTGTCCTTCAGCATAGCAGCCTGCTCAGACAGGAGTGATGCAGACACCTGTTTACATCACCTAAATACAATCAAAATATGTTCAAACATTAAATCTATAGAATCTCTCAGTGATCTGATTGTTAACTTGAGTTGTGACATTCCTAGGAAATGTTTAGGAAAAGATTATGCAGTAGAACAACAAAAATGACAGAAAACCAAAACCATCAAAGATAGATTTCAGATATGGGCTGAAAGGTGTGTGAGAGAAAGTAATTTCTGGCTACCTTACTGCAAGGTAATCATAACTCAGACACAGATGTAACAGAATTTCTTTTCCCATTTCGTTATTTTATAGTGCATTGAGAGTTTACACCCAGTGAGCATATAGTTGTGAAAAAGTTCAGTCCTTTTTTAGGTACAAACCTTCTGTCTTTATTACACATTATAAAGCAACAATTACAACTAAACAAAACCTGCAGTAGAATAACTAGCTTTTCTTTTTGAAGATTCTGTGGATTTTATTTTCTTTTCTTCCTGAATAGTTTGCAAATTCAAAGAATTTTGAGATCCTGTGAAAAATCAATGTAAGACGGTCTCTTCATGTGGAGAGACCTATCTGGAACTGGAAAAAAACAACTCACAAAATACCAGTTTCAAAAGATTTGCTGAGACATTTTACAGTTTTAAGCAATTTGGTGGACTATTCAACACTTAGCCAAATACAACTGTGAGCCTAAAAATATCCACCTCTTTTTCAGATTTATGCAGTTTTCAAAATATATCCTGACAAAAATTAAATAAAACGTTGTTCTGAAATTTTTATTAATGGGTGTTAGATCAGCTCAAGACTTTAGAGTGGTTGTAGGTTTTTGCAAGTATAATGAAAATTTATAAATATAAAGATTCTTATTTTGTAAAAATAATTGTTAGAATATGTCAAACCTGCTACTTGACTTTTCTCATTATTTTTGTATTTCCCTGCCATTGCTGACTGGAAGTTTTTCCTCACCTGCTAAATTATCAAGTGAGAACTTTGCTCAGAGGCCTTTTGAAATTAAAAATAATCAATTGAATTTGACTCAGTAGGGGTTAAGCAGCATTATACTAACTATTTCTAAAATTAAACTGCAGTTTGATTTCAAAAGTAATCAGACTTTTGGGCTGAATTAAGGAGTGACACTATTCTTATAAATGTGATTTTATTAATTAAGCAATCATGAAAGAATTGTTAAATGGAACCTTGCATCATGAGTGGCAAAAAGTCATTGCAGTTTCTAATCATAATCTTTTGAAACTCCCAGGGGTGAAATGTAGTTTGTGACTTATATTTTCTTGCATTTTAACATCATTGAGGAACATTGCACTTCTACAAGCTTGAATATGTTCTGTTTCTGATTTTTCAGATCTTTCCAGGGGAATATTAATTTAATTTAATTTAATGAAGGATGACCATGTTTGATGATCATTATTGTTAAATTTATCCTTCTGAAGTGTTTGGGCTTTTTTTTAAAGGACTAGCTGAAGTTGTTATTAAATTTGATACATAATTCAAAAAGTTTTTATGATTGCAGCCAGAAAATAAGTAGTGACAGTTAAGGAAATTCCAGAGCAGATCTGCCATACTTACCTAGGTTCTTATAGGATTATTGTACAGTAGGATCTGACTATTTAAAATTATATGATGATCTACAGTGTGTCTTTAGAAATATTATTTAATCATATCAGCAAAAGTGTTAGCCAAAAATGCTAAAATACTTAGCAAAATGTTTAAGCAAAGAACATTTTTCTTTTTGTTTTGAGAATTTCTTTTCACTGAAATGGTATTTTTCGTTAAAAACAGAATGAATTACAAATGATTTGACAACATATTGTTCTTTTTCACAAGCAGGTGATTATAGTATGCTCTTGTATGACTGACATAGAGAGAATTTTTTTCTGTAGATATTTGCAATTGTTCCACAGAAACAGCTATGGTTGCTTCTTATAAATGGAAAGAGAAGATAGAATTTAACAAAGAAATAGTCATGGATGTGCACAAACTTTTTTGTTTTCATTGAGGAATATTATCATACAAGGCAGCAAGCAAATTATGTAGCCATAAACTTCAAGTCAAGAAAGACTAGCAAGGATAAACCCCAATAATTTCAGTTTAAGACTGGCAAGATCTCAAAATACCACTTTTCTCAGCTAACTTCTTTACACATTCTGACCAATGTATGGCTGGTAAATTTCTGCTGAAGTTAACTCCACCACTCAGTAAACAAGACCAAATTTAAAGTGAAATATTTCCATGAACATTGTATGTCAGACTTTCATTGATTTCACAGTGGTGCAATATACAACTTTATCTAACATATTTTCTGCTAGCACATAAGAGATGGTCTCTATCTCCCTTAGTTTTTACACAATTTTATAAAGTATTTAATTCATTATTAATCATGAATTAGTTATTCTGTAGATCTTCTGAACTAAGCTTTCAGTCTGCTGACTGGAATTTGTAGTGATCTTGTGCTGTCTTTTTCAGTCTTATATTTCAGTGATTTAAATCTTCCTGGTTAAAAATGCAATACTGTCCTCACACTTAGAGGTGAAGTGGTACAGGATGGCCTAAACCCATCAGAACAAAAGTAGGAACAATGATAGATTGTCCTGAAGTGTACAGAGAATGTTAATATGATGAAATAATATTAAAATAATAGTATTTAGTGACGGTATTTCAGCTTGCTCATACTAAACTCATAACAAGTTTGAAGCTAGAAAATCAGCAAAAAAGCCTTTAGCTTTTATTATTTACCAGCCATTCTACAAACACTGGAAGTGGACAAACACTTATCACCATGCCTTACAATCATCACCACTGCTTTACCTGTGTCATTCAGTTTATGTCCAAATGATAGAATAATCTAATATTCTTCAGGAAAAAAAAAAACCAAACCAACACCAAACATAATAATAAAATCAACAACGAAAACAACAGCAAAAACACACACAAAAAAGCCCTCATAAACCAAAGCAAGAAAACCCCCTCAAAACCCCCAACCCCTCTCCACTACTATGGGATACTTTTTTTCTGCTTTTCCACTTAAATTCAAGCTTATGACACTAAAGTTCTTCATAAGCCTTTCATCCCTGCAGAAATGAGTACTTAAATACCTTTTCAGATTTATCCCTAAATACTCTACCCCTAACTTCAGGGATCCTTTGATGTTTGGTTTAAGTGATTGCTATGTTCAAGGAGCTAAAATCAGCTTCCGTTTTCTGGAATTTCTGTGAACATCTAGGTAAGGTGATAACAACAATGGATTGATTTGAAGCTGCATTTTCTGGTAATAGTCTTCCTTACTCCAACTCAGTAAAACTCATTTTTTGATTTTCAACAGTTCCAAAATAGTTGAACACACACAAAATACTTGCCTATTAAGAAAGATGTATGACAGTCAGAAATATAACCCTTAGCTACTCTCTCTTCAACTCTTCTCAAGGTGCTGCAAACTAAAGTTGATATCGAGAGGCAGAACATTTTTCTCCACATCTTGTCTCTAAACTCAGCCAGAATTAACCCATGTAGCATACTGTGTTGTGAAGTGTTTCAGCCTCAGTATGAGTATCTCCACCCTAATTTTATCAGCTTTAAGTATGCAAGCTATAAAAGCAATCCTGTTCCTAACTGCAAAACAAGGTTTGATATGTAAACCTATCTTTTGGCAATGTTTTACAAAAAATTCTGGACAACTGCTCAGCAGAGGACATTTTATTTCTTACCACCTGTGAAACAAACACACCAATTCTTACTAGCTCTACATCTGAAATTTACTTTAGTAGGAATGTTTACAGTGTAGCTATACGTACAAGTACATTTGGAGTTTTCCAAGAAATGAGTAGGATGTTTGCATTTAATTATTACCTATTCACCTCAAAGATACAGTACTTCTCCTGATACAGATATTTTAATAAATCTTACAATGTCAAGAAAAAAACCCCAAAAAACCAAAAAAAAAAAACCCCAAATGTTCCAAGAAGGACTAAGGACAGATTGTCTCAATTTAATCTATATATTTTTTTTTGGCCATGGGAACTGAAAGAATGACTGTAACTCCCTATGATCCAGCAATATCCTATTAACTCAGTAGAAAAATGCCAAATTCTCCCTCATTCTTTTTAATATTTTTCCCTGAAGAATTAATTTAAGTATTTCACTTTTCAGTGTAAGGAATTAATATATGATAAAGGGTCAGTGACAGCACATGTGAACTGTGGTACTTAGGCAGGTCTCCAGGGTCTCCAGAAACATACTTACCATCCCTGGAGATACTGGGATATCTTGAATCTAAGAAATTCTCTGAAAAAACCTGCCTGAATAAAATTGGTGTTTTAAACCAACCTGAATTAAATATTTGAGCAATTATAGAGAATTAAAATAATGTTTGAAGAAAATATTGTTTCACAAGTGTACAGCATTAAACACAGTGCTCTTAAAGCACTCTTTTTTCCTTTAAAAAACTCACATTCCATGATTTCCTAGCTGGGGTAATAGTAATTCCCTATAATTATTTCACTGCCTTTGGTGCATTGACTGTCACCCTGGCATTAGCAGTGTTACATATTTTTTTAAAGGGTCACCATTACCAATTCCAGTCCAAGCTGGATCAACTGACATGACAAGAACAGGATGGAAAGGTTACTTCTTAAACATATTAGCCTTGACACACAGCACTATCTAACTCAAACAAAATTTGACAGTTTTTGTTGTGCAATTCCTCCAGTTTTAGAAATGGACTATATAATCCAATTAATTCATTCTTCTGAGAAAAAACATAGTTTAGAGAATGAACACTATTGATTTTTGTAGGCTAATAAATCCATAAATGTTTAAGAAATACCTTCACAAAAGAAAATAAAGAAATGGTCAGTGCATTTTAAACCTATTGAACTGAACTGGTAATCCGTGAGCACAGTAATTTAGATATACTTCCATAGGAACTACTTCCCTGTTGGAAAATGTTCCATTGAATGCTCTCTTATGGCTCTGAAAATGATATGTCAAAAGATGCTACTGCAGATGTTTCCATTTGAGAGAAAATCATGGAAGAAGTAGAAGGAGAGACACATCTCCTTCCAAACTGCCTGTCAGTCTTGTTAAAGAGTAGATCCAGAAACTAAAATTTACCCCCTTTGGCAGCAGAGGAGGAAACATTTTTAAAAGGTTTTCTGGGAAAAAAAATCCATAAAGTGTTACAGCAGTGGTGACAGAATAAGTATTCACCCACTCAGAGAGCTGCATGCAAAATTTTTACCTTTTAGATTCTATTTTCATAGGAGGATGACATAAATATGCTACAATTTTTTGAGCAGGACCTTTCCATTGTCTTATGAAGCACTCAGCTGTGAGCAGAGCATGAACATTGCCATTACTTTGCAGGTTATTAATTTGATTTCTGAAGAGTCTCCTGTAACTCTTGAGAGTCATCTACACCTATGAAGTCATGTACAATGATACTACGATGACTTCTGTTCTTTTCATAATCTTATAAAGGGATTATTTTTTCTGAATTGAAAACTTGAGTACAGGTCACTCTTTGTATGAATAACATTAAGATATAAGGGCAATATGTAGACAAACCCAGGCTGACAAAAAAACCCCATAAAATCTCAACAGAGAGGAATCAGGAAGTAAAATATTTCTATCTAATGAACAGGGAGTTTTTGGGTGTGCATTTTGCAGTAAGCTTTGCAACATTTATATCTTGATCAAGCTTAAATATCACCTTGATTACCATGATATCAGAGAATAATATCTAGAGAAAAAAGCAGAAGTACATTTCCAGTTACAACTGACATAATGTTAAGGGAAAATCCTAGAAGGGAGCCATGAAAGACATTCCAGACAGTAGAATTTATCTATGGAGACATTCTGTATAGATTGCTCAGAAATACAAATTTCATGAAAATAATTGAAGTATCAGAAACTAGAAAGGTTTAAACTAATTGAATTTTGTTTCCAGAAACTAGATGAAAATTTCACCTTTCTTAGATTATGAAGAAATATTTACCATAGCAGTTATAAAATAAGGAGATTGATCAAGAAAAGTAATCATGATGCAGTTTTAAATCAGCAGTTTTTAAAGAATTATACATGGAACAGCCTGGTCTGCTGATGTCCTGTTTCAAGTCTTGAAATACTAGAAATTCAAGGGCCAAATTTGAGGCTGTGTCAATAAAAAGTAAAAGTTTTAAGCACTTAGTTACCAATCTATCAACCACATGTCAATTTTTTGAAAAATAGCAAGTAGGACACAAGTACTAAAAAAAGAGGAGGCCATGTTAACTGCCATGAATTATACAAAAGTTCTGATAGAGTACTTAATAATTAAAGGAAGGAAATTAATCCAAATCAACATGGGGTTATGGAAAGTAGATCTTAACTTGGATATTCTGGGAAGATATTTCTTTTTTTAATGCATTTATAGAATCGGTTGATAAAAACAATAATGCTGATACAGTATGCTTAGGATTTTAAAAGGCAACACTCCTCAAATTAAACTGTTTTCATTTCTTCTTCAAAACATAAAGTATCGTGAACACTGAAATCAATGAAAGAGTGTTTAGTTGATAATGTGATTGAGAACAAGGATTGTATATTACTATGATGGTTATCTATTGGAGTCCCAGGTACTTAGTCATGCCTAATACCTATTTCACATTATCTAAAAGTGACCTTAAAAAACCTCTAGTCCTAACAAATAACATTTTTAAATGACACAATAATCAGACCACTAATCCTGGATTACCTGAGGAGACAGAAAAAAATGCAACACCACCTCATCCCCACAGTTTGTTTTACAATGTCACTAAAGGCAAAATATTTTTGCTAAGTATCAAGACCATGGGCCATATTTCTAGGATGAAATGCTCTGAATGACATCAAAATAAAATCATTACAAGTCAATGTCACTAATAATAATAATAATAATAGTAATAATAAAAATAGCTCTGGTGGCTAAAATAATAAAAATTGCGTGTACATGTCTGTTTTCTTACATGATTCCTACTTGAATACTGTAATTATAATTCACAGAGGATGCCAAGGAGCTGGAGAGGGTTCAGAGAAGCATTCTTATTGATTTAAAAGTGTGGAAATTCCACCTTCCAGTGAAAAATTCAAGTCCTCATACTAATGGAAGCATTAAACGTGGTCTGGCTAGGAGTAAAATACATGTAGAGTAGAGAATAGACGGTGGAGCATCTTATATATTAAGAGCATGATGTCACAAAATCAAATGTCGAAAATTAAAGCTGGAAATTCTTACACTGAAATAAGCACACATTTAATACTCTAAGAGATTAAACACGAGATCAACTTTACCACAAGAGTTTGCAGTATCCATGTCAACAAATGTGTTTTGAAACTTGATTTCTTTGTCCTCAAATATTTGCTATATTTACAGAGACTTTGTAACATCTACTGTCTGATTTAGAGAGATCAAACTAAGCAATCACAATAATTTTTTTGGTGTTACTTAAGAATACTAGATCTCATGGATCATTTCTCTGAAACAATGAAAGGTTTACATAAAAATCATGAGTCTCCCTGATGATATCCTACAATATGTAATGCAAATATTTTGGGGGCTACATACAACAACTAATCTGCAGGTAACATTAATTCTGTTTTCAGTTTACTTATCAAAATTTCATCTGTCCTTACAACCTCATTCATTGCACTGAGACAAAGAGAAAGCCTTCCCAATTCTGCTTAACTCTAATAAATTTTCTTAAGGAAACTCCACAACTGACTGCCTTGAGGTTTTGTTAAAACTGCAGATCCATAGGCATCAGGAAGAAGTGCAAGTTTAAGAAATTGCAAACATCGCTTCAGAGCTGTTTATAATTTTTTCCCTTTTTTTACACACCCAAGTTCAAAAAATTGTAAAGTATACAAGTGTTAGAATGTAATATGTATTTTTGATAATATTATGGGTGCTTAAAAACATCACTATTGAGAGAATATAAATATCCAAAAAATGATTACGTTTGGAAACACATTGCCTATGGCCAGTTGTGTATTTTCAATGTACAGGCAGCATTAAGATTTTTGTGCAGTCGTGCTATTCCAAGAAGACAATTACTACAATCAAAAACATATTTTATGATCTGGTCCATCATATGTGCCTGTCGTTTCCAAAATCTCTAACATGGAAACAAAACCCCACAGGCCCTACTTGGAGTGTTTGAATTGCCAGAGTTTCTTAAAGGAAACATTAAATTGCCAGTTACACTAATAAATTATTATTACAATTGTATGGAATAGTTCAAGATTGGTTTTGAGCATGTCTTAAGAGAAAACTATAGAAACCTCTGCAGCAGGCTGGAACTTCCTGACCTGATTTCTACTTTCATAACCCTTTAAGAGCCAACATATTTTGTGGATATCATCCCCTGAACAATGACCATCAAAATTCTTGCCATCCATTCATACCTTCACTGCAGGATCATCTCTGGAAAGCTGCATTTTCATCTTCACAAAAGAGGTACAATTATTCATAATGTTGTAAAGTAATAACTTTGCAATTATCTATATTTATATTGTATTTTCACTTAGTCAATTGAGATAATTGGCCCGGTGATATGAGTGTACATAATTCTGTAGGAAAATAAGAAACAACATGCTGATATAATGTGGTGGAATATAGTATTTCAGGGTCTCGTGTTAGATGAGAAGAATTCAAGGTCAGTAACACTCTTTTGGAATTATGGATGTGGATATTCTAGACTGGGAAATAAATGTTCTTTTACATCACATTTGAAAATTCTGAAGTATATTGAAGTTATGAATGATAAGCTCTTTAACATTTATTGTACTCAATCTAATTATTATTAACTACAAATCTATTTAAAAACTGGATGGTTTTTATATGTTTGTCTTTGTACTAAACCCTAAAGTTCTAATTAAAAAAAAAAAAGTACTACTTTCTTTTTTCTCTTAAAACCAGGGTTACTCTGAACAAAAATCTGAAAAAAAGTGTTATTTTTTTATTATTTCACATGGGAAAAATTAATATATTAACTTCAAATTAAATTTTTCTTTGAAACTACGTGCTACCAAGTACTAACGAGTAGCATGATGGTTGGGCAATGTTGTAGCCTTGTTTTATTCTATCTCTGGAACATACATACAGACAAAAATATTTTACCCTAACTAGATGCTGGCTTCCATATAAGAGTATCAAAAGGAAACCTATATGAAGTCTAGAGACTCTAATGATTTCTCCTGACTCTTAATTCAGCCAAACTCTGCAAATGCTTCTCCTGATATTTTTTGAATCAGGAGAAAATAACAGGCTTTGAATTAATATATGCACAGATGAATCACTATTTGCTGAAATACACTCAGTTCCTCTGTTAGTGATCAGAGAACATAGAAAATATACCTTCCCAGTACTTCTTTATCAATGTACCTGTGTCTTTTCAAAACTATATAATTTCCAAATGGTCAAGCCAGCATCATCTTGGCACCAAAGTTGCTTATTCTGTAACTCATTAGAAATTTAAATGAAGTTCAATATCAATGTCAATTTGGTTTATACAAAACGTTTGATTTCTACTGTCTTATAGCAGTGATGGCAGTCCAAGGAAATCAATGTAGGGTTCTTTGGCTCTGCAGGAAATACACCTCAATGATTTAGTCCTCTAAAGTGCACAAAATACCTCTTTCTAGAGCAGTCCTTTGTGACGGAGGTGACAATCAATTGCTCAACTATTTCAGGCCAATCCTAATTAACCATCTGTGCCAATCCTCTCACTCTCTCTGATTTCATCAAAATAAATTTTAAAATTATGTAATGGTTTCACATCATGTCCCTGAAGTATAAATGGTTTTTTTGTTTATTTGATATTGTAGAATAACCTTCATCTTCACCAACTCTTCCACTTTTGTCGATTGAATTCTGCTAACCCCAGATGGCACATGAATGATAATATAAATTAAATTTGACATCTCTATTGACTGAGTCATTGAAAGGCAAAAAGCAAACACCACAGGTTTCCAAAATGTTATTCTTGTATGGAAAAAATCCCCCCTTGTTTTTCTAATGAATAAAATTCTATTCCAAAGAAATTATTTCCTCTTATGATAATTGGAATTACTAAATAGATATCTCATGTGCCACTTCCTGTTAAAATGGTTGATTACATTGAATAAACACTCATTTGTTGCGGTTGCTTATAGTGTTTGACCATTCAGTCCACAATTTACATTTGTGATGTTGCTACGTCTTTTTATTTGTTTTTGAAGTTTACCTTAAATAATTTATGAGGCATTATTGCTGAAATTAATTAAAAAAAAAGATTGTTCTGCTTGTGCTGAAGCTTAAACTGTTGCGGTCACTAAAATCAGAAGTGTTAGTACATCTACCTCATATATCTGAGACTTCATTTTTGCCAAGTGTGTTGTCTCATCAGCTAAATACTCTGGGGATTCAGCAGGTTTTACTTAACACAGCCTATATCCACTACTCATATTAAATATTTTCTTTTGGGGAAAGCAAGATACTTTTTCTCCAAATGCTTCTTCCAGAACTAAGTACCATAAAGGATCTTTCCACAAAACAAATAAGGAAGACCTCTGTATTTTCCTATAGCCAACAAGAAAGGAAAGAAGAAACAATTTTCTGAAATATGGAAAGAACAAGAATAAGAGAGGGAGAAAAATACCCAAGAGGATAGAGCAAAGGGGCAAACATGAACAGCAGAAAGAAAAAGAAGAAAATATGTCTTGCAGCCTGTCAAAACATCCTGAAAAGCAGAGTGAATTACAAAGTTTTTCTAGAAGGAAGCACCAAACAAATGACTGCTTTTCAGTATCTATCACTTACATGCATCTCTTTATTAAGTACTTTTGAAAATCCCAGTCAGAAGATGAACACAAAATTAACAGATAACAGGAAATTACTGTCAAAAAAATCAAATAAAATATCTAACTTAATTAAAACAACACTCTCCACCCTACTTCAGCCTTGCCCAACAAACAAATCAGCATCAAAAAAAAAAACCATCACAAGTAGGGCAGGGGGTTAAAAAAAAAAAAGAATAAAAAAGGAGAATGTACAAGACAATATGTCAACGTGTATACTGAAATCACCCTGGCATATGTAGTGATTTTAATACACATTTTAATTACATGATCACATAATATTTCTCACAGGACCCCTACCTCATTTAGGTCCTGTGTACTGGAAATAGACAGGATTATACGTTTCAGACAGCTAAAGTTCAATTTGAAGCTCTCCAAAGTGTTGATAGTCGAAACTGAAATCAGTGGGAGCTTTGCTTTGAATTAAACTTCTGTGAAAGTGCTAAGAAAACTGGAAAAAAAAAGTCATCTTCTAAGATTCTTGGGTGAGGCATAAAAACTTGTCAGCAATTTTGGATATGCTACCTAACATTTGTGACCGAGTTCCGTAGTGAAGTGGTAATAATATAACATAATCTCAGAAAACCATTGTAAGGATAAATTTGCTGACAACCTGGAAGAGTGAAAAAACTCTGAATGAGGACTCCAGAGTCAAACTCTTATGAAAACTAATAATTCTTTGTTTGCTAAAGATTTGCTTGTTGGAGAACACAAAGGATTAAATAGGACTGGTATAGAGCAGGTAAGTCTAGATAAGACTCCACAAATAATGAAAATAAATACTAATTATTAAAAACAAACAAACAAAACAAAATAAACAAACAAAAAGCCACAAACAAATGCTAAATTAATATATTTCAGCATTATGTAGAAATGACTGCAGTCAACCATCCTGGACAGAGATATAAACAATTTCATCACCTGCCTTTTGTTTATGATACATAGTCACCACAATTTTAGTGCTAATCATATATCCATCACAGTAGCAATTTTTTTTCCATAGATTTGGTATTAACTGTTCAGGTACTTGACAACAATACCATAGAAACGCAGAATTGTAGAAAGGTTTGTGCTGGAAGGTACTTCTAGAGATCATCTACTCCAACCCCCCTGTCATGCAGAGGAACACCTCTCACTAGACCAGGTTGCTCAAAGCCCCATCTGACCAGGCCTTGAACACTTTCAATAATAGGGCATCCACATTTTCCCTAGGCAACCTGTTCCAGAGTATCACCACGGCTAAGAATTTCTTCCTTATGTACAATCTAAACTTGCCCTCTTTTAGTTTAACAGTATTACCCCTTGTTCTCTTAATACATACCCTTGTAAAAAGTCTCCATCTTTCTAATAAGCCCGCTAAAGAATTGAAAGGCCACAATTAGGTGTTTCCAGAGTCTTCTCCAGGCTGAACACCCTCAGTTCTCTCAGCCTTTCTTAATAGGAGAGACGTTTCCTCTGATTACATTTGTGTCCCTTCTCTAGATCTACTCTTAACAGATCCATATTTTTCTTGTACTGGAGACCCCAAAAAACAATGCAGTACCACAGCTGGGGCCTCACAACAGCACAGTAGAAGTGAACAATCCCCTCTTTTGACGTGCTTGTCATGCTTCGTTCAGGATACACTTGGCTTTCTTGGCTGCAAGCACACGTTGCTGGCTCATGTCCAATTTTACCTCCACTGGTATGCCCAAGTTCTTCTCCAGAGACCTGATGTCAATTCATTTGTCACCCAGTCTATGTTGATACTGTGGATTGCCCCAGTCCAGATGCAGGACCTTACACATGGCCTTGAACTCCACGGAGTCCACATGGATCACTTCTCAAACCTACCAAGTTTTCTCTGGAGGCCACCTCTTCCCCGAGGCATGTCAACTGCTCAACTCGGCTTTGTGTTACCTGCAAACTTGCTAAAGGTGCACTTAATCATCCCTATAATCTGAGTCGAGTCAGCCTTCTGGAGTGTTGTTTACCGGTGTAGCATTATCTATAACAGACATTTCTTTTTGCCTTTGGGACTACATCTGTAAGTTCCAACTCAGAGGGAAAAAAAAATTAAAAATCAATGTACCAAATTTTCCTATCAGTACAAATTAGTAGTTCAGATACAGAGGTTAAAGCATTAAGGTACAATCCTTCTATTTCGAATCTTGCACAAGCATAGTTATTAATTAACACTAACATGAAATTCAAATATCTGTGTATTGTTTCTGGGGAAATGAACATTATTTTCTACTTATATGTGCTCTTAATACAAAAGAAATCATCCCATTTTGCAACAAAGCCAGTAAGAATTCTAGAGGAGTTAATGAAGGTTTTTCAGCCCCATTTTTGCAGAGGAGATCTATGCTAATACATACAAAGATAAATCTTTAGTTTTATTTATTACAGGCAATAGAACAGATATCAGACTGATTTGAAAAGGTATGCCACAGCTAATAAATTGTTTCTGGTACATCTAATGCAAGGGCTGCAGGGTGTATATTCTGTAAGCCATAACATATGTTTGTTTGTCTTTGTCTATACATAGGAAGTGCAGCACTAACTTCCAATGTACACTCCTGAACATTAACATCCATTGTACAACTCCTTCTCAAATTAATTTTATCTATTTGATGGTCTAAGATAGATAAAAAGAATGGCAAAAACTTCTTCCAGCCCTCTGACAGTTTGGGTCCAACAAGAAGGAATAAATGCATGAGCCTAAAGTAAACTGTCAGACTTTTAGCACTTCTAAAAACACCTACAAGTGCAGTAGAGGGAAGGAGGACAAGGTAGTGACGATGAGCTTTGTTAAGTTTTTGGAAAGGATTGTAATGGAGACGGAAGGTGAGTGTACAGAGCTGATATCTTCCCTCTCTCCATCTGGCAACTGACACAGAAAGACTTGACACTATGAAGTGACCTGCTGTTGATTTTCACGTGATTTTCTCTCTCTTCTTTTGCTCACCCTTTTCTATCTGTAATTTGGTCATTTTGACCATCTGTTAAAGTGGGCAGAATGGTGATAACAGCTTCCTGTTAGGTCAGGACAGTCAATAACTTCCCTGTGGCTTCCAGGCAGATATTGCTTACACAGTCAAAACCAGTTCAAATATTTTTTTCAAACAATGGAAATAAATTTTATTTATTCATTTCAACTGAATGCTTAACACAAGACACATATATTAAAGTAATTTGTGGGATTCTTAAATGATTCAGGTTTTACTCTACAGATCATAACTATGTTCTCCATCTTTGTATCAAGGTAATAAAAACTTTGAAAGCATATTAGAACTCTAAACTCACTGCATTAACATACTTATGCTTTATAAGCACATACTACAGACTTTCTATTCAAATTCCAACAGTGAAAGAGAATTATCAAATAAATTAAAACTAAATTTTATCTCTTCAGCAAAGATCTATACCAAAGGTACTCTAATTTAAAACTGCATTTACATAATTTGTGTATTGAAATAGTTCCATTAACTTCCACAGATTTTTCTGCAATTTTTGGCATTTCAGAGAAAAAGAGAATAAAATTCAGAGTCTATACAAAAAGAAAAATTAGGTAACAATCATCTGGAAAATGTTTTCACACTGCAAATTCACACTTTTTCATTCAAGACAATGTCAAAAATCCCAGGGGCAGCATACTAAAAAAGTTTCAAGGCGTGGGGAGGAACGAATCATTTCTTCTTGCTTCTAGTATATGCATACATATTCAATTCAGTCTTGCTCGCTGGCCAGACCTAAATATTTGCAAGCACACTTTGGCTTACTTTGGCCATAATTTTTTAATTTTTGTAATTTAGAGGAGTCAATTTTTGTTGAATTTGGAAACTTCTCAAAACATGGAAAAATTCTTTTAATTGCACAGGTGTTATACCTTGAACGGGAGTTTGTTTTCTTATTTGTGGGTTTTATGAAGAATTGAAGTAGAGAGAACAGAACTAGTAAAGATATCTACTGTCTGCATTCATCTAAGTGCAAATTTTACGTAAATATCAGGAGAAATAAGCTACAACCCTGAAAGTTCAAGTTGTAACCTATATGTTATATCATTTTCAACAGATATATTTACTAAGAAGAGTTAAAGTGTTTTCTAAGCTTTGGGAAACTGATCAAGTTTTCTTGCAAATTTGCAGGACTTAATATAGATTTAAGGAATTCATAATCTATCAAAGTTAAGCTTACTTTCCTACATGTCATAATTTCAAATCGTGTCACACTGCAAGTTATATACTTCTCTAAAAACATCATATGCCATTCTGCAGGGTTCCTATAATCTTCAAAGATTGTGTTTAACTTAATATAATGCAAACACAGCCATTTCTGTAGATGCTAATTTTAACATAAACACTATAAATCCATTTACAGGGTGAATTATTAAACATTCTAAATTCAGATCACATTTGATACCACTTCCACAGACTGAGCAGGTAGGTGTTCTGCTATTTAAAAAACAAGAACACATAAATCAAGTCACTTATCTTTCTAAGTGGTTACATATCATGTGATTAAATTCTTAAAACATTTCTGAACTAGATGTTTTACTTTTGTCAAGTAATTTTAAAATACTGTCTACGTAAGGCTTTAAAAGTTTAATACCATTTTCTTTTTTTTCAAGAAGTGAAATATTGTCTGTTAACGAATAGTATCTGTCAATATCGCAATATGATAACATTCAAACATTTGTTATCTGCAAATACAGAACATCTGCTATTTTGTCACTTAGCAACACTGTGCAGTTATTCTACCCTCTCTTCTTCCCCCTTCATTATTATGCAAAATATGTTCAGTACAAGAAATGCTTGTAGAAAAATTGTTCCCGCACTGAGATATTTTGACACAAAAATCTTTTCTCATCAAAGATGAAAAGCACCTTGTCATTCATTTCTAATTACAGCCTCCATTCTGTCAGTACAGAAAGACTCCAAATCCCTGTGGTGATGTCATACATTGACATTTACAAAACTACATTGGACTTTGCCTGCTCTTGGTGTTTGCCAGAATCTGTCAGTGTCAGCACTGATATACAGTGATAAAGGGAATTTAAATTTATGAGTGTTAATTGTGTTTAAAGTCAAGGAAACTGCATTAAGCTTTCTGATATTAATAGTTGCTGAATCATCTAAAACAATGGAAAAAAACTTCATTTCCTATTCCTATTCTAAGACGCTAAAACATTAAACTGCAATGACAACAGAGATTTCATACTCCAAGAATTAATTTGAATGGATGTAAACTTATTAAAGATTAAAATGAACTATTTAGTGTTCTGCAATTAGTGTTAACATCCACACTAAAACTACCAGTGGGGGAATACCGGAATGGAAGTGGCAACCATGTGAGAATGCAAAGCCTCTGAGAAAATCTAATCCTGGCCAAAAGAGCATTAGAGAGTCTAATTCAGACTAATGATGAAGTCATATTAGCATAAATCAGGAAAAGAGATAAATAAATCCGCCTGATTAGTTTTACTTAACATAGAGTCTCTTTTTAATTTTCTGAAAGAAATAGAAAATACTTGAAATTGTATGAGTTTAAGCCAGAAGGTTTTTTTACATCTTATTAGGAATTATTTACAGCTGTTTAGATAACCACAATAGCAAGAACTTTGTCACTCTTGACATAATTGTCTAGTAGGCATTCTTGGTAATTTCAAGATGTTGTAATTAAGAAATCCAGTTATGAAATTATTGTAGGATCTCCAAGTTATGAATGAGCTCATCACACATATGAACTATTTCTAAGTGAGCTATGGTTCATAATATTTTCATAGAATCAGAGAATACCGGTAAAGGTACCTAAAGGATCATCTGGTCCAGCCTTTGGGAAAACCATGATCTAGACAAAATGCCCTGGTATTATGCCCAGCTGAATCTTAAAAGCATCCAATGTTGGGGAATCCACCACATCCCCGGGAAGATTTCTCCAGTGGCTTATTATTTTTATTTTTAAAAAAATGTCAGCTGGGCAATTGAATTCACTCCCAACACTGCCTCTTGATCAGATTGGTTCCCCTCATTCTTTTGGCATTTCTCCTTGCTATCAAAATGATTGAGAAAAACGCCACTTGTGCTCCTGTCTCTTCAAGCAGTCATCCCAGTGCCCTGAAGTTCTTTATGATTGCCCTACGACTTCTTAACCTTGTCACTGCTGACCTCAATAACCAGAATTTGGTAATAATCAGAGAACTAAATCAATCCAAGGAGTCTTCTAGTACTTGAAATTAGATTTCACAAACACAGAGCATTCTACTCATGTCACATATACCTGATGCATATATAACAGAAAACTTTTGCTGACATTCACACAAACGGTTGCAGTTATGAACAAACAACACTTCAGTAACCATGAATGGTGAAAATTCCATTAGAGTAAAAATACAGTTTTATTATCTCACAGCACTGATTCTGGTTTGTGAGTATAAATGCATTGCATTGATTTTTCTAATCTTTGCAAGCAAGCAACTCAACTGAGTTACAAGATGTTTCATTTTAAAAATAAACACAGTTATTATGTTAATTAAAATCTTAAGCTATCCCAAGCACGTCTATTTTCCCAATGCTAACCAATTGGAAAGCTATATTAAATAGACTTCTTTCAGTTTTAAACTTTTAACTAATGCCCAAAAGGCACTAGTTACTAGAACTTCTTAAATAAAAGTATCATGATTTTTTAATTAGTTTTGTTAAAAAGAAAGCTCCCAGAAGAGATGCGTATTGCATCTCTAACTCAGCTGTGGTGACAAATGCCAAGAACTACATAGCAATTTTACTTCTCACCCAACATAATCAATAGCAGTCATGAATTCCAGGGCAGATGATCTCTTGTTGCACGGGTTGCAAAGCTGTTCAGCACAGATAGTAGTACAGGAAATGGAAACCTATCAACCAGAACTAATGTAGGACAGTGAATTTCCTTTTCCACCTCCATAAATTGATACCTGGTAAGTTCTACATTTGATACTCTTCTAAAATGAATTATAAATCAAGGTACATGTTATTCTAGGAGGTGAAATTAGAGTATGGATTACTTTAGGAAGCAAAAGGGACTGCAGGAACCATTCCTGAGAACTAACCTCTCTCATCAACTCAGGTATATATTTTGGTAAATATAACTAAACCAACAATCAGTGTAACTTAAATGCATGACATTTATCCAGACATTTCATAGTGTCAGAGTTCTGAGGCCAGGTACTTTTACATGCTACATAAGAAGAAAACAGCCACACCTTTGACAGCTTCTGCCCAGAAGCAAGGCTCTTTAAGGGTTACTTTAACTAACACAATGATGGTAAAGAGAATTAGTTCTTCATTTAATAGAGAAAACATTCAAATATCCTTTGGAAATATCAAATTTTCCCTCTAATGTTAGGGTCCTGAAGGAGGCACCGCTAAATTTCATCAGGCCATAACTCTTGATACTGATCTATATTTGTCTTCTAGATTGTACAACATCCATACTCTGAGCGGGTTTTGAGGTGCAGAGGAGTGGAGAAGTGAAGTAACAGTGACGTGTTTGTCTAAAACTAGAATGATAGAGAAAAAAAAAGAAACAATAACTAAATAAACTAGTGAAATTATCTCCATGATTAAGTGGAAGTTAAGTGGAAAGGTGAACTGAATAGAGAGTAGCCCTATGAATGACCTGGCGGCATTGATGGATGAGAAACCACATGACCCAGCAATGTGCACTCACAGCCCAGAAAGCCAACCACAACCTGGGTTGCGTTCAAAGCAGCATGGCCAGCAGGGCTAGGGAGGGGATTCTGCCTCTCTGCTCTGCTCTGGTGTGGCCCCACCTGATGTACTGTGTCCTGCTTTGGGACCCCCAGCACAGGAAAGATGTGGGCCTGTTATAGTGAGTCCAGAAGAGGGCTAGATCACCTCTCCTACTGAAGACAGGCTGAGAGAGTCGGAGTTCTTCAGTTCAGAGAAGAGAAGGCTTCGAGGAGACCTTATAGCACCTTCCAGTTCCAAAAGGGGGCTTACAGGACAATGGAGAGAGACTTTTTCCAAGGGCGTGTAGTGACAGGACAAAGGGAAAAGACTTTAAACGGNGAGAGACTTTTTCCAAGGGCGTGTAGTGACAGGACAAGGGGAAAAGACTTTAAACTGAGAGAAAGTTTAGATTAGATATTAGGAAGAAATGCTTTCCTGTGAGGGTGGTGAGACACTGAAATAGGTTGCCCAGATGGGGCTTTGAGAAACCTGTTCCAGTGGAAGGTGTCCCTGCTAACAGCACAGGGCTCGGAACTAAATGATCTTTAATGTCCTTTCCAACCAAAACAATTCTATGATTATACTGTCCTCAGCTGTGCTTGTATCATGTTTTAGGTACCTGAAATTTTATGGGTTTCATAGATAAACAACGTTTGTGTTAGATGTGAGATAGTTGATTTCATAAAAATCCTGACGACCATGATAATTTCCATTCAGCAAAATATTTCCAAAGTTTAGGGTAAATCTTCACTTAGAGATTAACATTACAAGAAATCTTCATATCTTCTAAGAAGTGAATAATAAATTGTCTTTCTGAATTTATAGTTAGAATTGGCTCATTCTTTTTAATAAAATTCAATTGTCCTTTTTTTCAAAGGAATTTTCAAAGAAGATTTCAGAACAATTTAGTTATAGATCAGGGCAAAATAGTAAAACAAAAAGTCTTTCAGAAAGCAAGACAAATCCAGAGTGTGGAATGCAAGCTCTACTCTTTTCCTGAACATAATTTCATCTTCCCCTGAAATTCACTGACACCAAATTAAAATCTAATGTTCTTTTCTAAACGTTACTTGGAAATTATTTCACCTGAATTGCTATATTTTTACTCTGATATAACTAAAAGAGGATTTATACTAGAGAGAGATGAAATGAAGATACTTTCCACAAGTCCAAGTAGGGTCTAAATTTCTTAAAGGGAAAAGACTCTTAAAACTGAGTAAAGTTTACAAGCATTTGCTTTTTCAAAAACTGTCATATTAAAAGCTCTTACATAACTCTGCTAATATAGACAAATCTGGACACATTACTTGCTCTTCGGTGATCTTAGTGACATTAACATTTTACAATTTTAGTTTGCAGTTCAAAATAGAATTATACTAGATTAACTTAATTAATATTTTATTCATTTTTAAAAGACACTTTTAGACATAAGGAGGTTGATATTACTTACATACAGTAATTTAAAAGCCATCTGCAGTGTTTCAGAGGTGCTGTAAGTCTGTAACTGTTAAAGAATTCTTTTTAAAACAAAACAAATACATTTCAGAAACTGAAAAATGTGTAAATGTACAAATATTGTGTTTCAATTTAGTAATGCCATTAGAGTTGATCATCCACCTATTGACTGCTGTTTTGTTGCTTTGGGTTTTATTTTTAAATTATTAAATTTAAATCTTCCTTTGAACATAAAAGGTTTTAAATTTTAGGATGTATGCCAGTAGCTCTATTTCATTTCTTGTTGGGTCCAAATCTCAAATTCCTTGTCAAACAAGCTATTCACACTTATTAAAGAAAAAATGCACTAAATTAAATCCAGGATTTTTTTATTACTATTATTATTCAAAAGAAAACATTGGTTAGATATTTATTACTCTATTCTTGAGCTAAATCCAATTATTTTTACGATGTATGGCATTTTTCAGTATTTGTCAGGAAAAATAATTGCTGACAAAAAACCAAAAAATAAATAAAATGCTTTCTCACATCTCAAAGCACAAATGGCATTAAACACCAATTCCATTCCAGAGTAAATACATTTGATTAGCACAGTGACTTAAAGGAATGATTTGTTGTACAAGATGCAGTAAATCTGCCATTTATTCAAATATTGGTAATCACTCTAGTTGAATTGCATAAAGAACACAAAAATTAGAGGAAGGATAAACAAATGCAAATTGGTTATCACAAGGTAAATATACTATAATGAATTTGCTATCCTATGTAACAACACCATTCCCATCAGTCTTTGTTCTGAAACCAGTGAATATAGCCACATAGATGCTTAAGACTGACTTTAAGTCAAAACATTTACAGAATAGACTTTTAAGCTTCTCCTGTGAGGTTCTAAGATAATCTGTAGCACCCTAATCAATTTGCACTGCTTCTTATTTCGTCTACAGTGTTTTGGTTACCCCCACACTCGCTTCCAGCAGGTTCAGAGCCCTCCAACAAACCTGCCTACACCCTTCAGCTCACTGACTTTCTAGGCTCTCCTCTCTTTTTCAAGGTAGAAACTAAAATCCGGTAGAGAAGCAGCAGAAGACAGTAACAGGCAAGTGGGACTGCTCTCAGTCCGGATGCTCACATGTTCCGCTTACCGAGAGATAACAGGACCTGGGAACGTGGCATTTGGACAACGACCCGTGGATTACCCAGCACAGTTTGAGGGCCCTAGAGGGGAAGATGCCAACAACTGCTAGGTTAAACAGTAAACAAGGGAATTGCCGAGGAAGTAAGCTTGAAAACAAGTCCAAAAGGGCCATGGCAGTTCGAGAATGCTGGAACCGCCCTGCTGCCATTGCACTCTCTGTCTAGGGCTGCCTGAGCATCCTCACCATTGGGGCCACAGAGATCTGCATGCAGTGAGGGTACTGGTGATGCACATTGCAACACAGAACCCACACCTTGTGTGTGCAGCCATGGAAGCTGTGTCACCACTGGATGGGCTGATATGGGTGTGGGCAAAGCCGGAGCATGCAGGCAGCTGTCTCAGTGTCTCAAACTCACACTTCTGGGAATTAGTTATAAAAGGCTGTTCAGAAATTTACAATTTTATGTATGTCCAACATTGTCTTTATCTTCTGTATTGTGGATATTGATCCTGTATATATGGTTCATTAACTGTTGGTTAATTATAAGTCATTAATAAATCAATAACCACTTGGAACCAGATTTGATATAAACCAGTATGGGCTGAGCAGTTTTTCTGTCCAGCAGTGTTACTGACTTCATGCTCAAAGTATGTGTCTTTGAACAAACTCTAAATATATGGCAGAAAAGGAACATTCTGGAGTCAGAAAAGGGAGCGTATTTAATAACACAAAGTTAAACATAAACTTTCAATACAGGACTGAACTGTGGTAAGAGAGTTAAAGTTGTTGAAATCAGGATAATGTAAAAGAAGTGCAAAATATAACTATGTATTCATAGATATATAGTATGACTGGGTCAAAAGGTGACTACACCCTTGACCATACAGGCATAGTCCCTCAAAGTAGGTGAAGCTCTAACAGTTAAACAGGATACAAATTTGGCCCGTTGATGAAGGTATGTCAATTCGGAGTAACGGCTCTTTGAAGAAAATCCAAATGATGAGAAAATGTTTCTATAATAAGAACTGTGAAGTTCTGTTTTGCTAACTATAAGGATGCAATTTCCTCAATACATTGTATTGAAAGACTTACGTAATAAGGGTTAAATGCATAATACAAACAGCACATACTCTAAACAATACTATTTCGCACTAAACCCAAGTTACGTTTATTAAGTTTGACAGAGTTACAATGTAAAATATTATTATATGTTCTCTGCATAACCCATTTTGCAAAACCTTAACAAAATGACTTCTGCAATGTGACACTGTAGAGTGTTGCCAAACGAAGTTTAACGTGTAATACTCGGCCAATTCATCCCAACTTGGCATCCCAGGTTCCTTTTATTGACAGATACCCTGAGGATGATTTAAATGCTGGTTGAACTGAATTACCTTCTGCTATTTCTTTTTACTCATTATAAACAGACTCAGTAATGAGGCTCAAAGCCAAGTGCCTTAGGCATGCAGTAAAGTGGGTGGAAGAAGAGTGACTTCTTTTTTGAGTTTTTCTTTTTAAAAATTAGCATCTTTGACTGGCTGTTTCACAAATGACAAGTTTTGTATAAGCAAAGTTAATAATAAATAAATCATACTCTCTAATTCATGCATGCACTTCTAACCTTGTACAACTGGATTTGGAAAACACATATTCATTTGTGAAAAGTGTATTTTTATACCATTTAAAATGTATATGTTATCAGCTAAATAGACACTACTGTATATTAATCTGTTAGTTCAGTTTCTAAGATCAGTACTGTTGCATTTATTTTAATGTGCAAATTCCAGATTCTTGTTTAGCTGAATATTCATTTGTCTGGAAGACTGAATTTATGTGGGCACTAATTTGTTATGGAAAATGAATGTACTATGCAAGAAAAGCACACATTTCTTCTGTATAAGCTGAATTTATTTTTAAATTTAGCAACATGACTGATTACTCATGTATGACAATTACCATGTTTTAAAATAGGGTCATTTTATTGTTATTTATACTGAGGTCTTTAGAATTATTAATATTTCATTTTTTATCATGGAAATCTATAAAGACAAAAAGAAATTATATTGATAGATTTCATACAAGTACAAAAATATTGAAGAAAAGCATTTGTGTTTAAAATGAAGCAATTCTTTATCTCCAGTTGAATTACTACTCTTTTGCTGTGTTCACAAACAAGCTTCTTGTACAAATTATGATCTACATATGGGAGTTCTAATAATGCTGATGGTTTAGTATAAACTCAGTAGGATAATGATATATTCTCATTTTTCTTTCTACAAAAGGAAAAATAAAAATAAATAATAAAACCAATGTTTAAAAATCTCTTATTCTTCTGTTGTTTGAAAATATATTTCATACAATGAGCAAAGGCAGAAGTGGCAGTTCAAGTCTAGTTCGTAATACTCCAATCTAAATGTCACATAATCCCTTTGGTTACTTGTATCACATAAATGGTTATTTGGATAGCAGTTTTACTACCACCATCTATGGTGTGGATTTTACTTAGCTGTTAAAAGCAGAGAAGTGGACTATGTTGGCCCCTTGGAGTTGTTCAGCTACAACATATATCTCACTTTTTTGTTGGGTTATGGATTTGGGTTTTTTTGTCATATATATAAGTTGAAGAAATTTTAAGATATTCACATCTTTTTTTGTCCTTTTCCTATATATCTTTGGTGCTCTGGTCCCCCCATCATTCTAGTGAGTTAAAGGGTTGCAATGTGTGACACGACTTGTATTTGCTCAATGGTTTGGGACATTATTTGACTGGCACAGCTGTGTATCTTTTCTCACTTTATCTTCACAAAGTGAGTCACTTGTTTCCCTATTAACATGATGTTCTCAGTCATTCTGTGAGTTCTGTTGCATTTGTCTTCAGAGAATGAATTGTCCATTTATCAAGTGATACTGCTTTAATTAGATCCTCTTCTGAGGGTTTTCTGCCACCCTCCCTTTCCTACTCCACTCCCAAATCCTAAAATGGATTTTAGCTATGAAGGGAAAATTCCAGTTGTTACTCCTTAGCAGTAGTAATTTATGATTGATGAATGAGCTTACATGGAGGGCAAAAAGGCCCAACTACAAGGAGTCAAACTATCTGGAAGCAGAGATGTCAGAGACTGGAGGCCTCTTTGCAGGAGAATGACATGTTCCTGAGTGTTGAGATAAGGAACAACCTCAGCATTGCCTTGTAGCCATCCTGGAACGAGAGCAATAGGGAGTCAAGTTTGGCAACAGAGCTAGGCTGGAGGATGGATTCAAGAGTGGCCTGAGGTGCCCTGTACAAATGCTCTTGGGACTGGTACTGGTGCAAATGTTTATAAAGATTCTGTTTGTGATGCCTTTTTGCAGGCTCCACGTAGAACGGCATATTGTGGTAGGACTCAGCACAATGCATTGTTCATTACTTTTTTTAAATATATGTATTTAAGCAGAAATGTGTTTAATTCGCCTTGAGTGATAGCGTGAAAATTCCCCAAGAGCTACCAATTCCCCAAGAGCTGATTAGTAACTGTAGAGGTTTTAAAGTGTTTTGCTTGTTCTTTTGTTGTGTTTGGTGGTTTTGTTTGTTTAGTTGGTTGGTTTGGGGTTTTTTTGGTTTGTTTGGTTTGGTTTCAGTTTTTTGGTAGTTTATTTGCTACAGAAACACAAGAAGGGATATACCGCATATTCTAGTTTCATGTTATCTCACACTTTCTGTCTTGCTGTTAATGCATATATCTACTCAGTTCAAATTAGCTTTGAAATAATTTGTGCTTTTTCCACTGAAAGTTAATGTGCTCACTCCAAATTCCCTGTAGTAGCAATAGACATTTTGTCTTTGAAAAGAATACACATATAGAATTTTTATAGGATTCTACTTCTCAGACAGACTGTACGCTGTTCAAATTTCTATAAATGTCATGGACATATGCAACTCTTGGCACCACTGGAAGCCTTGCTATTAACTACAGTGGAATTTCAACTAGGTTTTCAGTTGGTAGTTTTATAGACTTTCTACTTTCAAGGTCTTTTTATAACGTGAAAACTAGCAATTCAGATTTTTTTCAGCTAAATTGCCTGTTGGTTCACCTTTCCTTTTATTCCAACAGTTTGGATCAAAGATTCTGTTTCTACAAATAATTATATAATTAACCCGTAAAATATTTAAGATTCTTCATAAGTGTTTTTATCAGTTAGGTCACTGATATATGATACTTAGGTCAGTTTATTTATCAACTGAAAGAGAAAGAGACAAATTGTGGTTTGTAGCTACAGTGTAATGAGAAAAGCATAGTGCTACTCTTCTATATTACTTACAATCTCTTGAGCTCCTTCTCAACAATAGTTATGTATTTCCTGTGAGCAGTACTACTCATGGGACATGGCAAACTGATTTTCATATAACTGCTTATGCTGGCTGGGACCTCAACCCAGCTGGAAATGTTTCTGAGTCTCTGAATGACAGAGAATAGCTTTTGTACTTCCATAGTTTCCTTGCAGGGATTATTGTCCTCATCACAGGGACTAAGTTCCTTTCTCATCACTCCCCAAAGTTATCTAATTTTTATTAGTGTATGATTTACAGAGTAAAAGAGATTTTTAATGAAACAAAATCCATTTTATTTTTATTTCATGCCTTGTTGCATTTATCTTAATAAATACTATGAATTACTTTTCATTAAGCCTGTGAACTAAACAATTCCTGCATATAGTAAAAATGGCAATATTCAGTGATGGGCAAACTGAGCCAAATACATAGCACTGAATGTTTTCTACCTCAAACATCAACTAGATTTCATTTTTTAAATCATGAGGGCAATGAAATAATTTCTCTTTTTACTAATCTATGAATAATAGGACAGGGATCTACTTGAAAATTTGCATAACAAAAATAGTTAAATAAGATCTATGGATCAGTGGCCAAAAGATTTTTTTTTTCATCTAGATAGGTGTTAGTTTTTTATTACATCTTTATGGCAGACTATTCTGAGAAATAACTAATTTTCTTGCTTTTTTCTTAAATGTATACAGACTCCAAATTTCATTTGCCATTTACAAATAAATAAACCACTAAATGTAGTATCTGAATTGGGATGATATTTAAATGAATATTGAATTACAATATATTTGAGGTAATAGAATTAAAATTAAATTTTATTTTTTGGTTTCAAGGACTTAAACCACAGAATTCCTAGTAATGATTTTAAGAAAGCTGTGGCCCTCTTTCATTTTAAATTAAGACTTAGTTGAAAAGAATTTGGAGTAAAAAAAGGAAGCACTAAAAAAACCTACATTTTTCCTCTTTTGTTATACAATAAATGGTGAACTACAACTTTCATTTAAAATAGTGTACTACAACTTTCAACTGTAAATCACAAAGACTATACACTATGTTTTTAGCATAAAGGAGACAGTTCAAGCTTTTAAAGTTCCTTTAAAAATAATAAAAAAAATACAGTCTCATTTTCACAAGATCCATTAACCGTAACTCTTGTGTCTCATGTAGTACCACTGTTTTCTCTTTCTTGTTAGAAATAAACCTGAGATAAATCACCTTATAAAGATTTTAACTTCTCAAATATTTGCATTAGGATTATACACATTTTTCCTTTGCATGTGCATCCTTCTTGTTCTTGCCTCTAGAAGGAGTGCATTGAGCAGCCCACATTTCTGCACTTTTTGGAATCTAAAAGCAGGAAAGCACAATCCCACCATATCAAGCAGGAGATAAAAACATGAACTAACAGAAAAAGTAGTGCAACAACAAAAAATGACTATGCACTGATAACTGTGTCTCAGGTAGGAGGTTAATTTCTATCAGTTTATTAAGTTCTTCAGTATGTTTCCTGTCTTGAAAGCTGCTACTTTAATGACTGCCATGTTCTTGGTTCGAGCAAAGGCTGGTTTCCTGGGAAAGCAGGGGTGTGTGCAAGCACCTGATGTCAATCATCATAAGTGGAACAGTCCCATTTAGGTATTTCATTTTGGAGTAGGAACTGGAACAGCTCAGACTAATTTTTAAAGCAAATAAACAGGGAAGTCTTTCACATCAGTTAAAAGTTGTTTCTTTTTGCTCTATCGCTCTCAAAGAGAGAATGTAATTTTTAGAAAAAACTGTAGCTGTACAAATATCATCAAAACAAGCAACGGCAGAATTCCCCTACAGAAATAAATTAGATCAATGTTGTTCTTACCTTAACTTTTAGCTCACTGATGTTTCTGAATTAAGGAATTTTTAAGAGTTACATAATATTCTCTTTCAAGAAAAATTTTGCTTTCCTTTGAATGAATGTGTCTGAAGATCAAATTCTGATTTTGGTACATCAGCAAGAGTCCGATTCATGCTCCTGTAAATTAAAGTTAGTCTCAATTCAGAAAAAAAAAATCTAATTAAGTCACATTTCTAAATCTTGTCTTATGAAGATAAAGACCACACAATTTCCTGCTTTTATGAGAACTTTCATATCTAGAATACTGCATTCAACTTTGGGTCACTCTGTACAAGAAAGACAGTGACCAACTGAAGGGAATACAAGGGGCGTCACTGAGATGATGGGACTGGAACACTTGTCCTGTAAGGAGAGTCTGGGGGAGCTGGGATTGTTGAGTCTGGAGCAGAGATGGCATTGGGGGGACCTGATAGCAGACCCCAGTGCTGTGGGGAATTCATTAAGCACACATAGCCAGGCTCTTCAGAACAATGCAAGCTGGAAAGATGAGAAACAAGAAATATGAATTGAAATGAAAGAGGTTCATATGAATATAAAGAGAAGCTTTTTCACCATAAGGACAGAGAGGCAGTGGCACAAGTTGAGAGAGGATGTACAGTTTCCATCCTAGGATGATTTCAAGATCCAATTGGATGAAGACCTAAGTATCCTGGTCCGACCTCAGAGTTGACCTGTTATGAGCAGAAGATTGGACTGGAGACCTGTTCAAGTTCCTTATTCTATCTGATCAATATGATTTTATGAACTTTGCATTTTATATGGAGCTATTTCAGTTTACCAGGTTTGTGAGTATCTAGTTTATTTCATGTAATAGAAAATCCAGGTAGACATCAGTTACAAGCAATTATTTTACAGTTGCACAATCAATAAATATGAAGTCTATACTTTCAAAAAGCCCCTGTGCAACCCCATAAAAATGCATGAAAACCAAGGTAAAACCCAACTATGTGTGTCTGCCAAATTCATCAACGTTATCTAATGAGACTCTTGACTTCTAAAATTGTTTGTATCAGGTGGCAATGATAAACTTGATAAGACAGAACTTGCAGAATGTCATTAAATATTTTGCAGCTCATTTCTATCAGTTTCAAATATTTGATTAAGATTATAGCTATGTTCATATAAATTTGAAAGAATTAATTACAAATCTTCTTTACAAACCCCACTACATATGCAAATAAAATGGTAAAAATAGCTTTCTTTCTGATAATTTTAAATAGGAAAAATACTTCTACTATAACAAACAATAATTAGTATAATGACAACAAATGATATCAAGCTTTGGTTCTCATTGTGTCAAAGAGGAAGTAATTATTTTTCCCTACAAAACTGCTGATAAAGGAGTTGTGCTGCATATTAGGGGAGTTTAATGTTTATTATCAGTGTTTCTGTTACAGTATATAAATTTCTACTATTTTCTACTATTTTTTAAATGCATTGCAAAAGACAGAAATATATCTCACTTGCTGAGGCCTCTTCTCTACAACATGTATCTGCAACATGAGATATGAATGTGGACTCAGGTTTGAAAACTTGAGACAAAATCAAGATCTGTTGAGAGCCTCTTTATTCCTCCTTCTAGTCGTGAGTAAAGCATAATGGTATAAGCATCTTTATGGCATTTTACTACAGTTTTTTCAAAGTCTAGGAAGATAAAACAACAGTTATATGATTTATAATACCTCTGAAAACTTGAAATGTAAATGAATGCAATACAAAAACAGAAACATGCTGGTATATGACGTTAGTTATTTTGAAATGTTATGCCTGTATAAAATGTATAGTGAAAATCCTACACTCAATGACGTTTTATTATCAATTTCAATTCATCAGTTTTCTGAGTTTTCTGTATTTAAGAAAAAATCATAAGAAATATGGGTGTCTTCCAAAATTACCTCTATCTCAGGTATTTCTACACCTAGCTACCACCCAAATATATGAATTCTATGTAAGATGGTGATAGTTGCATTATATCTGGAAAGGCATGGTCAAGGGGCTGTTTTCAAGATTGTTTGTCGCTTTGAACATTTTCATTCACTACTCACAAAGTACTTGTGGTTAACAATGTAAGACTTTCTCCTGCTCATTTATTAGGAAAGGATGGGTGTCTGCGATATCTTCCCCAAACTCCATCTGCCTATATCTATCCCCAATGTGAATGAGTGGCAGCTTTGCAGCTAATCTCAGTTTGGCTGCTAGGAGACAGCAGAGCCACGGGCTCGAGGTTTGAGACTGTACTTCCATATTCACTATGTGGAAAGTAAACATATATCAGTCTTGATAGAAATTTTAGAGCTGTTTTTAGCCAACAATTAGGTCAGCTTGGACCTTAATGGCTTGACAGGCTTGACCCGTTGCTGCTTTCATGAAAAACATGGTGCCTCCCCAGATGAGATCAGAAGTGGGTGTGAGGCCTTATCACACTAGTTTTGTACTAGTTAATCCTTCAGCAGTGGGAAGTGTCAGCCTCGGTGGAGTGGCTCTGCATGCAGTTCACTTCTGTTCACACTGGGATTTCTGATGCTCTATCAGTGCAGGAATTTACCTGTTTCAAAAATTAAGGCATTCTTTGTGGTTTACTGTGATTGCAAATCCAGTGTGATAGCAAGCTGACTCAGAAAGTCTTACTGCCTTGAAATTTCCCTCACATCTAGTATATTGGTTTATCCACAAAACAAAATGGAATGAAACAAACTAAAACACAATCTTTTCCACTGGATCAACCAATTATGCATTGACTGTACAATCTGTATATGTGCTACAGGGAAGAGAGGGTAGTGAGGAAAGAACTGAAACACATCTTTTGCAGGGATTTGTCATTGGTTAGGCTTCATTATAATGCCAGACGGAGCCTAACTATGTTAGGGTAAAATTTTTTCTTCTTTAAGTCACATTGAGATGTATAGGTTTCTTGTAGGGAGACAGATTTATAGCAGATGTGAAACCTGCATACATGTAATTAGTTGAAATAGTATTTCTATTTTCCCTATTCTGCTACAACAGAAGGCAGTGAACCACTGTTAAAGTGTTACACGTTAGATTTTCATTAGCCTGTAGTAAACTGTAAACATAGATATCACAATTTAATCCGTCAAATTATATACTCAGTATAAATGAAAACTATACTAATATCTGAATAATTCAGAACTGTAGTCTAATAGGACTTCACACATTAAGGGGAAAACTTTTTAAAAAATATATTAACATCAAGTCTCAATATTATAGTGATTTAACCTTTGTAAGCTTACACAGCAGCAAAATATAAGAGTTCATTAAAAAATTAAAATAAAGCCGTCTGGAAGAACATACAAATGAAATCTTAAAGTAAATGGGTTCAAGATCCAAAGCCTTGGATAATCTAGTCATTTCTACTGCAGATATATAAGTAGGAAATGGGAGAATCACTAGTCATTTCAGGCCATGAAAACAAGAATTTTCTCAGACAACTGGCATGCCCATTGGCAACAATTCATCAGTCATATAAGTCCCAAAGGTTTTAAACCTTATTTTTAAAATTAATGTGATTCTTTTAACCCCGCTACCTCTGATTCTTCAGTCTGTGTCGCTCTCCCCACCTTGAGAAGAAAGTTGTTACTCATGTGAGATGATTCAGCTGCTAGCAAAGCAGGTGCAAAACTTTGCAACCAGCAGGTAAAACTTTTTACGTAATGTTGAAATCCAAGCCCTTCATGTGTGAAATAGACTCCAAAGGAAACCTTTTCTGATTGGAACAATTATATCTGAAATAGATCTGATGGCATTTTCCACCTCTAGTATTTTTAATTTTATAATCAAGAGAAAGCTATTCAGGTGACTTACATGCTCAATGCAAGCTTGAACAGCCCTAAGTTAGAAAAAAAATAGCTATACATGGAAAGCATAACTGAGTCACTGGTGTTTAGTAAATAACTTTGGTACTACTCTTAACACGATCTTTGCATTGATATGGAAAAAGTATGATGTCTACAGGAATTTAAATGTAGTTAAAAAACCCAACCCAAAATATAAGATTTAATTTCAAATCCTTTTTAACACACAAGGTTAGCAACCAGTTTGAATAAACAGCAAACAAATTTTAGATCCCTTTAGCTCTTCAAAGATGCGTAGGTAACATGCAAGAGCAAGTTATCTCAAAAGCAGAACTCCCAGGCAGAATCTCTTATAATAAATTGTTTTTCTCTGATTGGATTGGAGAAACACTGAATATTCAAGTACTCAGAATTTCTTGACTTAATATTTAAATGCAGGTTCTATATTCTCATGGCAAAAATCACATGGAACATATGATTTCAAGCTTCTTGGTATTCAGAAAATTATGTTAAAAATAGAGATTCAAACAATAGGAGTAAAATATAAATTGATACTTTTATGCTCAGAAAAATCATATTAAAATAATGACATTTTCAAGAGCCTGAACACCATGACATGTACAGGTAGTGGGGCTTTCTCCTTTGCACTTTTCTAAGCCCATGAAGCCCCAAAGTAATCACCAAAAAAAAATTCGAGGAAAAATGTTACATTTATCACCTTCAGAGACATAGCTATTTCTTTTTTAGCAAAGAGAGTTAGTGTGGGTAGATTTACTTGGCTATATGTTGAAAAAACAACCTTGTTTGATAGGGAGAACTGTCCCCATGGAACATGAACCGGCAAAAGGCCAGAATCTGTAAGGAAAATTCAAAACCAGTTGCAGCAGAGCAGCAACCCAGAGCTAAAGTATCAATTTTCAAAATAATTGAGTCATTATTTAACACATTAAATGCTCAATAATACAATATATTATTTTTTTCCCCTGAATACATTATAATAACCATTAGAAGTGAATTCAGTAAACACTTTTTTTCACCCATAGTTTTGAGTGAGTGGAATTCTGGCAGGTACCCAAACAGGTCACCACGAGCAGGATAATGTGGCAATCTGTTATCATTAGCTCTGTTGGAAAGGTTCTGAACACACTAGAGAGAATTAAATGACCTGGAAAACTCAGGCTATGGAAAAGTCTATTGTACTCATCTCCGTTATTTCCACCTCTACGCATCACTGGAACAGTGGAACAGCAAGATTTGCGGTGGTGACAAAGATAAAGGTCATTTTTCTATTTTTCTTTTATCCCACATGAGCCATTTAAGGATTGTTAAATTCTACACATACAGAAAATGACTAATTTGTGTCAGGTCCTTCTGCTCTCTCAGTGTTAGTCTATTGAAACCTTCACATTTGGAAGACATTGCAGACTTGTATTTTCAAAAATCACTGCTACTTTTGTTGCTGTCCATCAACTGCCAGAATCTTAGATCGTCTCAAATAACAATACATAATCTCCCTATACAGCCCATTTTAGCAACTGTTTTTCCTAACAGGTGCACTTTTTTCCAGCAAAACTTGAAAGAAAGAGCAATTCTTAACAGATCTATTAAATCTAGTCAGTATGCCAAAAACCACATTGTAAAGATAGATACTGTAAAGAGAATCATGTAGCCTATTCAAAAATATACATTAGAAATTTCTACTGTTTATGTAAACTTTGTTGCTGTTCTTCATCTATCTGAGTGGTTAACTTAAAATGGAGAATGAGACTTTGACATGCACCAGCTATTTCGATTTAACAGTTTTGTATGTAAGCCTTTTTCCTGGGAAATTCAACAAAAAAATCTGCAGAAAAGAAAGAACAGAAACAGAGGAATTGACAAAATCTTAGGGAAAAAAACCAAAACAAAACAGAGATCTTTTGCATTTTGGGAAAGGAGAGATGGAAACTTTCTTTGACCTCAAAGTTGAGAAAAAAATTCAAAGGGACTCTTGGCAGGGAAGCTCGATATTTTTCCTAAACCTCTTTTATTTCCCACCATGTACTTACTGAGAGGCTGAGGACATGGACTACCAAAGATATTGTTTTGAGGGCATATTCTTCACCAGTAAATAAGCTGCTCCTGCTTAGGCATAAAATTATGCCAAATCATCTTTCTTACTTATAGAAGTGTAAAAAAACATAGTACAATTTATGTTTCACTGGAAATTCATGTCATTTTTTACATAAGAATTTCTATAAGTGAGCACTTTTTCCTTTATGAGGAATGAATCACATGGATTTAAGAAACAGACACAAGACTTAGTTCTGCTCTGTTGCAAGAGAGGATGAATTTAACATCTCATACCAAGGCTGGCAGACCAGAAGTTGGTTCTGTCACTTGATATTATAGATTTATGTAGAAAGAATATCTGCATAAATGATCCCAAAGTATTTGTCAAAATTAGACTACCATAAGTCTCCAGTCTAAAGACTAATAGAATTCTGTCACAGTATACACAATTATATAGCCTATAAAAAGTTATTATTTTGAGAAACAGAAATCTGTGAGAAATTAAGTTCTCAAACAATCATGGTTTAAACTTTTCTGTTTTTCATCAAGAAAGATAAAAGAATGGTTTTTCATTTACAGCTTGGGGAAAATCCCCTCTTCCTTCTTCCCTCCTCCTATCACTCCTTGCTCCTCAAAACCTCATGGATTCCAGAATGCCTGTTTTGCATGCATTCAGAACCAAAATCTTTATCATATAACAAATATTCTTCAATAAATCATCTACTCTTATAAGGTTTGTACAGAAAAAAAAGAAAAAGTTAAAATTCACCTGCCAATTTTTCCTAGGCTTTTAGTGTAATACACTTCCAAGAGCAAGAAAATGAGTTAAACTGTGTTATATTTAAAATGACACTGTGTGAATCTACTCATATCAAGTTCATCAGTTCTAATTCAGTTATGTCTGTTTGGAGGTCAGTCTGTCTCATTCATTACAATGGCTTTCTGGTTTTCTGATATGATTCTCAATTAGCAGGGTAGGCAGGTAAAACATCTGACATCCAGCAATGAACTATGTGCTTCCAAATATGTTTGCACAGCCACACATTACACTTTAGCAAGAGCTTTACCTTAACCCATTAATAAACCATAGTTTGAGGTTAAGGATAAAGACTCAACTCAAAAATTAATTAGAGGTGTTCTGAACTACATGATCATAAGTCATTCAGCTATGAAATGGTAAAGCACACCAGTTAACAGATAACCATAGACATTTACTCCATCTTATTTCAATCTGTGGCTGTACTCATGATAAATTTAAAGTGAATAACTATCGTTCATCTGCATAATGAATATCAGATTCAAATGACTCTGTCTACAGCTGCTGTATCACACTGGTTTTTACCACAACAGGCTCGTAATGAACACACCACTTTTCATATTCACCTGCTTCATTAATACAGATTTGTATTTATTCAATACTGTAGCAAAGTATGCCCTGATTTACACAAATCACTTAATAAAAGTTGGGAAAAAAACTTTGACTTCTAACAGGGGGCATTATCCTTGACCTTCATGAGGTCTGCCTTTGTGGAACTTGCCTGTGATTTCAGAGTCCTGCAACAAACCCACCATATTCAAGAACTAGACCAAGATATATTGAAATATCTGAGAGGTTAGAAGTGCATTATAGACTTTTTGTCTTGTCTACAGAGATTTCAAGAAGTAATTATATACTACTAAATATGAGACAAAAATTCTTTTTAAAAAGCTATTCAGTGCATTCAGGTTAGGAGTATACCACAGTGAATATTTTAAAACACTTACAAAGAGTGGTAAACATTTTCAAGACAGAACATTCTACAAATCCATGGTGAGAAACGTAATGATATTATCCATAAAACTATACTTGTTTTTTTTAACCTGTCTTCCATTTGTAAGTTTATTCAGTTTAAAAGATGGTGAGAGCATATGTGTTTGATTTGAAATTTATAAAATAAAAAAGGCAAAAAATAACATTCATAAGCATATCCCAAAAGAAGTTTTGTTTAAATATCCAGTACCTCAACTTTCCTGTTGGCTGTACAGAAGTTGTCCTTCAAAACAGAAATTATCTCCACAAATTAGATCTTGTATTAGTGAAAACCGATGATGCTCAGAAGTTGAACTGAATCAAAATGTATTAGGACTCCCTTTCCGTAATCTGTGGGGAAAAGAAAAAGTTACGTGTGTGTAGAGCTGTATTTGAAGTGTTAGATCTCTCAAATATTATTCTATGTGGACATATGTTAATTTGGCTCTTTATGTTTCATTTCTTTCATGTTGCATGACATGGCACAGTTGGCTGTCTGTATGAGTTTAAACTGAGGTACCTGTCTTGCTTCAGAATTGATACAGGATTCAAAAGTGTTTGTTTTATGCTGTTTGGTAGAAAAAACATTTCTTACAACAAGAACAACAAGTAAATAAGAGCAATTAAAGGTTCATTTTTATCTGCTACCCTTTAAAGAAAGGAGAGTACTGGGAAGAATGGAAAAGTTACAGGTTTACATTAATAGCTTTTGATGTTTTTGTATACTCATCTATAATGGAAGAAATATAAAATAATTTCTGTTTTTTGAATTCAAATAATCTCATGAGCTTTTCTCTAAAGATGCTTTCTCACAGAAATCCTTTTTAGAGTGACCTTTTCCAGATAACATGCAATTACAACTTTGTTGACTATTTCATTTCCAAAGTACTCATTTGAAATTATGCTAGAGGCATGTATCACCATTTAGCTTATTATCCTAAAAAAATAGAGCATGATTTCCTTAAGATCAGTGTTTGAACTATTGAATCATTAAGTTAAATTGATAGCAGAGAAATAGCAACACTTTTAATAAATCTGTACAATTGTTAGCATCCTCAATTAGAAAAGCAAAAATCCCCCAACCTCTACCCTGCAAAAAACCAAACAAAAAGCTACTATTGTGGTGTTACAAGAGTGTTTGGATTAACTTTCACATGAAGGTTAAAAGGTTTTTGTCCTGAAAAAGTCTTTATTAGCTAAACAATTAACATAGTTGTATCATCTTAAAGCTTTTCCTTTTTTCATTTTCTTGTACCCAGCCTGAGTTTTCAAATGCTTCTTCCCTTAACTTTCTCAATCTTTCATCCTGACTAAAGGAATCAGGAGAATGTCTTCGTGCTCCAAATTACTCTCTACTTCACCTATTTTCCCGGGAAGCAATTAGCAGCTGGGAAGTACATCTGTTAAATAGTTTTGGGCCTAGTCAAACAGAAATAAATAAATGAAAGCCAGCTAACTGTCCTAGTCATACATGTTTATGTGATTGGCAGGAAATGTGTGAGATGTCCAAAGGTCTTCTACCAAGGCACTGTGGTAGAACTACCAGTTTCATAGATAATGCACTTCACTCACTGTAATAACCTTAGAGTTTGAATGAAAAATGTTACCTAGACCTTGCCTATGGAAAGGCAGCGAATTCAGGGACTGGAGAGTAGTTTTGACTTATATTGCATATTTTAAAACAAACAAACAAACCAACAATATAAGGGATTAATTCGGCTACTGTTCTCATTAACTTTTTGTAGCCTAGGCTAGTGGATAAGATTTCACCTAAGTGGTATTACAGCTCTACCCTGTACTGCTTCAATGATTCAAAGATGCGTCTGTAGTGCAGCAACCATTTAGATTTGTGAAGCAAAGGAAGGCAATCTGTCCATCCTTTATTTAGAGTTGGCTTACCTTGCAGAAAATTGTTAAATTTTAAAAAGATTATGAAGAGGAAGATTACAGAAATCTAGTCATGAAGCCACCATGTGGGAAGAGAGAGAATTACATCTGACCTTCTCTTATAGTATTTGTATGGGTTTTAGTTACTAATGATAATAATGCTCAGTGTGAGCAAATAGTCTTGTGAGTAAGCCTACAAATACACTCCCCTCTGGTCTATTACCCAAATCACCAAGTAGTAAAATTCATGACCTAATAAACATTCAAAATTGCATTTCATAGCATGTCTTTTACACTTTTGTTCAGGAATGCCATCCCTCCCTCCTGTACTTTAAGCACCTGTTTGCAACCATTTAGAGACACATCCTGAAATGAGTGAACCTTTACTAATCCTTGGGGGGAACAAGTTAAGTTTCCATTTCTGACAGAAGCACTTCCATGTAACAATTTTTTATTCCATTTGACTAAAACATGATCTTCTCCAATCAGCACCTGGGTATTGCAGATCTCAGCCATGAAGAATTTCCCTAAAAGTTAGAAAAGGCACTAGATACTTCTCTGAGTGGAATGGATTCTGTAGGCCACTTAATAAGATATTGCCACTGCTATCAACATGCCATGATCTTTGTACTAATTTTGTAGGGCCATAAGACAGCCAGGTTTACTTTGTCTGAACTTGCCTTGCCTAGCTAAACTTTGCTGTAGCTTCTAGAGCTGTAACACCAATTTTTTAAATGACCGAGAAACTAGGTTCTTTTCATTAAGCTTTTGCTTATCCTTCAGTGGTACAATTTTCATATTTGTAGCAGTAACAAGTAGTTTTTCAGTATAGAATCTAATATTTATGACTCATAACAACATAGCATAGAGGAGTACAGTTGTGGTATGACAAAAGAGACCTTGAATGGTAGGACACAGGATGCAGTACTGAGTGGGGCAGACACATAAGGATAAGAAATACGATACAAACAGATGATGGAGACCCAATGGCTGTGAACAATCCACTAATGACCAGCTATGGAGGTACAGATCTGGCAAAATCAGTTTTACAGGCAATAAAGAGAACAAAGATCAGGTATCTAACATATGTAAAGTATGGCATAATTAGTAATTTCAGTTGAAGCATGCACTTGAAAAACAGTGATCAAATAGCAAATTGTGAGAAAGTTGGCAAACATAGAAGAATCTCCCTATGTGACTCTTAGATCAGGACAAGTAAAACATCCACATGAGTACCTATGAGGGACTAAGGATACATTAACTAGCTGCACCCTCTCTTCATGTTGAAACCAACCTTTAGATCCAGGTGTTAGAAAATCAGACCTAATAGGAGAAATGTTCTAAGTATCAGGAGTGTGTTAATGGAAATTTCAACTTCTTCTGTGATATTATCATTTGGGTTTTGGGTTGGGTTTTTTTTGTAATAATAGGTACTGAATTAATAAGAATTTTGAAGGAGACAGGGTTTAAATTATATTAACAATAAACTGTAGAATCTACATACAAGGTGTGTTCCTTTTTTGGCCATAAAAATAAGCATAAAAATTCCACTTTTTCACAGCATATTTGGAAAATAATTCCTGGATATTATTAAGCTGATCAATCATTTGTCTGCAAAGTTTAGAGTTATAGCTGGGAGTAAAAGTCTCCCTCAAGCATCATTCTGTGGTGTTTTCTATATGTGTGTGTGTACATATATATATAATAAATACATATAAATGGTGCTGGTTTTCATTTTGGAATGGAAAATAAAAACAAAAATACAACTAGTATTTTGACAATAATAATGCCAAATCCCTTCTCTTAGGTATGGTTTGAAATTAACTTTTCTGTTTTGTTGAGTTTCTTTCTCTTGAGTAAGTCACAGAGGTGTATATCCATGATCTGTTTGAGTGTGTGTGCATAATGCAAGCTATCACTCTGTGTTCATCCATATCCATGTCAATATATTATTTTTAAATTTTTTTTAGATCGATTTAACATGAATTAACAGGGATAGTTCATCTATTTTACTACTAATTGTCACAGATTTCATTTTTAAAAACATGGGGTTTTAAAAAATAAGTATAAATCTGAATTATTTTAAGATTTGAACTGAATTTCAAAACATAATTGTGAAAGAAATGTTGCACAGTAACATGGAAGCATAACGCATTAAAAGGAAAAGAATCACAATTTATTCAAGCATTTTATTAGATATAAACAGCTGCAGGTCACAGAATTCCACAGAAGGTGGGCTAGCCATTAAGTTTCAGTAACAGAAAGAAACAATAAATCACAGTTTTTACTTTTACAGTCCATTACACACAAAGGTCTAAAGCCTTTCTGAGGCTATTTGCAAAGCCTCAGAGTACTTCAACTGCAGAGTCTTACACTTTCCAACTTTCTGTGACTAATAGATGCTGTACTATAGAGTGAACAGTAAATTAGAGTGGAGAGAGGTGTGAAATCAGTATCCACAGAAAGACTGTGCAGGAGAGATGTGAAGAATAGCTCACTGTGGGGCTATGCTGTCTCCCAGTGATCCTTAGAAAAGGCAGATTACATTCTCATTAATGACCATTTAAGAATCAGTAGATTTTTATATGTTAGAGAGGGGAAGCAGTTATGAAGCTGTTAAATATTGTGGAAGGGCAAGGTAGGAGAGAGGTAACAGATTTGGGGAGGTATTTGATTGAGACCTGCTGCAGTTAGTTAAAAAAAATCGCTTGAGAGTTGTATAGGTCTTTCTTCTGCTTTTGAGCTCACACAGAAACATTGACTTGTCATTTTGCATTTATTAAACAAATCTACTGTTTTGATGCAGCATAGTTCAGAAAAATAATTACCTTCTGCTCTCCTGTTTATTCAGTAGTTCCACTTCTTTTCTTGAAGTGGCCAAATCAGATTTCCCCCACTTAGTTCAGCCTCTTTCCTACCAGGTCAAATGGGCCCACAGTCCCTAGCTACTTTGAAAACGCGTCATGGCAATATCAGCTGTATGCAAGAAAGAAGCTGCTCCAAGAAATGCAATATCTCCCGCACTGAACTGGAGGAAACTCCAGGCACTCTAAGACAGATGAAGCAGGTTTCACTGTGTGTGTTACAGGCAAGAGGTTCCTGCTGTACAACCAGACTACCTGATGACTGCAAGGCAGACAGCACCATTCTCAGCAAACAGTTTCCATTAAGATCAAAGACAACTATGTTCCTAAATTTCCTCTGGGAGGCCTTATACTGTAGGTTACACTGAAGAATATGCTTGCTATAAAATACCACGAGTATTTTCACTATGTATGTGTGCTTCAAGCCTGTTTTGAATTCTCAGTGTAATGTTTTCCATTTAAAATCTTTTTCATCTGTTTTTTTTTTTTTTCTTCAATCTAACTCTCATACTGTACAGTCTTCGTAGGTGAACATTGTAGAGAGCATAGGTATACCAGGACATCTTCATGGCAAGAAATTCCTGCTCAGGCTCCTTATGTAGTGTACTGGTCATTACCGGTCCTAGTTCAACCCAAGCCTTTTTAAAGACAAGACAATTTAAAACAGAGCTTAAACACTACAACTACTACATGAGTTAGCACTTTCTCCCATCTCATATTGTTCTTCAATTTCTGATTTGAATTTATTCATATAGAAATCAAACATATAACACAGGCAAGGATTTCCACTAGTTTCTTTGGAAGTGTGAGAGCATTTCTGTCCTTGTGTGATGGGCAGTGATTTGGTCAGCCCCATGGAAGCTGCATCTAATTTTTAACTTAAATTAAGAAGAAAGATATTCCACTTAGAAAATAAAAGTAAAATCCTTCAGTAATGAGAGATTATTTGTGGGCATTGTGTAGATACCACACAGTGAGTGGCAAGATATGATTCTCTTCCCCATCTTTCATAGACTTGACCAGTAGGAAAATTTTTAGAAAGCCTGTGAACCTAGGAATTTCTTTCAAGTATGTGCATATAGTCTAGAGCTCAATAATTTCAAAAAAATAATTTCATTTTGAATTTTTTATGTGGTAAACAGAAGTGGAGAGTATTATTCATATCTTTAAATATGTAACAACATCTTTATATTTAAAGGGTATATTGATATTAACAAGTAATTTTGTACTGCTTACTGACATATACCTTCCATCTACAAACTTCATAAATAGTAAGGCATGATCCCAGAATAGTCCTTCTTCCCTCACCTGCACTATAATAACAATAATGATTGTGTCTGTAATATCTGTAATATCTCTAACACCCAACACTGGTGTTGTCTGCAGTGTATCATGATTTTTTCATAATAGAAGTAATGTCCATTTTCCAGAAGAAAAGCCACAGAGACATGAACTGGCAAATGAAAGATCACCAGCAGCTGATGCCAATAAAGATGAAAGTTTTAATGGGCATTTCCAGTAGACAATAGAGCTCAGTAATGGAAGAACTCCATTGCTTAGATGCAGATTTTGAAAAAACAAAATTCTATGGCAGGAGCTAATTCTTAGCCGTGTATATGAAATTTTGAGGAAACACACAGCTCCAAAACATCACGTGCAGATGTTTGTAAGTGTTATAATTTTTAGCTTCTGTTTCCTGTTTCTCTAACATCATGAGATATAGAAGGTGAACAACACAGTGCTTTAGTTTAGGATTTTTCTCTGAGTCATAACTAATACTATAACTTTGTGATGTGAGCAGACAATAAGTTTAGAAAGAGGAAAAGTACTAACAAATTCCTGCTGCTATGGGAGCTGTGAGTCTGGGAACTGGACCTTGGGACCAGAAATATCCTGGAAAATGCAGCTGGCCTCTTTAGAAGTACAGTCAAGCAGCTTGGAAACAGGTAACATCCTGAGATACCACCTGTAACCACAAAACTCAAGGAACTGTAATGACAACTTGCTCTCTGAAAAAGTAGAATAGGAAAATAAAATTTGGCTGAAAGAACAGAAACATCATAATCTTCTTGCAGTTTTGGGTGAAGAAAAAACATTAACAGCAACAGTCTATTGGCTGCTCAAAATGATGTGCTCTATGCCCCCTTATTTATCTACAATATAAAAAGAACTTAATTTTTATCCAAAACAGAGCCTCTCTCACTGAGAATTTCCCGTGCTGTACACACTTTTGCTTTTCTAAACAAGTTGAGTTCTGCACAAACTTTCTAAAAGATCTTGAACTCTCATTGGAGTCTCCTGGCTGACTCCGTGACATCAATCATTTTTTAAATCAGACTCTGTTACCTTATTGATCCCCAATTTGGATCCACTTTTGGAGTTGATTCAGTTTGTTATTAACACTTCTAGAATGGTTGGGTCTCTCTTGGTGACTGGTTTGTTCTACACTTTGAGATGGTTTGGCCCTTTCTGAAATCAAATCCACTTTGTGCTGGTATTTTACATACATATATGCCATCTGTCGAAGGTGTAACTTCTGTTATACTGGTCAGAAGTATTCTAGTTATTGTTTGTTGTTATATTGATTGATTGCTGATGTTATTGAATGTTGCCATACTATTGATTGGTAATATATAATTGATTTCTGATAATAATTTTTAATTGTGTATATATATATAGTTTATTTATTAATCCTTTTTATACTTGCTAGTAATTATTTATGTGGGAGTATTCTTGCTAGTGTTCATTTTTGTAGTACTTTTTATACTCTGTAATTACGTAGAAAAATTTTGAGGGAAAAAAGCCTCCATCTCTTTGTGTGTGTACAGAATCCTACAAACCCACAGTGGCAATTTCTGTACACACACAAACTGGGTAACCCTGGGTTACCCAGTCATGACAATTTACTACTGATTTTAATCTCCTTTTTTTTCATTCATATTGCCTTGTCACATCTCCTCCAAGTGTCCTGTCATGCAAATAGGCTTGTTCCTATGGAGTAAAACACAGGTACATTGACAGGAGAAGGAAATTGTGAGAGAGCTCATTGCCCAAATCTGTTTTCAAACTCCACTCCAACTGGATCTTCATGTTCACAGATAGGGCCACCTTTCTACCAGTCATGATGCTTCTGTTGGCACTGCTGCTGCATCACTGTTAGCAAAATAAAACCCTTTGGAAACAAGCCCACTAGCATTTCCGGTTGCCAGTGCAAGTAATCATCTCATGGTGAACTCCTCTGAGCTCAACTCCTGTTACATCTCTTTGCTCAGATTCTTTTCATTTGTGGAAAAATACTTATTTCAAGTCTAATTAAGGGGAGGTTTTCTTTCAATTTTGTAACCACAGATGATTTTTCACGGATGCATGTCACTTTCTAGGAGGAAAGACAGAATTATGACTAATTTTATTTCTCCTTTTTTGACTCATAATGCACACAATAATGTGGATCACTGTGCAGAGAAGACTGACTCGAATTCTTGTTTTTCAGAACACCTGGCAGGTAGCCACTGTCTAGCAAAGTGAGCTTAAGTTTCAGCTGGTTTATTTCCCTCTGGTTTGTTTGCAATGCTTCTAGTATGTTTAACTTGACAATGTTAACATTGTTGAGTAAATAACTTGTTAAATAACACTAGTATCCTAAAATGTTTTATAAACATTTCCAATCAACAGACCTTTTGAAGACTATTATTTTCTATTTGCAGATAGGGAAATCAAGGAACAATATTTTCCAAGTCCGCATTTAAAAAAAATGAAACTTGAAATCACCTGGGGTTTTAAGATGTTGATTTTTGAAATGCTTTAATACTATCCTAGTTGTTGAATACGTAAAGTACCTGCAGATCTCATCACTTGTAACTGTTGTTCTCACTGTTGAGCTCTTCTCAGAACTAAATTCCGTGGTAGGTAACAAAAGGACGACACCTAAACCTTGTGCAGATCCTTGCAAATTTGGACCTACTAAGTGATTTTCGCAAAGTCAAACAGTGAGTCACTGTCTAAACAGTAAAAGAAATTAAGTCTCCTGCCTGTCACTTTACTTTGGAAACATTCTGCTTCTCAGATAGCAGAGTTCCTTCAATTAGAGAAGAGTGGTCTATTAAAGCTGCAAGGAAAATAGCATTACTTAATAAGTCACTACAAGAGAATAGGAGTATGCAGGAGTAAAGATCAGACAATACACAGTGCCTGTAGCTGAAAAACAATAAAGATAAAAGATGACTGAACTATTCTTTCATCCAGACAAAGGTACTGAGATGCAGCACTATGATAACTGCAGAGTGAGGAGGGCTCAGCAGCTAACTAGTGGCCTCAATGGTCTTCTATGTCATTCAGAGCATTTTCTACCCAATCCATGGTGAAAGTAAGTTACACTGAGAAATGACACATAGATGCCACAAATCTATGCAAGTTAAATATAGGTGGAGTAAATGAGATAAATATCAGAGACGCACTTTTGGGCTAGTCATACAAGAATTTAATGAAGATCAGCAGAGTATATTTCCTTGTTTACTAAGTGAATGATCAGCGGGCAAATACGTACTTTGGAAAATTACTTTCTTAAAATACCAGTTTAGTTAAAGCCATGTTGAAATTGTGATAGGCAAAGTGTGCTGATTTGTACCAGATGCTGGATTAAGAACTATTATAGGATGAATACTACAGATATTAATTTGTATTAAAAATGCTATAGCAACACACACGAGTGTCTGCACACTGACATTCCTTTCACTGCTTCCTTCATGTGAGCCCAGCTGACTGGGTTAAAGACTGAGGCCCCTTCAATCACCTTGAGACTATTAAATGCTCACAGTTGTACTCTTGCTCCCTTTTCCACAATGCCCTGTGCCTCAAATCCCAGTTACTCTGCAGTTAGTGCAACTATCTGTCCCAGAGAACCCACTGGATCTTTGTTTCTCCTCATTCCTGGAGTTCTGAATACTTTCCTTTCTGCCCTCCTTCCCTTCTTCCACTTCCCTTTCCCTTGCTTCTCTCCATCAACCTTAGAATTCTCTGATAGAGGTTAAAGTAAAATGGGGGAAGGATATGGCTACATCTGGAAAGAATCCTTTATAGATTCAGATGAAGATTCCTGGCTTAACCAACTACATGCCTATATCTCTACGTGCTTTATGCTTTTTCCTTTTTAATCTTTCAATGGTTTCCAAATAAATTATGCTCCTCCTGTTAGTTTTGGAACTCTTGAATGTTCAGAGTTGCTTTGATGTTGTTGAGAAAGTCATCATGTTATGGTGCAAGGAGAAATATTACCAAGTGAAGATCTCTCCATCTCATCTTGAGATACAAGTCCTAAAAATATTTAAGTATTAATCTTCTGACAACATACTGCCTACTCAGGAAACTACAGACCGGTGAGCCTTACCTCAGTCTCTGGGAAGGCTATGGATCAGTTAATGCTGGATACTATTTCCAGGCACATGAAGGACAAGAAAATCATCAGGAGGAGTCAGCATACCTTCCCCAAAGGGAGGTCACACTTGAACAGCTTGATAAACGTGTATGATGAAATGACTGACCTTGCAGAGGGGACGAGAGCAGTGGCTATTTTCTACCTGAACTCAGTAAAACTTTTCACACTGTGTGTTGTAAGATCCTTGTAGATAAGCTGCTGATGTATGGGCTGGATGAGAAGATGTTGAGATGAAATGAAAACTGACAGAATGGCCACACTGCTCTGGTGGTGACCAGTGGTGCAATATTTAATTGGAGGCCAGAAACTGGTGGTATATTCCAGGGGTCAATACTTTATCCAGTCCATTTTTATACTTTCATTAATGATTTGTATGATGGCACTTTCAAGGAAGTTTGCAAATGACAAAATATCAGGAGGAGTGGCTGTTACACCAGAAGGCCATACAATAACAGCAATTTAATATGCACATATGAAGTTAAATGGAAGCAGTTAAGAATTTCAAATACATTCTTAATGGGGAATTGATTATGGTATTCCTTTCAAAGCAATCTAAATTTTGTACTGCTCACTCCTATTAATACTGCCTGAATTAGAAACTTTTAATTAGACTGGAATTGAAGCAGTGTAGGAACTGTCTTTGTGTGGAATATAACACAAATGGTTGAAAACATGACTTGCTAAAAGTTACCTGCATAAACTTGTATTAAGATTATTGTGACTTTTTAATGTTTGAAGAATTGTTTTTTCCTCTGCTTACTGTAGAGTTAGTATTATATGTATCTGTATAAACAGAACTAACAAATTTATGTACCATTCTTTTTCAAGATGGGCTATGTAACTGTGGATCGAACCAAAAAACTATAAAATTTGAAGCATGTATCTTGTTTTGATCAAACCAGTTTCAATTTGAAAGCAGGCTAGTTTTATCTTGTCACATATATTCACCATCTTTCGCTCTGTCAATTGCCCTATGAAATTCTCTGAATTCGTAGCACTTCTCCTTCCTTATTATGTCTTGTTTTAAATTTGTAATATGCACCATATATCCAAAGTTTTTTTTTCTTCTCTTTCAGAATGTCTTCAGATTATTTGGTTTTTAGGTAATAGTTTTCATAGTTAATGACAGAATACTAAGAATATGAGATGAAATTTTACATTTTCAATAAACACCTTTAAATTTAGACAGGAATTTTAACATTGCATTCAATTTGCTACTTCTTATGCCTTTTTCCTTTTTAAACTCAAAAGTAGAGGAAAAAAATTAAAATATCTTAAATTTTGACCCCTCAGTCACAGTCAATCATGGTTGATACTGAATTCCTCTTTTCTACCATTAGCCAAGTCAAAGGAAGTTTTGTGGTATGTGCAATATGTTTTCCAGTGCAGTCTCAAAACATTTCAGAAAAAAGGAATAAGTCTTCAAAAATTAGCTTTCCAGTTATCCAAAAGAAACAGACTTGATTATTTTTATGAGAGGTTTAAGAAATTAATACACATTTAAAGATGGTGATAGCATTACACCCTTGACAGGCTATCACCACCAAGGAAACTGATAGTATGATCATTTTTAGTCTCTAAAGGGATATGCACTTAATTAAAGAAGGTTTAATGTATATATGCTGTTAATTATCTGGAATATAAGTATTGAAGTTTAAGTCTATGGAAAACATAAAATTTAAATTAAAAAATCACTTCTGAGTTTCAAGAAATTATAGAAACTTTAACTAAGCTTAGTTTTTAAGTTAGGTGAAATCTTAATAACTTATAATGCTTATTTTCTTCAATTTTCTTGAAACTTTGTAAATTCTTTTGACCTAAAAACTGGCACTTTTACTGCCATAGGCAAATTTTAGTGAAGACAAAGAAAATGCAAGTAAAAGCAGAAAGTTACAGTGTTTAAAACTGGCAACTGTGAAGCTCTAAATATAGTCCCAATGTATACCTAAATCCTTGCAGAAAACCAGGTGTATTTCTTACACACTTATAGACATCTATCCATCCATATACATATTCTCTTTCCCTCTCTCTCTGTATGTCATATAGGACTCAAGTATTCATTGCATAATAAAAGGAAGGTACTGTAAAAGATTTTGTGGAGTTAGCTAAAGAACTGATTCCTTTTAATATTTTCAGAAATAACCTAGATTTCCACTGTAATGTGTTTTCAGATAAAAATGCTACTGAGGAATAGCTTGAGGATATTCTTTTAAACTGAAAAATGGTATTGCAAAATAATGTAATGAAAATAATACTTAAGAAATAGTTGAAAAAAAAGCATTCTACTAACTTATGAAACAAAGCTGTTTCAGTGTAATTCTTACAAAAGCTAAGCCAAGTAAAGCTGAAATTTGAAATGCAAATAATGAGTTTCAGAAAACAAAGCCTTTGGGGTAAAAATTGCATCTTAATTTCCTGTTCTGTCAAGGAGATCCTGTGTGATCTCAAGCAAAACAAGATAGGGCTATCTATGGATGGACCTGTCATCTCCAGCTAGACTACTGAATTACAAAGTGTAATCCTTCATATAGTGCTGGTACCTGGTATCTTCAGACTTCAAGACCTCTTGTATTAACACCTTATAATTTCTATTAATTTCTAAATTGGAGCTATACGATATTGAGAAAATGGTTAGTCCTTATTTCAGCAGGAGACTGGCATAGATGATCTCTCTTTAATCTTAATTTTTTTATAAGACTTCTAAACATCCCCATGGCGCTTTATTTGTTTTCCCCCTTAATTTAAGCAACAAGTTTGCTGAGCCAACAGCTGTCTTTTACTGTGTTTCTTAGAGTAGATAATACACAAACCATGACTCATACCCTAATCCCATAAGATACATAATCACAAAATCAAGTGTCTCTATCATTATAATATTACTAAATGACTTGAAATCAGTTTGTCTTTGGACCTTAACTATAAATCAGACTTCTGCCACAAATTAGTATAATTTTTTTTAAATTATGCTAGCTATGTTTAATATACCTTAGTAGTAGTTATGCATGTAGTTATGAACTTTCCAAGAGCCAGCAGATATCTTTGCATCCCGATATTCATATTGGCATGTTTAGGGAACAAATGCTGTAGTGTTCCAAGGTATGTAAGAAAAATTTTCTTTGAGTTTTAGGTAACTCATTCTTTTGCTCTGTCTCATATGTGTGCTTTGGTCAACAGCTCTGAACACTTTTGCATGTTTTAATTCATGTTACTTTACAATGAAGTAAATAGAGAAATATCAACAATTATCGGTCCTTGACTGATAAAACACAAGTCAGCTGAAATGGGTGTATTTATTCAAAAATGTATTCAGATTGGGACTCCCAAAAAATTAATTGCAGATATAGTCAGGGAATGAAAGTGAAAAAACCCAATAAAATACTTTCTTAAAATTTTTAATTAAGGAAAAATAGAAGGATATCAGCTTCCATAATACAGTGGAATATTAGTGAATTTCATTCAAGCTTGAATGTGATCTATAAAAACTGAAATTAAATTTAGCATACATATCTCTAGTGTATCTGTGCACTTCATGTTATTCTTAATATATGTGGAGAGATTCCTTTTGCTTGTGATGAAAAGTATGAGAGTGTGACATTTTCTTTAATTACGAATCCTGATGTGTTTAATAGCACAAATTTGGCCTCTAGCTTGATAATTCTGTCTCTTAGAATCAATGGTTAGACTTGAGGGCACTAGCTTGGTCATCAAGATCAATATTAGAAAAAATATGTCTTGTCAAGACCTCTTGGCCTCTTATTGATTCAAATAGGGTGCTGCAGAGAAATTAATAATGACAGAACAGCTGTTGGCCAACAAAGAGAAGCTTAGTTCATTGATTTCAGTAGAGGTAGATGAATGACACAAAAATGTGATTACCATAGACACTGTAGAAAGACTTGCTACAGCGCTCCTAAAGCAGGTATCTGGGATGTGAAAAACTTTCAGGAATATTAAATTGAATTCATGTTTGACAGAATGCAAATGACTGAAACTGATTCCAGAGAAGGGTCTTTACATTCCATTACAAAGTATACCTCATTTTGTCAACCTGGACAAAACCCTCTAGTTTTTCTTAGACTATGTGAAGGTGTTTTTGCTGTGAAGGTGGTTCTCCCTCACATATTTATCCCAATGTAATACAATTTTTAACAAGAAGACACCTTTAAAAAATACCTCCATTTTTCTCAATAACCTTGCAATGCCTTCTGCTCAAATTGAAAAAGTAAGGTATAATTCCAAAATTGTAGTTTTGAACAAATAAATCCCTTTCATTTACTTCTACTCAGTGGGAAATTTAAACTACTATTTTTGAACCTTTTGTAAATAACAAAAGGTTTTACAGAGCCTAGAAAGATCTGAGCTCTTCATTTACCTTTAGTGCTTCAAAAAGAGCTTGGAAAAAAATTTCCCCATGGGTCAGAGAGAACCTCAAAGAAAACAGAAATGTCTCTTAGGATCTATTTTCATTTGGAATTTATTCTTTATCTGTTTTATTATAATAGTTTAAGAGGAATTAGTTAACATCAACGGTAAGCAATTCCAGCTTCATTTCCTTCATACTGTGACAAATTGTACTTTTTAAAGGCTTGGAAGTATTTTTCTAATATTTTTAAGTGATTAATATACATAATACTTTCATTCTGCAATTGTAATAATTGAAAATAAAGCATAAAGTGTTCTATAAAATAATGGAAAATAATATTTTCTGGAGGCCTGCTATGACACATGAAAAGATCTGCACCAGAAAAGAGATAAGGACAGGAGCAGAAGAAAAAGAGAGATGCATTTCCCCTCATCTCCTGTAGAGATTAAAATATTGAGAGCAGCAGAACTTAAGGCCCAGAGGGGCAGAGGAATACATGTTGTATAGTCCTGTCAGTCCCTACATGCAGGCTGCAATCAGCAGAAGAAAGTTCCCTCAAGTTCTTCAATGCTCCAATCACAAGTGTGGACTGGGACCAAAGCTGGGATACACCTTCAGGGAACCTTTACTCAAAGTGATCATACTCTTACCAACAGTTTAGAAGCAGCCTAAATACACTTTCAACTTCATGCTGAAGTTAGTTTTGGCTTGTCTATTTTTTCTTATCCCACCTTTTTAGTATGCTGACCATACATACAGCTATGTATGGCTGTTGACTGTTCAGATTATTCTAGCAGTTGTTTTGTTTAATAAGCCATATTAATTTCTGGAACTCAGAGTCCTATGTGTTATAAACAGCAAATTGTGTTTTAATTTAGCCACAGAGAATTGAAATATCACTGGGACATCTGGTTCAACACAGCTTAATCTTACAAAAAAAAAAACTATTGCATAATAAAAGGACAAATTATAGGAATCTGTCTTTCACTCTATTTCTTTCAGCTGCACCTTAAAAAAGCAGCAGTATTTTCCAGCCAACTATTGAATCTGACAGGTAAAGGTCCCCGAAGAATCAATTATCTTCTAGTGAAATTTACTTCTTGCTTTGCTACATGAGACTGTCAATTCAAGGTCTTCACTTGCCTCTCTCTCTACTTGCTCTGTCTACTACTCTTTTAAGATGTATTATTATTGCCTGATGCACCTGGAGGGCAAAACAGCCATCAGATCTTCATTATACTGAGCGTTATCCAATCCCGTAAAGATGGTGCTTGATTAACAAATTATTTGATAGAAGTGCTGGCCTAAACAGCACTGCATTCCCCTGTTCCTCGTCTGCTGCAGCTCTTGGGTGTTCATCCAGGGCTCCATTTTGATCACTTGGACACTGCCAGTGCATATCCTAGGCAAACTAGAGATCAATCGTGGCTCAAAAAAGCCTGTAGACATTTCCGCCAAGTGTGGAATGATGTTCTGCTAATTCTTGCCACTGAAAACACAAATTTTAGGAGAAGGCAAAGGAAACAGGGAATAAAATGCTACCCTATCCCTCTTTTTCCTCTCTTCTGTGTGAAACAACATGATTAAGAACATGTAGATTATGTCTGGAACTTGTTTGACAGAAATTATTTTGGTCTGTAGGTTAAACCCAAAGTTAACTTCCCTCTTTTTGATTCCCCTTACACTGCACATTTTTCAAGGTAAGTGGCAAAGTTTTGTTGCTTTGACACTACTGTCCATTTCTTTCTTAGTCAGTTGTCTGTTTTCCACAGGATATCTCCCTTTGTAAGTCAGGTGCATCTGACTTTTTTTCATCAGCTCCCACTTTTGTTTGGTAGCCCAGTCCTCTCTTTACATAACAAGTTTGCCTCTCTGCCTGTTACATCATTCTGTTAGTTATGAAAAAGAAGGAAAAATAAGATGATGGATTTTCAGCCATAAATGAAGATGTCACTTTAGTATCAAGGAAGAAGAAAACATGCAGAAAGAGTTGAAATTAACAAAAAAAAAAAGACCAAACCTACAGTGAAAACATTTGGAAGTACTTGAATCTTGATTTTTCTTTAACAACTTATTGTCTCTTATTCATTACTTACAGCATGTAGCAGATTAATAAGAAGCCTTGTGATTTAAATAAAGTGGCTAAATTGCAATTGATATATAGGTCATAAATAATAATAAAAAAAAATACTCAAGGATAATAAATGTTCAGAAGTAATTCATTTGATATGTTACAGATGAAACTAAAACTAGGATGAAGAGAGGAAATTAGGAAAAGAAAAATGCACATTAAATGTTAGGGAAGATATTTTTCCAATACATTAATATTTTCCATTATCAAATTATCAGTATCTACTGGGAAGTTAAAGACATTTCTTCTTTGAAGCATTTACATTTGCCTGAGAAGAGGTGTTAAACAGCTATACATACACATATATATATACATATACATATAGTTATGTTATAGTTATGGTTCAATCAATCAAAAACTCTAAAAAATTAAATGCTTACTCGTTCCAGTTACTTTGAACATGACTTTCTTCATGCTGCAAGCACCAGGAAGAAATCTAGAAGATGTTTATCAGCTAACAGGTGCTAATAAACTTATTCTGAAATACTGCTTAATATCAGTAGGTGAGGATCCACATTAAGAAAATTCCCAGGAAAGTTAAAACAAGTTTAATCTTTTGTAATGGGTAATAATCAGTCTTCAAAATGGTTGATTACTTGTTAGCAAAGCCATCTGTATCCCATTAAATACCATTTCATTGCAATCAGTAAAATCCACAGATTTTGTACTGACTTGGCAGTCTGGAGCTGTCTATCTTTGATATTGGCTAAGCTCCTTTTACCTTGTATTAACTATGGCAACAATTTTCAAGTAGCCAGATGACGATTGTTCAATTTCTTTAATGGTGAAGATTACATATAAAGCTATAACAAACTCATGTTGTGAATGAATAATGAACAGTAGCCCAGAGAAACATAATTATATTGATGTTAATCAGTGCTGGGGAAGCCTATTACGTAGCTTCTGTAGGTAATGGCCGAAGACAGCCATACTTAATATGGAAATAAATGAAAGGAGATCGAGCCAAGCAATTTATGTTGCAAGCACATTAAAAAAATATAAATCTAAATGGAATCAACACTCTTTAGGAAGATGTTCTTACCAGTGTCATGCTCCTTTACATGGAAACTCAAGATGCTGATGAACTGTTATAAGTTCCTTTTTAAGGAAATCTGAAGCTGTCAAACTTAAAATGCAAGGAAAAATAGGAAGGTTGACCATTATAGCAGAGAAAGGGATTAGGTACTAGGAAATTTCTGTGAATCAGTCTTAACTACATGACTAATTACAGATGTTAATCACTGCAAATGAATAAATAATAATACTAAATTCTGTACTATGGTTAGACCATTAACATTTTAAGTAGATGAACAATATACATAAGGTGTGTTCCCTTCTCACTTGTATCAAAGTTTTGATTGTAATATATTTGCTAAAATGTATTTTTTCTTGTGAAGATTTAGAGTTGATTTCTACCTCATATCACACCGTATATACAGAACTCTGAATTCAGAGCTCATGGGACCACAAAAGCCTATTGAAATTTGAAAGAACTCCATTTCTGTCAGTACAGATTTCTACCTCCCACAGGTGCTAAGCAAAAAGCACAAGCTTACAAAAGCATTATTTTTAAATGTAGTCTGATTTCTAGAGCTTTTAAACAAAGGTGCCTATTTTCTTAGTGTGTCTCATGAAAAAGTATAGGTAACATGTCAACCTTTGGATTGATTTCCTTACCTCAGAAATAAGCATAACCCTGTACATGTCATAATTGGAGATAGAAAAGCAGTGTGGAAAGTTTTTAAGTCTCAACAAGTATGATTAGTATATTTTCTGAATATTTAGTGATGGACTTGTTTCGCATATCTGTTTTTCTTTTTTTTTTTGTTAACACTTTTGTTACATAAATGCAGTGACACCCATATCCATAAAAACAACAAATTTAGTCACTACTTCCCATGGTCAGGCAGGTGATTAACCATTCCCAGGAAAGCAGGGTTCATTATGTTTTATGGTGACCAGGGAAGAAAAACACCTTCACTCTGAATGTTCACCCTTTTTTCTTCCTCCCAGGTTTATATATGGAGATTATGCCCTATGGTATAGAATATCACTTTGGTCAATAGTGATCAGCTGTCCTGGCTGTGTCCCCTCCAGCTCCTTGTGCACCCCCACCCTCCTCACTGGCGGGATGGGGTGAGGAGCAGAAAAGGCCTTGACTCTATGTAGGCCCTGCTCAGCGGTGACTAAAACATCCCTGTGTTATCAACACGGTGTTCAGCAGAAATCCAAAACACAGCCCCATAGGAACTCTACGCCAGCACAAACCACTACATAACCAAATAAAACTCATGAAGTTGGTTACACGGAACTTTATGTAAAAATTCCAAGCTCTTGATATTTGGACTTTTGGTTCCATAAATCAAGCACTATCAGGTTAAGACCAAAGCTCTACCTAGATCAATAAGATATAGGGAAATAACTCACTGAAACAGACTTAGAAACAAGGCAAACCTATTGTGAAATGTTCACCTCTTCCAGAAATCTTTGATGCAGAGTTCTATCACCAAAATTTGTCCTTAAATTTTTGCTACATGTGAAAGACCAAAATATATATATTTTATAGTACTATTCATAATAAGAGATTAATGTCTGAAGACAGAGTAAAAATCATTTGTTGCCTAAAAATAGATCTTGTGCATTATGTCTTTAATATTTTGGACTTCAAGACCACATAACACCATGTGAAGATGCCACTTGAATAATATCAATTGTCTGAACATTAGTGTTAACACTGAACCCATTTGAACAATCACAGCACAATTCAGTGCATATCCCTTGCTACTTACCTCCTTTATGTAGTCTCATCTGCTTCTTTCTTAATATGAATAAATCATTAGAATAGATGGCAAAACCTTACCAATAAAAGGCCCTGTTATTCTCAGTATAAGCCAATCACACTCAACCAACATATATTTTCTAAAGAAAAGCAGCACTTCTATGTTTTGGGAATGTACTTTTAGAATTACTGATTATATTATTTAAACAATTAACCAAAAAGGAAAACTATCCATTAAATCCACAGAACTAGATCCTTTCATTGCAATCTTTAAGTTAATTATAGATGGTTTGTTCTGATTATGTTATCTTTTTCTGGAGGCTATGAACACACAAAGCACACAGACAGAATATCATATCCTGTGGTCAGAAAACAGGATTCATTGTAAAGCAGCCAGATTTTGACGATGAAACATTACTGAAATGCAGTGAGACTATTAGTCAAAGATCTTACTCATGTATGATTGCTTATGGACATGTTTAGCTGAGCACAGACTGACAAACACACAAATGTTAAAACTTCCCACTGGCATAACAAAGTCAAGAGTGAACTAAGGTGTTTTTTGCAATCCCTCCTTTCTACACATAATGTATATGAATGGTGTAGCTTCACCATTGATCTAAGTAATAATACATTTTCTCACTAAATATTTTTACTAGCACTCACACTGTAACCATCCAGATGATATAAAAATGTAGATATAAAAAGTTAATAATATAAAGACGCCAAAATAAAGACTGGAATACTAGTCTTTGTTTCATCTGTAATACATCTGAACTGTCAAATTTAATTTCCAACCTTTGCATTCTTTTTTTATGTTTGCTGTTTCTCTCAGATTGTATTAAGAAGCTAGCCTGGAGAATGCATTTTTTATTTAGAATCAAATTTTGATTTACATTTAAGTTTTCCCAACTCCATTCAAGTCACCTGTTGAATATCATCCAGATATCGTAGCATGTTAGTGAAGCAGTACAGACCTTGTTTTATACTGATGTGCACTCTGCAAAACAACACACTTTTCTACAATACTAACAGACAACTTGTAAGTGAAAACTAAAAGAGTAACCCATAAGTAGAAAGTCCTGGGCACAAATCCTTATCATAACTTGCCATAAAGAGAAAGGAATAAAAAAATTTGAATAGCTTACTTTCAGGATCTTTCTAGATCTGATGTATTGTGAATTTGTGTAGAGGTCAAACATTTGAGCTTTGTGATTTGCTAATTATTATGTTCTATAAAAGCTCAGTGCACCCATTAAGTGTTAACCATTGTGGTATCTCACAACCTAGATTTTAATGAAATGGGCATTATTTCATTTTCTTCAAGTGACAAATTTCTGAAATTTTTGAGTAGCATAAATAAATTCTGACTAGGATTAATGACACTAGTGAAAAAAAATTCCTTCTGATAAGTTGAGAATATTTTAATGGAACTTTTAGAAAGCTTTTGAAGCGAATTTAGTGAAGATCAAAGTGAGAGATTTGACGGTCCTAGAGCCCAAATTGAAAAAAAAATAGAATCCTAATAAGCATGTTGCATTGATCAGAGATTGAGGCATTGTGCTTCCACAGTGCCCAGTGTTATTATTGTACTAACTGAAATTACACTGACACCCTTGTAGGAGGCAAAAACATACAACAAAAGACATAAGTATTACCTACGCAGAGCAAACACTGATGAGAAAAATATCTGAGCAAAACAGTGTGTACAAATGGAAAGATCTTTTATTAATACACTAAGTGGGTAGTTGTTATTTTTTATAACCACAGACATTATGCCACTGTATTACTTTGTAATTGAAACAGTTTTAAAGTATCTGAGTGTTAGAGAACTTTTCATCTTAAATCCACTAAGGACCATTAAATTATGAAGTGCGACCTCATCTATAACACAGGCATTGCAATTTAAACCAGTTACTCTTGCAGTGAATGCAGTAGCTTGTGTTGTTATGAAGCAAGACTTTCCTTCAAGAGGTGAGGAATTTATCACTCCTAATAACCGATCAATTATTAAAGTGTTATGCCAAATTTATGGCTAGAATTACTCTGAATTTAAATTCCAGATATTGCCTCTTATTACACCTTTCTTAGCTAAATTAAAAAGTCTTTTGAGATGCATTATTTTCTCTCCACGAAAGCATGACTATGAGAAATGTTGAAGAATGTGCTTGACTTAATTGCACTAAGACATTTAATACACTATAAATGCTGTTAAATGATAGCATAATCTTGAAAAAAACCCACTTATGAGTACTGAACAATTACTTGCAGGTATCTGACCACTTAATTTCCCATAGTTATTTGGCTCATTTACTTACATAACAACACTTATATTTTAAGCAAAAATATCAAAAGACAAAAGTTTAAATCTGCCTCTTCTAACCATTCATTTATCCCCCTTAATCTGAATGGAAGATTTCAGGATGGAACTCTATGAACACGAAAAATGAGGACTAACAAAGCAGGAACTGGAATTAAGTTAAAAAAATAAAAGAAAATATGGGTTCAGAAGCTCTAAGTGAAATTAAAACAGTATAATTAGTGTGCATCAACATCAATATGTGTTTGGGAAACATAATTTTTGTTGTCATGAAGACATGCGTTATAGATCTGTACCTATGCTTAAACATTGATTACATGAGTAGTTCTAGTGAGCTGACCCTGATTTAATGCCAGACACCCACCAAAGTCACTCTATCTCTCTCCTCCACAAGTGAACTGGGGAGAGAAAATATAACAAAGAGTTCATGATTTGAGATAAGAACTGGGAAGAATCATTCACCAAATATGATCTCAGGCAAAACAGACTCAACCTGGGGATATTAATTGAATTTACTACTAACAAAATCAACAGGATAATGAGAATTAAAAGCAGACCTTAAAAACACATTCCCCCCACCTTTTTCTCCTTCTCAACTCTTCCTGTTCCCCAGCAGTGCAGGGACACAAGGAATGGGGTATACCTGACAAGGTATGGTCAGTTCATCACACATTGTTTCTGCTGTTGCTCAGGGAGAGGAGTCCTTCCCCTGCTGCACTGTGGGGTCCCTCCCCCGGAGACAGTTCTCCATGAACTTCTCCAACGTGAGAGCATCCCATGAGCAACTGTTCTCCAGGAACTGCTAAAGCATGGGTCACTCATCCACGGGGTGCAGTCCTTCAGGTACAGCCTGTTCCAATGGGGGCCCCCCACAGGGTCACAAGTCCTACCAGGAAACCTGCTCTGGTGTGGGCTCCTCTCTCCATGGGTCTGCCGGTCCCTGCCAGGACCCTGCTCCAGCAGGGACCTCCCATGGGTTCACAATCTCCTCTCAGGCATCCACCTGCTCCAGGGTGGGTCTCCTCCAGGGGCTGCAGGTAAATCTCTGCATCCCAATAGACCCCCATGGGCTACAGGGACACAGCTGCCTCATTGTGGTCTGAAGGGGAATCTCAACTCCGACATCTGGAGCACTTCTTCCCCCTCCTTCTCCACTGACCTTGGTGTCTGTAGGGCTGTTCCTCACATAATCTCACTCTGGTCTTCTCTGGCTGCAAATAATCCATACAATAAATGTTTGCTTTCTTAAATTTTTTATCACAGAGATGTTATTATAATTTTGGATTGGCTCAACCTTGGCCAGAAACACATTTATCCTGGAGCTGGCTGGCATTGTCTCTGCTGGACATGAAGGAATCTTCCAACAACTTCTCACAGAAGCCATCCCTGTAGCTCCCTAAAACCTGGCCACACAAACTAAACACAGCAGCTGAAACAATTCGAGTGTAAAATATTCTAAATTTTATTTCAAATACTCAGATTTACAGAGAAGAAAACTACTGCAGAGGCTTCTCAATGGAAGTTTCATCTGACCTCAGACTATTTTTCTGATGCATTATAGCAAGTTATAAGCTACATTTCAATGTAAGCATCACAAGGAGGAGACTTTTCATATGGTTTCCTTACTAAAAGTTGCATAGATGTGATGGTTATTCACAAGTGTGTGTTTCTGTGTGTGGCTCTTTACTTCATTTTCATATGCCTGTTTCCTCTCCCCTGCATCCCGTGGTCAATAGCTCCCAAATAATAGAGATAACTAAAAATCTCAATGTTACTAAGATCTCACAAATTTTTTTCACAATAGGAATTCCTTAGGTGAACAGAGTGGCTTTGTCAGTGAACCTAATGAGAGAACCTATACAGGAAATGCGTTATGGAGATTTTTCTTGACTAGCCTTCAAATACTCTACTATGTGCAAAGATGTTACAAATATTTCAGCAGCAAGAAGAGTTGTCGGCATCAGTTAATGTCTTTATAGATGTGTTTAATTTTGTACAGGACTCAAATCTGTGAGAAAATAGACTTCTGCTGCTCAAAGGATTGCTACTTTTTCTTTGAAATGTCTTTTCACTCCTGGTCTGGATTTATATTAGGAATTGGTTATGTGTTACGACATAAAGTTTACGACAGCACTAGTTACGATAGCATAAGGTTTACTAGTTAAACTTCTTTACATTTTAGCCACTATATTCCAAAATTGACTTTTTTGGTGTTTTTTTTTTCTCTTCCAAGGCAGCAAAAACTGAGATAGCAATGAGAAGTGTCTGGCAACAACATCTGTTTTGCTAGGAATCTTCTTTTAGTCTTCCTGTCCCTAGTTCTCACACAAGAAGTTAAAATGTGAAACACAGACATTTTAGCCCAGACTTGTATTGCAGAGATGCAGCTTCTAGGTTTTGATTCACTCTGATATAGACTTATGTGGCTATATTTCTTACCTCCTGAACTTACAAGAATTTGAACTAAACTCTCATACCTGGAGAAAAATATAATGATGGATAAAAATATGTTGTACAACATTGTTGTACAGCAGAGTAAAGAACTATTGATTGTGCAATTTAGATGAATAAGTATGTTTTCATTATAGTTTGCTTAAATGCTTCTTTTTGTCGTTGATGGTTTTTAACCTGACTCTACACATATTGAAATTGATCATCTTATTTAAACAGCTTGAGAGTTTGATCCCAGACAAGGTTTTTCAGGAAAAACTGCTGCTCATCTCTACAAATGGCTACTGACTATTAGGATTTATAAAATTCTCTTTATGAAAATCTCTAGATAATGTGCAGTCTAAACCATGGTGTACTGAATTATTCATAGATAAACAGCACTCTCTGGAATGGTTTCACATTTACAAACCAGACATTTTAGAATTAGACCAAATCAGCAACCACACAGTTCCGTGTGCTACATATAATGAGGAAAAATTGATGGTAGACTTTGATTAAAAGACCCCAAGCTGACTGTGAATAACAGAAGTGATTTGTTCAGCTGATTGGAGAAAGAAAGCCAATGGATTCAAGCACTTTCATCCAACTAGTCATAATTACTACCAAGATCACAGAAAAAGCTCTTGAACTTACTCCTTGTACCAGGAAAAGATGTTTGGCAGAAAATACCTGAAGCAATGGGACTCCCATGCTTTTGTTTGAGGCTTTTGTCATTGTTTACACGTTTTGGTAAGAATGTGTTTTTTATAATTTTTTTCACTTTAAGGCTCTCATTGTCACTTCCAGCCAATCAATATTTGTGTTTCTCAAGCAGTTCCAGAGCCTTACTACAAAAGCAACTGACATTATTTTTATTAAATCATTACTTTTTGAATTGAAACAAGTTGTTCACTGATGTAAATACTGTAGTGCAATTTCCCATCCACAAGACAAAATGAAAATGGAATATAAAGATTGTCTATTATGCTGAGTCATATCCTGTCATTATTTCTTTCTATATCCATTCCTATCTCTCCATCTCCTGCCTTTCATTTTTACATTTTAGTTATGTGTAGAATATTATTATATATTATATATGTTACATATTGAAAGCTATATAATTTTCATAGTTTGAATAGTTATATTAATAATTTTTCCATATATGAATACATTGCATAAAAGCTTTTTTCATTTTACTACATAAATGCAAAAGTGTGACAATCTTTTCATTTACTTTGGTTCTTTTCTATATAAATCATTAAACTTATTCAGCTTTTGAATCCAAAGAGAAATGAGGACACATCATAGATACAATTCACAACAGTAATGAAAGGAATGTATTTAAAAGGGGTGATAGCTAAGAAAGAGAGGCAAAAGTTAAATAAAATAAATTTCAGTAGATTTTTCTATTTGTTATCATCTCTGTCTGATATAGGAAGTTCACTGAAAAAAAATAAGGGCAAATAGAGAATTTCACACATGATGAAATACCTGGCTTGATGAAAAGGTTTAAAGAAAGCATGTCATACAATATGAATATAGAAGAAACAAAAGAAATTAAGTTTATGAGGAAAGAACAACCCTGCCATATAAAGGACAAAATAACTTTCATGTTGGTAGAAGGAACATAAAAGGAAGCTACAAATCTGCTGCTTACAATAGTCTGGATATAAAAAGAATACTTTTAAGGAAAAAGAAAAAAACAGTTATTAAATTTTTGGAGTTTGCAGGGGGGGTTGGGTTTTTTTGGGTTTTTTTGGTAGTGTTGTTACCATGAATCCTTTTAGAGAAGTATCTTTACCTGCTTGTGAAAAGAAAAATTGAGGTTTCTGTTTGTACTGCCAAATGCCTACTATGTTCTTAGGGATACATATGTGCAACAGCATAAAGAAATAATGGGGAAAACCTTTCAAACAGTGTTGTATGTTTCATGTTCTCCTTTGTATCTGAAATCTAGGATAAAAGAGGTTTTTCTTTTTTCAGTCAGTACCCTATCAGCAGGATATCTGGACTCTGCATGTTATCTAGATGTCATGAAAGAAGCCACTGCCAATAAAAGTATCTGACCTCATACATTCAAAAATAAATAGATCAAAACACTGGAAGATTAACATACACATTAATGAAATTTATAAGTGAAAAATTTTTGAAAAATTCCAAAGATGAAAAGCGATTATTTCATTAGTATAATGCAATTAACTTCCCCCACACACATATAAATGTCCTGCTGTAATGGAAATGCATTTCAGATAAATTTACAAAGGTGTTCTCCTTTATATCAGTCTCTTTTTGTGTAGGTTGCCTTTTCTATGATGGCTTACACTTCTGTAGATGAGAAAGTAAGATTTGGCCATTTGTTTTGCTGCTTTTAAAAATCACAGACTCTTTACTATGTTACATACTTTTAAAATCATTATTTTGTCTGTTTCTGCATCTATTAAAGTGCATCTTTGGACAAAATTTCATTAAAAATGTAGTTTGTTAAGTACATATAATTAAAAAAAAGAAACTGAAAAGTCAGTAATCACAGATTTTCCTTTCCTTGTAGGAGTTTTTTCCGTTACAGCTTTTACTTTTCAGTTTGCTTATGCTTCTCTCAAGTCCTTCTATGTAACTTATACCTGCTCTGACCTTATGATCAAACTGTTATCTGTTATTCCTTGTCATCCTTCCTATGTCATTTTTTTTTTTTACTTAACCCAGGTCTCCAAGACTTATATAAATAAGAATAATATTTGACTCAAATAAATGAGAGTAATATTGATAGCGTATTATCCAATGCCAAAACACTGTAAGAGCACAATAAAAGTGTGTGTGTGTGTGTTTCCTTGGAAGACGGTTAGTTTGCCAGAGGAAGTTTACTATCTAATGAATATAACTTTTAAAAGTTAGGCTTCTTACTCTTAGTAAAATATCGGCAGCAATTAACTGTTCAACACTGCTCTATTAATGCCTCTGAAAGGACTCTCCATGGGTTTGTTCCAATTCTTTTTAGAGAGGGACAGGGATTTTACACCTCAAAAAATAGCTGCAGCAGTAATAAAAATTTGGACTTCTCACGGCTCTTGATCTGAGTTTACCACATAATGCAAGGGTTTTTCTTAACAACATGGATTTAATATACATAAAATATTAATCTATACTTTGCTTTGATTTATGAATGCTATTTGATATAAGTTTGTAATTATTTTTATTCCTTGATTTATAATATTAGTTCTGTATAATGATATTTTTTCACCAAGAACAATGAATAATATAAACTCCAATATTTCGCTCTACAAAGTATACCATAATAACTTTCCAGATAGGGATATATAGTGCTTAGGTGGACTTTCACCCATCAACAGCTACAAAAGGGATTTTGTTCAACTCTGTCGAAATACAAGAGCACTTTATATTCAACAATATGAAAAGTTACACTAAAATTGCAGCCTATTTGTGCCTTAATGGATTTAATTTCAATTCAGTTCAATTAAACTGAATTGAAAATGGAAAGAACACAATTTTGAAAATTTTTATATATGTCAACGCCCTTTCTCTCTATTTTTATTTGCTTGTTCTCTTGTTTAAGTTTTTTAAACTCTTAGGCAACCACAGAAAAAAAGCCCATCTTTGGTAACAAGAAAGAATAAAGTGTAAAAACAGATAACTTGTCTTGATTTCTTTAAAATAATAGTTCCTGATAAAAGTAAGATGAATATATAAAATTGTTTCAATAAAAGGTTAGCTTTGATAATAACTGAGAGTTTAACTAGCTGTATGTGTGCTTTACAATGTCATATCACTGTATTTCCCTGAAAGACAGAGGTTCTTGCTTCAGAAGTGTCAATAGATTTGAGGTTGAGATACTGAGACTAACAAGGTGAACAGGGATTCCCATCATTTATGACACTGGCTGAAAGTCCAGGAAGCAAGCAAAAGTTTTTCTAAATTCAGTTTGGAAGGTAAAAACCCAAAACATGAACAAAATTAGGTTTGTTTTTATGCAGAAGAAAAAAAAAAAGATGACAGAATCTCATAACTTTTCATGAAACTGAAGATTTTACTTCAGGAATAGAATGATATATTGTGATTGATAATGGCTGATGAGAGTCTGAGATCCGTTTGAAAGTAGATCAGTGGCCATATATATGACTATGTTATTTTTGAGAATTTTTTGACAAGTTGGGGTCAATGAATAGACATAAAAGATCCTGTCATAAACAGTCATTAATAAGCAGAGGACCAATGAGTTTAAGAATGGGTTTTTTTCTGATTTAGCCCATCTAAAGACCTGATCAAGGGGTTTTTACAAGTCACATGTGCATTGAAGTAGTTTGTTCAATTTCTTTGTTTTAGCAGAGTTCCTTAAGATTACATTCATCACAAAGTATTGGGAATTTATTCAATTTCATCTGGAATTGAAATTAGGAGGAATTATTACATGCTAGCCATTCACAAAATAATTTCTTCAAAGCTTTAATTTTAACTTGAAAAAGTGAAAAAGGAAGAAAACCTCAATTCTGTTATCACAAGTATGACGAAACACTTTGAAGCACGAACATATACTTCCATAAATACAGAATAAAAGGTTCAGAAATTTGCTCCATTTGTTAATTAATAAGCAGACATTTCAAACATAGATCTTTTATAATTATTACATCCCCTATACTTTGCACACTACTGAACTCTATGTGCAGAGCTACTTTATTATATTGAGGTGAAACTTTTATCTGCTAAATGGGAAGGGGATATTAGGGAGAGCCAATGTTTCACTTAATGGAAATAGTGGGGGTTTAGGGAAGGTACGTAGAAGTTAATCATAATGACAGATTTTTGGGAGGGGGAGTACCCTGCTCAGCAAGGCTCAGGTCAGTTCAGCTAAACATAATCATTAAAACACAGTGTTCTCAGTATGTTCTTTAGTCTCTTGTCCTCTGAAAACAACAAGTTTCCTTCTTGTTCTTAGTCCCTACTTATTTCAACACGTCTCTCTCTACAAAAGAGACATAATTTTTTCAACTTTGCTTCTTTTTATATTAGCTCATAATAATAACACCAACTTTCTTTCTCTTGTATTAGTATATAATAATAAAAGGCAATGACAGCACAGATATTAACACATTCAAAACATATGCAAGAAGTGTATAATATCACCAAGAAAGGAAGGAAACTGGGAACTGAAGTGGAGACAAGAGCAATCAGTCGAATGGATTTTCACTTCACCAGAAGATGTGATACTACTGGTGTAAGATAGCACAACAATGTGGAAGAGTAAAAGATATTTTCTACTTCTACTCTATCATTGACTATAACTTTGAGGACCATTTTGACAACTTGTGTTTAAAATATTTCCATGCTCATAATGTTACACTGAACACTTCCTTTGAATTGATCTACACTATTGTAATCTTCTTTTATATCCTCTTTAATATCTTGTAATAGAAAACTGATAGCTACCATGACTTTAAGAATAGGTATGGAGCCTAATTCACTGCAGACTGAAGTCTGTCACAGACTCTTCTTTGTCTAAAATGAGCTGTATAATGGCACTACTGGTTTTCAAATAAAAATATTTGTGAAAGATTCAGAGACCTCAGGCTGAACACTGGACAGGCCCATATAATTTGTCAATCGCATTCCATTATTTGTTATAGGTTCTGTTCTGTTTTCAGTTATTTCCCAGCTTTTGAAGTGTTGAAATTAAGACAAGAAATAAACATTTACTGGGTTCTATATTATGCCTTCACATTGTGTCCTCAAAAATACACTTGAGCTTTTCAGCCAAGCACAGTTCAAATGTCTGCCTGACTTTGCATTCAAACTTTAAATAAAAAGTCATGTTTCATCTGTGATTTCAAATGTAAAGGTACAATTTCCACCAATCATGCTTTTATTAAGGAATTTGAAATTACTTCTTATTTTTGATATATCTTAATAGAATATTTATAAGGGAAGAATAGTATATGTGCAATATATAGTAGAAAGCTAGTCATACTATGATCAACATGTTGGCCACCTCCAGAAAGTGTACCTTCTCTGGACCTTCTCTGAATCACCCTGGGGAAATTCTTACTTTAGTTTTCTAACTTTAGAAAAAACCTGAATAATTTATATTCCTCAAATAGATGTTGATGTCAAACCTTAACCACTAAATTATTAGAGGAGCAACAAAAATGTCATTAATGAAAGAAAAAAAATGTGCTCCATTGCACAGCATGCTAAATAAATTACTTCAGAAAAACGCTAATGATGAAGGTATGCTGTATACTATAACAGGTGTTTGAAATATCCCTATGGTAAAGAAACAAAAGAAATTAAAGCAAGAAAAAGATAACAAATATATCAGGATGTGATCATTTTTGGTTCAGTAATTCAAGAAAAGAATAATCCAAGGCATAATGCCTAGAAAATGACTGCAGAATATATACTATTATTTAAGTGTCTCTAAAGTCAAGTAAGAGGGGTTTGATGGTTTTTTTTTCTGTAATAACTCTTGTGCATTCACTGAACATTCATTTCCTTTTATCAAGAAAAAGAAATAGACTCTGGTTACATGAAAAGGAAACATTAAGAATAGTGAATACAAATACGAAAATAAGAAAAGTACAGAAAAACTATTATGAAAGTGTAGTTCCTGCAGGGGTTCAAGGACCTGTCTCTTCAGTCTCTTACTTCTGAGAACAAGACTGAAGGAAGAGTGCATACACTGATTCTTTGAGTGAAGGAAAACCTCTCTGCATAAGAGATGTTAAAGATCATTACTTGCTGTTTCCAAGTGCCTATTTCAATAAAAAGAAATTGAAAAATTATATCAACTAGTAATTCAGGCACACTGACAGTTATCAGATCCCCTAAGTATGGTAATGAATGCTCTTCTCAGACAGTGATCAACTTCTTTCTTCTTGACCTACACTTAGATCCTGCTCATAAGAAGAGTTTTTGACCATGTTATTTAGGGCTTAGCACAAAATCCACTTGAACTCCTCAAGCTGAAGAATTCTACTTATTAATTTCTTGCCCAGGAAAATCTCTGACTAATTTTAACCACCAAAAGCACTTCTTTGATGAGGTAGATATCAGACCTATATACACTACAGCTTGAATTATCCCACGGCTCATTTTGAGTTTGATTCCTTGCTGTCTGGAAATATCATTAAAACCGAACCATCAAGAATTTTCTAGGTCTAGAGAAGCTTTCTGGAACTTCTTTTTGCTATGGAGTAGAGGGAATAAAGAATGTAGGGGAAAGAATAAGGAATTGACAAAATTGTTCTGTGGACTCAAGATGAGTTTTTAGATTATTTTTGCCAGTGTGTTTAGCAGTAAGTGAAAATGTCTCCAGTCTTCACAGTGTCCCTTTTCTATGGTCTACGTATTGCAGACTTCAAGTGGGTATTACTAGTTATGGATATGATTATGTCTCTCTTTTCTCTCTGTGAAGGAAGATATTAATATATTAAGATTCAGCAGAGTAGATATATGAAAAAATAATACATAAATCTCTTTACATTCATATTCTGTTTCTTTTGCAGATTCTCAGTCAGCCCCAACTGTAAATAGCAGCTGAACATTCTAAACCTCAGATGAGAATAGAATAAAATGCTACCTTGAATATCTCTAAAACTCTTTTGTGCATTGCATTGCATTGCTCTCCCCTCACACCCTGCCAATTGAAAAGCCTATATATGATTTAAAAGGTTTTCTAACTGGTCCACACAACAGGCTGTAAAGCAAAAGTATGTAATTTCAGACTGCTGAATCTAGCCAATGAAGTGTGGCAATGTCTTGCTAAACTCACCCTGCAGGAATCACAGACAGAAATAAAACTTTTCATTATTTTTAAGAAAAAACATTTTCTTGTCTAGCCTGAAGTATACTGATCTCTATCTAGCTATCTATCTGTATGACCTATATGTATTCAGTTGTTCTGTTGTAGACATCAGATATTCTAAACACACATACTTTTTTTATTTAATTAACAAACTAGTGAACACTGGCCTCCACATGCAAATGATTCTCTTTTTATAATTTTCCTTTTTAAACACAGAACATTATAAGTCTATCTTATTAATCCGCAGAATATACAGAAAGCTTGTCAACATGTGAAGGCCAGGGGAAAAAGGAAAAAAGCAAGGCCCCTCACTACAAATTCAAATGTTGAAAGTCATGAAGTTTGACGTCCAGACAGGCCAAACTGTGAACTCTTCGCTTATCAGTGCCAATGAATCAAAGAGCATACAAGGTACAACTCTTTTGCATTGATCACAGAAATTGATTTGCTTTAAATATGTGAGCTGTTTGTTTTGGTTTTTTTTCCAGTTTTGAAGTCAGATTATTCATTTTTCAAGACCAATAGACACATAAGAGAAAGAAGACAGGCTACAGAGACAGTTAACAGGAGAGCTAGCCAGATCTCTGGCAAAATTGCTGAAATATCAGGTAGAGATCCAGAGGAGACAAACAACTGTGGAAACTATGGAAATGAAACAGTGATGGACTTTGAGTGATTTCAATTCCTACAAGGAAATAGTAGTCCAAGAAGGAGCTTCTGCGTCAAGCTGGAGAGCATCAAGCTGAAGAATTATTGAAAAATGTAAAATCTTCAGGCAATTGAAATGTAGATGGTAAACAGAGTTTAGGCTCACATCATTAGAAGAGAGATGATTAGAGAAGTGATTGATATACTGAACCACTGAATTACTATACAGTTTATATGAAAAAAAAACCAACAAAAAAACCTGAGGCTGTTACAGTAGGATCTGAACAAGACACTGTGCAAAGTATTGATTATTCAAGAATTAATCATTTATATAAGATTAACACAGTGACTCTTAATGCTTTGTGTGTCTGGAACTCTGAGGAAGAAGGAGAGGGAAAGTATCCAGGGGAAGATAGATCCAGTGGCTGTACCTATGAACACAAGGGAAAAGAAAAGGCACCAAAAATATTTCTATGATGTGAAAGTAAAAATTGAAAGTCCATATATGTCTCACTGTTATTACTTATTTTTGAAGAGCCTAAGAAAAGTACAAGAAAAAAAATCACAATAGGTGACTATAATCTTTGTTGCACACGTGAAGGTTTCCTTATAACTCTGGGAATTACGCTGTGTAAATATTCATTTCTAGTTTAGAATACCTGCTCTGCTGTAATACTGGCAACGGGATGATATTTATGGAAATAACTACAAGAGAATGCACTTTCCCTTCCTCTCACACTGTAGGGGTAGACAAAGCAGAAAAATCAAGCAGTGCATTATGTAGAGACAGGGAGATATGTGGGGTTTCCAAATTTTTCAGTGTACTGGCATAATACAGTGTGTCCTGGTTCCAGCCAGGACAGGGTCAATTTTTTGCAGTAGCTGAGAGAGGACATGGCCAGGACCTGGAGGTTATTTGATACCACCTCACATTATTCCTGAGGGTGAGAAAACGGAATCTCTCTCAATTCTGGAGAGAAGGGGTTCCTTCTCAGTGGTGAAGGAAGTCAACCTATTGTCTATTGTTGAGGTTTTTCCATGTGAATTGTTTCTTTTTCTTGTACCCTCTGTCACTGGCATTGTTGCTGTTACTGTTTATTTTCTCATGTCATTACTGTTTCCAGTAAATTCTTCTTATCTCAATCTGTGATCTTTGCCTTTTATAGTTGCAATTCCTATCTCCATTCCAAAAGGAGGGGGAAAGTGGGAGAGCTTGGTTTTCAGTGGAGGCACTGAAATGAGGAGTACCATTTCTAAACCATGACAGAGTGAAAGGTTTGATTTTCTTATTGTGATCTTTTTCCACTTGTACAAGTAATAGCAACACAGAGAGAAACAAAATAGTTTAAAATGATGAATCCGTAATTTTAACACTCAAGAAAAATAGTCTCATTCAAGAAATAAAACTTCTTTTACCATGATAAGAATGCTGACACATCTATCCTGGTTTTGGGTCTATTTACAAGTACTCTGTTTCATTGCATATTTTTAATGTACGATTTAAATATCTAATGCAGACTTAATGTCTTTGTCATCAGTCAACATATGTTGAGAAATTCAAAATTAAAATAACCCATTCAAGAAACTAAGTAGAGAAAATCACACAGAAGTGTGAGGCTTAGATTACTTAAGGGAAATACCCCAGAAGACTATAGCAAATTTGGATTATAACTGAATTTTAAGGACTCTCTCCTGTCCTTTTAGACCTGACCAGGTATCTAGTGAAGTGGTGCAAATCAGAAAGAAAAATTCAGATTGTGGGTGAGAAATTGGCCAGCTGCAGAATGTTCATGACTTTGTATAGTGTTTCATAATTGATAGTTATGGTTTTGTTTTAGAGTGACAGCTTGGGTAAACATCTCAATTTTTAAGTAGTCCTGTTTATTACAAAGATGAAAATTTAAAAAATATACCTTATTTCTCTTTTTTGTTTGACCTCCAGGGCCACTATTTGAACAAATAATCACTATTGCTATGGATGTACATGATAGCTATAGCTAATAGGTTGTTGACTTTGGGAAGAGTTTGCCATGTAATTTGCTACAGTAGGGAAAAGCAAAACTGAAAACTGACTGAAAACTCAATGACATCTCATGAATAGGCAGATAGGGATGGAAAAATGGATAGAAAGGAAGACAGTTTGAAATATATTTAGATTCTAGACAGGGTTAACTCTGTTTTGACTGAAAAGGAATATTTCATAATGGTTTTTAAATGATATATTCTTAATTTTCTGTATCACATGGTATATGAACTATTTCCAACTGAACCTGGCAGCATTCTTGGAAAAGGATAAATGATATAGAGAGAAATAGCAGGATATAATGTCATTCAGTTTTACAGTCAGCCTCATGAGACAGTACTTTTGACAACAAATCCTGTCAAAATAAGACTCCTGAATAAACAACATGAGGTCTGTTCTCTGAGATCTTGCCCTGGAAAAAAATTAGATCATCTAGTTCCAACCCGCCTGCCATGAGGAGGGACAACTTCCACTAGACCATCTTACTCGGAGCCCCATGGTCTTGAACACCTCCAGGGGTGGAGAATCCACAAACTCTCTGGGAAAACCTGTTCCAGTGCCTCACCATTCTCACATAATCATCGTTATAAGACATACATTAAAAAATCTTAAGTTATAAAACTAGATCTGTTCTGATTTGGAGTGTTTACTTCTTACAATCGAATATATATTTCATGACTTACCTAAAGAGCCATGAAAATCACAAATCTTCATAGAAATCAGGCTAATATACATCATGCTTTCATAAGAAAATTTCAGAGTGTCCATGATGGTTATGGTTCAAAACCAACTCCTACTGCTGCACTCACAATTCTCCCAGAATCGTGGGGCCAAAATAACGGAGCCCAAACCCTCATAGTCAAATGTTTGTCTAACCTCTGTTCAAATGCTGTTACTATGCTGTTGTGGTTTTGCAAGACCTGGTTTTTTGGTAGCAGTGGGGCTGCAGGGGTGGCTTCTGTGAGAAGCTGCTAGAAGCCCCACCACCATGCCCTGCAGGGCCAATGCCTGGCTGGCTGCAAACTTGGACATGCCACTAGCCGAATAAAAAGTGGTACCGCCTTTGTGATAACAGATTTAAGAAGGAATTCAAAACAATCCTGGTTGCGCAGTTTTAATTCCAGCCAGGGAGGTGGGGGGTGAGTGAGAAGATGTGAGCTGAAAAACAACATGGAAACACCAAGGTGAGGTCGGAAGGAGTGGGAGGAGATACTGCAGGAGCCAGAGTCGAGATTCCTCTGCAGCTGATGGTGAGACCATGATGAAGCGGGATGTCCCCCCTGCAGCCCATGGAGGAGCACGGGTGTGCAGAGACCCACCTGCAGACGGTGGAGCAGGGGGATGTTTGAAAAGGACTGCAGCCTCTGGAATCACAGGAGTGCAGAGACCCCCCTGCAGACGCTGGAGCAGGGGGATGCTTAAAAGGCCTGCAGCCTGTGGAGGAGTGACACACCGTGCAGTAGTGTGGGGGCCGCTGTTGCCCGTGGGATGGACTGATGTTGCAGCAGTTAGCAGAAGGCTGCTTGTGAGATGGACTTTCCAAAGGGAGTAGTTCCTGAGAACTGTCTCCCAGAGGGGACCCCACCGTCCAGCAGGGCAAAATGACTCCGGTTCTGCAGCAGGAAGAAGCCATGGATGAAGACCTGACCTAAAAAACCAAACCCCCATCCTCTGTCTCCCTGCATCCTTTGGGTAGGAAGGAGTGGGAGGAGGGAGTGGGGGGTAAAGAAGGTGTTCTCCAAAAGCTGATTTTACTTCTCATTATTTTTTTTCTTTTTCCTGTTAGCTTTAGTATAATACATTTAGTTTTATATCTTCAAGAAGTTTTCCTGTTTTGCCTATGGTTTCTCTCGAAATCTTGTCATAAAACCTCATGAACGCTTTGAATTTTTTTTCTCTCCTCTCCTCTGTCTGGCTGCGAGGATGGGGTGGGGGGGAGTAAGTGAGCCCGGGTGAGTTTCCACGGTTATCTGGCCTCCTGCCTGGCTCAAACCACAACAATTTTCATGGGCAGCAAGGAGAGAGCAAGCCTGGGTAGTTTCTGGCCTCCAGCCAGGCTCAAACCATAACATATGCTTTGCTTCAGTCTTCTTGTCTCTAGACTCATCTGAATTTTGTCTTCTTCCTCTGGATTTAAGCATTGGGGAGGATGAAGGGACAGCCTCTTTGGGGAGAGGTTCCAATGGACCTCCTCCTCTGCAGGGACCTGATTCCAGTGAACCCATCACTAAGAGGACACAGCTGAGCCCCTTAGACAAACTGATGGTTCCTCTGGGAAAATATAATTAAGAAAGGGCAAAACCATGACACAGCAGTGTGAGGGAAGAATGAGAAAAGAGAAAGTGTCAGAACCTGTTCTGCAGAGAACAGGATGAGGGAAGGAGGAGAGGAAGAGGAGGTAACCAAGCACCAGAGCACCATTAAATTTTCTCCAAGTCTAGGCTGTTTTTTCCCACCATGGTATTTGATAAGGGATTTCCCTGTCTTTATCTGACCCTTAGGGGTTTCTTAACTTTATTTTCTTCCCCCTATCCTATTGAGGAAAGGAAGTTAGAGTCACTGCATGGGAGTCTGGCAGCTTGCCAAAATCAACTGTCCACAGTATAACCAATCAGAAAAATGCGTGAGAAAAAAGAAAAAAGGTCCCACACCCCACAAGAAAAAAATAATTCTTGATGTCTGGATTATGTCTTCATAATACATAGTTTGGCAGTGAAGCACATTTCAGGGAGAGGTTACGAGAAGAAATATATGGTTTCAGTCTGTGCTTCACTGGTAATATTGATTTGTAAAGGTAGACTATCACTTCTGCTACATCTCCACCATCCCGTAGTCCTGATATTATGCTACTGTTGCAAATCCATTAGTGCTAAAAGGATCAGCATACATCATTTTGCCTTTATCTCTGAGGAAGCACTTGCTAAGAAAGTTATTTGGCTGTCCAAATCTATGCCGTTTTGAAGCTGCTAATTTTTTGAAGGTAGGTGAGAAAAATTTTATATGGAAAGCAAGGATTTTGGTGAGTACATAACTGCCCCATAATTTCCTTATACAAAACCAACTCAAAACCTATTTTCACAGCAGAACTGTATTTTGGAATGGCAAAATTGTCATTTAAAGTAATGTAGATACTAGGTTTTGAAGGGAAAAAAAAAAAGAACTGTGTTCTTTCTCTCTTTTTTTTTTCCAGTAAAGGCTTAGGTTTGAGGAGTTTTCCTTTTACACACACACACACACACACGCACACATATATATATATATGTATATAACTTTTTGTTTTAATACGAAACACCATCCAGGAGTCAAGCTTCTGTTCTCAAGCCATCATAGCCAAGTTTCACAGAGAATGCCTCTGCACATCTTCAAGAAGATTGTTCTCAGTAACTGAAGTCTGTGTAAGAATAAAACAAATTGCCCTTGTGAAGGATTCTGTTCCAGATGCACAGGTCAATTTTGACGCTACAATTTCCATGGGTTCCAGTGCAGAATTCATGATTGGATTAGTCTTAATGGTTTCTGTAAGGATTTCATTTAGGTTGAAGACAAAAGCTAGTCTTCAAATTTTCTTTTTTTGGGGCTTTTTGAAGTTTAATTTTACTGATCAGTATTTTATTCATCTATCTATTTATGTTTTCAAACGGTGCACATCACTGTAATCATTTGGGCCTGATCCCCAAAGCTAAAAGTGCTTTCAGCCTCCTCAGTCATTATCATTAGGGTGTAGCTATGAAACTACTGGGGTTTTGTTTTAATGAGCTGCATTTCTTACACTAACAAACCTAAGTGACAAATCTCATTCAGCCTTCTGAAAGCAGAAGACACACAGTGCTGCTGGAGGTTTTTGTTTTCTCTTTTATTGTTTATTCCTTGGCTCTTAAGGGCAAAACACATTTCCTTTAGGTTTTACTGCAAGGCCAGTGACACACTGCAATCAAAAGCCAGGGCTGTATGCTCAGTTAGAAAGAACTGGTGTAACTTTAGTTGCTTCGCTGGATTGGCATAATTTCATATCAGATGCAAAATCACAGTGATAATCACTAAATTAGAAAATACCGCAGAGTCCAACTGAAACATCATTGCTCTGTTTTCCTTAAAGAAACTGCATAGAGGAAACAAGTACTGAAGTTTAAAAAGTATTATTTTAATGTAGCAATTTCCCTGAAAGCAACTCATTAGACACACACGATTTATAATGACATTATCAAAATGTCTTCAGTAAAGGAATAATATAGACCACCACAGTGAATTATCACACTTGAATAAGAAATGTGCTGCCTGCTGCACAAAACAACAGTTGGATTTGGTTGTATGTGTCGGATCAAATCATAGTTAATAAAAGCATTCACTTTTCTGATATGAACAGAGCAGACAAAAAAACCTTCTTGAAGATGTTTACCCCAAGGATAAATGGAGCCAGAGATTAAGACACTGAGGAGCAGGATATCACTGAGCAGATGTTAGGTGATGGCAGGAATTAGGGACACCCATGGTAGAAATGCCTACTGCCAGTTGCAACCACCCTAATTACTGTGAGACAGGGTGCCAGAAACATGAGAAAATGTAAACAGAGGTAATAAGGCTATATTGCAAAGGGTGTTTAGAAATAACTGTCAGAACAGCTAAACAAGACTGAAAGTCATTGAGAATTTTTAAAAATACTGTTTTAGAAAGGTCCAGATTATTGGAACCACAGTGACAGAAGGATTCAGAAAACAAGCCTTCACTGAATTATGAAGGTCTCTAGTAGGATGCACCACAAGTGACTACATCATTTCTGAGATCTTATCTCTAAAATAAAGACAAGTCTGTTTATACTGGAATTTGTTTTGAAAGCTCAACTATTTCTGCTTGAATTTACACTTTGATTTAGGTCAGAATCCTGTTTGGTTTACCTGTTATGAACAGCCACACACAAACCACTCTGTGAAACACTGCACATGGATCTCTAGACAAAGGTATACATCACATAATTTTGTTGATTGTGCTGGTTTTCACTGGGAGAGAGTTAATTTTCTTCATAGTATCTAGTATGAGGTTATGTTTCAGATTTTGGACTCCAGGGGTGAGTGAGCAGCTGTGTGGGGCTTAGTTGCTGACTGGGGCTAAACCACAACACTGAAGAACTCAAGACCAAAACTGAACATTGGTTGTTCTATGGACCATGGGCATCTGTGGGAGTGAAGACACATTGTGACTTCAACAAAGATAGTCTGTTCCCCATATTCCCAGAGCCCCAGCCTTTGCTGTCTCTGATAGACAATTTGATTGTACTAAGATTAGAATGCCAGGTTGATATTGCAGGAAGAACTGTCTGGATCCTCTCAAAATTAATGCATTCTGGAGGTGGGGAGCTGTGATGTATTGGCAACATTTAGATACTATATTAGCAATAAATCAATTTGAATCATCCACATAATCAGTGTCATATTTCTCATGCCTGATCAAGAGTCTACTATTACTCTGCCACACACGTCTATCAGGAGTCTCCCTCAGCTGATTCCCACTACACAATTCCATGAAGGCACACATTTTTTCCACTCATTTATAGTGTAGTATTTGGCATATTTGTGGGTCAACAGAGAAGGAGGGGTGTCATTTCAACTACCTAGGTGAATCCCACTGTAAGACAGCACCCACATGTGGTGTTCTTGCCTTATATCCTTTCAGCTTCAGTTCAGTACTCAGAAGTAGCTATAGCTATTTGAGATTTCCTGCCGTGCCTAAAACATTTCCACTGTGCTGACACATGTTCCTTTTTAGGGTTCTGTCAGTGGAGTTCAGGTCTGGCATTAGGTGTTTATATGTAGGTATCTGCATGCTCAGTAGATGTCTGGGTCCCTAATGCCAGCCAGCATGGAAATGAAAGCAACTTAGCACCTCTGCAAACAGGTGCCAGCTCTGGCCAGCCAAGTGCCTGAACATCATCTAAGCAGTGATTTTGTTGCTTAAGAATGTTTCTGCCGTTCACCCTTGGGCAGCTGATTTCACCTGCAAGTCTCTAGGGAATCCCATCAGGCCTCCAGAAACCTCTCCCAGCAGGCGTTTGGGAGCAACTTCTACCTCAGATCTGCCAGCCTCACAGATGTCTGCAGTGAATATCTGGGATACCTAGCCTGAGTGTGTCAAAAGACAGTAGACACGTCTGTGTGAGCTGCCATGCTCTAGATTTGCATTGTTTGCAATACAGGGCAGCAAGTAATACACAGCTGAAGGTAACAATTTTGGTTTCTTGATCATTGACCAAATCTCAATCCTGGTTCTAGTCACATCAGAAGCCAAGTAAATCTGAAGTCTAATTGATGTCAACAGAAAGAGTAAAGAAAGCATAAAGACAAGGATAAATTAAATCTTCAACTAGTAGTTCCTTTGAGGAAGATGTCTGCAATCAAATACATATTATACAGCCCAAACTGAGTAGATAGCGCAATTCCAGATATTTTTCAGGAGGTGTCAGCAGGTCTAATTTTAAAAGGGCAGGTCAGACTGTAATGGTACAGCTCAGATTTTATTTCCTCTGTAAGAAGGTTAATACAGTTTTAAAAGGTAAGAAAAGAAAGAACATGTTGTAACCTTTTATCCTTGTCTTTAATCTGACACTAACTAAAAACTGAGGAAATGCAGCCTGCCACCTCCTCTCACATCACCACAGGCTGCTGTGTGCCTGGAGCTCCCAGAAAGCAGTATCAGTCGCAATCACATGCAGATGTGTGGACAGGTGCTCCCAGGAGACAGACACACACATCAGTCCCCTCACAACGCAAAGGAAATAAGAAATTAACTCGCAGGAGAGCAGTAACATAGAAAGAAGATCGATCAGGTTACTCTCCCATGATTTAAATATCCATTGATACTATCAGTGTTGTTAATGATACAGCTACTTGGAATGAAGTCTTCATTTTGTCCAAAAGATTCTATTTAGGTCAGTGGTAAAGTTCTGCTGCTCCAGTGACAATATTTTCAGCGTGGTCCTGCCTGTAACTCCTCATAAAATTGCCTTATCTTCATGGTGACAACAGAGACAAGCACATTTCCGCTGTGGAGACATCATTGCTGGGCTGAGGGTGGGGAGAGAAGATTTGGAGGAGAAGTTACTTTTCATTGGCAAAATTATTCCTTCTGTAGGCCATTTGGTATATAGCAGGAGTAGAAGTTCTGGAAAAATAAAGTTATCAGATGCTAAAGAGTAAAAAACCCAAAAGCTCTTCAAATGGTTAAAGTTTCGGAAAGCCTTATGTTTGAAGGAGTTCCCTTGAGGTCACCTGCTATTTCAGCAAGAGTCCTGGGATGGAGCAGCATGTTTATATGGGGTTTAAAAGCAGGCATGATTTGCAAGCAAAGATCTAACTGATAATGCTTTTGATCATTTTTTCCCCCTGTTCAGTGCTTTAAAAAAATAATGCCACAAATCTCAGTGAGCATTTTAGACAAATTCTAACCTTATTAAACTCTAAGTTAAATGGCAATTATAAAACTATATACAGTAATGCAACCTGCTGAGTGGACTCCTGCTCTGCCAACTCATAGCTGGAAGTTAAAAAAACAGACAGAGAGGCTGCTAGGCACATGGGGAAGAATTAGCAGATATATTTGCAGGTAAAAGTCATAAATCTGTCTCCCACCATGCTTGTTAGCACGGCCTCTACTTCTTTCCTATCAGAGAAAAGTGGATTTTTATTGCTCTCTACTGGACCTGGACATATCTGCATTTTAAAAAAGAGTTGCAGGTGGAGAACACCAAGAAAAATAAAAACAAAACAAAGATTTAATTTGGAGACTTCCAAAATATTTAGGAAACCTTACTATGTAGTATTTATTTTGCCTGTTTTACTTTTATTCACTTGCATAAATGCTAGCTGAAATATAGAAAACTCATGAATATGTAGAAGGGATTAATAAAATTTTTCTAAGAAAAAATTTCACATAACCACCTTCTTGTGGCTTACCTGTACTTACTCAGTAGGGCAATGGAAAGCAAAAGTCCCTCTTACCTAAGGTTCTGAAAATGTCATCTCTTTTGCTGAGAAAGACCCCAGCTGACTGATCGCAGTCAGGATTTGTGGAATATTTGAAAAGCTGTAGTTCTTACCAACACATTGACTACTAAGAAGAACTTTTATGACATAAACAAAATTCAGATTAAGAAATTTTATTTTTACTTTCCATAATCATCTTGAGTATTGCATAAATCAGAAAGAGCAAATAAAATCATTACACTTGAGCTTCCTTTTCTTCTGCAATTCTAAATGAAGGTATAAGGTCAATGCCAATCAGGCAAATAGGATGAGGTGACTGCTTAGAGAGAGCAAATAATTTACTACAGTAGCTGAAAAGGTTTCAATTTTAAAAACCTAGACATTTAACTCACCAGTTTTAACCTTGAAAAAACTGGCTGAATCCTTTGATCAAAGCATAATACATATTTTATACCCCTGACAATTGTAACTAGACCATACACAGTAAACTTTATATATAAGCCCATGCTTTTCCACATAACTTGTAACATTATTTTACACAAACCCTATGATCATACTGTTATGTAATAACAAACAGGTAGATAACCAGAAATAAGACTAGCTACTTTAGGATCCTAAAATAATACAAAATTGAAAAAACAAAACAAAACAACAAACAAACAAACATCAACAATTTACAATTTGTTTCTACAGTATTGCCAACATAATACTCACGTCTAGAATTTTAACTACACACAGTTATGCCCATTCCCAGTCACATTCTTGTGATTGCACATGACTAAAGGATATTAAACATAGATATAAACAAGCAACACCATGAAAACAGAGGTGTTTAATTTTTTTTCCCTGTAATAGAATCTGCATGAAAAAGATGCATTTTCTCCAGCAGTCCTGAATACGCTTACTAGTGTATTTCAGCTGGTAAACAATATGTCAGAAGTTCTCAACTATGTGGAAGAATTTATAGAAATACTTTTTATTTCTTTTTAGAATATTTTTTAACTCCACTATCTGCCTGTAAAAGATTTTAAAATTGACTTCTTTAATTTTTTAAATGTAGAAGCAAATTAAAGGATGTATAACTGATAGCAAAAAGAGGACTCCAGTCTGGCACAGCTTCTAGTCTCATCTGAAGCTGCTGCCAACAAGACTCAAAGTTTACAGAGTTTCTTGTACTGTTTCTCTCAATTTGTTCTTTGTTATAGGTTCTACTTTTTGTTTCCACATCCAAAATCAGTAAGCCCCAAGACTACATGTGCTTTCAAAAGCATCCCTCTCTCAGTGCCACTACCTTGAAAGATTTTTGCAACTATATGTGGATTTTAGAAAACTCCAGGTGTTATTTATTTTTCTGTCTTAGGTTTACGTGGTAACGCTTTGGTAGAAGGGCAGCTGTAGGGGTGGTCTCTGTGAGAAGACACCAGGAGTTGCCCTGCCAGATGCAGCTGGTTCCAATGTACCCACCCCTCGTCAAAGCTGAGCCCACCAGCAACACCTATGGTGCCTCTGTGATAACTCATTTCAGAAAGGGTAAAAAATGCTGTGCAGGAGCTCTGAGACATGAGCAGGAAAACAGGAGAGAAACAGCCCTGCAGACAGCAAGGAAGGATGGGGAGGAGGTGCTCCAGGCAGCAGAGCAGAGATTCCCCTGTAGCCAGTGGAGAAGACCAAGGGGAAGCAGTTTGTGCCCCTGCAGCTCACGGAGGACAATACCAGACACCAGTGAGAAAATATCACAGTGGGAAGTATCACTCTACATGTGTTCTTTCTGACATTGTACATCTGAATATGTATTGGCTAGTGCTGGAGACAGAATAGAGATCTACATGGACCTTAGGTGTAAAACTGTGTTCACTTTTATCTTATTTTGCTAAGGAAAGTGAGTTCTCAGAAATCTTAGAAGTCTTAGCATTTTCAGAAGTCTTGGAAAGACTTAGTAGACTTCAAACAGAAGTGATAAGCTAAAGGTAGAAATTTTCATGCAAGTTTCATTGGGATGCACTGTGGGGAAGTTCTGGAGAGAGGATTTTTGTACTTTAAAACTGCTAAAATATTTCTCTGCAAGTAAATTAGATCTGATTTCTGGAAGATGACATTTAAATAATTTTTAAACTGTTTAAGTAGGCAGTAACTCTGAAGTGCTCAATACCCTTCAGAGTTTCATATTGACTATGAGAACCAAAAGCACTCATTACAGACTCAGATCCAGGAATAAAAACACTTATTTGAAATAGTTTTTACACCAGAAGATAGTAAGGACGTTTCATAGGACCCTTTAGGTTTTAATAGACAGATATTAGAGACTTTAATGTAGTAGAATATTATAATAAAGCAAGATGAGTACTAATATAAATGTACATTAACTCATTTGCTAATGATCAACATCAGCCACAGGAACAGATGCCAGAGGTTTCATGTCCTTTCATCAAAAGGGAGACAGAGACTATTTAAATGTTTTAATTGTTGGGAAAGAAATGGATTTGCTTTTATCCAATCAATACTACTTTGACCAAGAATCAATTAAACTGACAAGGCTTTTCTTATTGAAGTAAGTAGGGGCTTTAATTAAATTCCATTCTATAGTTTAAGCAAGGCATTGGAAGACAAGGAGAATATAGACTGCTTTGTATTTAGTGTGTATATTGGTGGTATGGTTTTAGGAGCAAATCATAAATTAAACTTCAGATACATTAACATTTTACTTTATATTGCACTACACATCAAAATAAAGCCACAGTGGTCCCATCTATTACAACATGCATTTCTATTTTGAATTAGCAGAAAACTGAATGCTGTGCATGATCTTTTATATTACAGTGACATAGTATGTCAAGGGCATCCTTCTATTTCCTCAGAAAGCGTCATTAGTACTAAACAGTTTATCTTTGCCTATTTCTTCAGAAGATCACTGTACAAAAATGAGACACTGCAGAATAACAACGGGCTTCATTTATGTGGTGCAACCTTGCCCGTGATTATCAGCAGCACAACTCAATATTCACTCTGGGACAAAGGCGTTATTAAAGCATTTCAAATGATATTTTCAAAGGGAATTTTCCTTTTCTCTTATTACTGCTTCAAATCTGAATCACTGGGTGAGAAGGGAGGCCAAAGAGATGAAAAAAGACTTACTTCCTAGGAAATTATTGAAAATGATGTCAGGAAATCAAACAGGCTTTGGTATAAAAAAAACTTCAGAAGAGAAAATACACTTTAAGCAAAAGGCCTAGAATACAAAGTCTTTCTGCAAGAGGCAACACCTCAGATCACTTAGCCTGGAGCTTCTATCATTTCAGTCTCCTGATGTGATGCTATTCTGGTTTATTTTCCTCAGGCTGCTTTGCTCACTAAAGCAAGTAATTAGAGTAGCAAATAATAGATCCAGAGTCCCAAATTAACTTTCAATATTACCATCTTGTTGCTAGTGGCTAAAACAATTCTAATTGGTAAATCTATACACCTTCCTGCTAAAGAACTATTAAAAGAAATGATTTAGTAAAAATCATTTTCATCATCCTTGTTCTAAAATATGCCATTTTTCTGCAAATTAAATAGCATACTAAATGATCAGCAGGTTCCTCTGGTTAAATACTTTTTTAATTGTTCGACGGTGCAGTCCACCTGTGTTTTATGTACAGAAGTTCTTGTGTCAGTGAGTGTCTCCAACTTGTGGCAGTGTGGCAAGTTTTCTTTTTACATTAGTAGTTTCCAAAGATTAATGGTTTATTCTTAATGTGTTGGACACACTAGCACAAAAAATAAGATCCTTTTTAATTTAAGGTATATTTTCTTTTTTCTTTAAAGTGTGATAGCAATTGCAATCCTCAATAACTAGCTCAGCATTTTCAGTGTAATATTTTTTTCTGCTTATAAATTTTTTTTCAAAATTAATATGTTAATTTATTGGTTGGATAAAAGCAACCATACACGTAAGTGTATATTATATTTAATGTTTTATATGATATTACTATATACAATAAAGTATTTCATATAGGCAAACAATTTAAACTGAATGAAAAATTTAATGAACACCTTTTTTTGTTTGTTTCTTATTAGAGTCAAATCTTTAGCTTTTTTTTCTGCTATACAGCACATACAAATTCTGAAATATCAGAATTTTCAACAAAGAAATTATATTTACCGAACATTTTTAAGTGATTGCAACAGCTGCAAGTAATTTTTCAAATTATGCTGCTATTTATGGACAAGGTATAATCCTTCTCTAGTCTCAAAAAACCAAATAAACTTCCAGAACAATTTAAAGGCAAAACATAAATAAAATGGATAAATAAATAAATAAATAAGACCCTTAAACCTGCAAAAGAATTGGCTTCATGCTTACCTCAGCTCTGTTCACAAAGTTATACCAATATGTAACACTGATGGGGCTGCATCCAGTGTTCAGGCTCTATGGTAATGTTAAACTCATGAAATTCCCTGTCAAAACCAGTTTTAAATTTGTGCACACTACTGATTTTTTGCCAAGGTTATGAAAATAAAAGTTGTTTATCAGCAGTGTTGGAACAGATTTTAATGACATTTACAAATAATAAGCTTCTCAATATCTTTCTATATCTATCTACACATGATGTAATAGTAGAGCTCAGGTTGCCTACTTCTTCCAGTTGGTGGACAAGTTAAAACTGCTTCTAAAACAGTATTAAAAGGGGCTATGACCCACTAAATGTTTGTCAACTCCTGCATAGACCCTATGGAGCTATGGACTTTCTTATGAAGAGTTAAATACTTTGTCATTTTTCATAATATCCATGGCATGGGTTTTAAACCCAGAAGAAGTCATTATATAAAGTAGTCTGTAATATATTTTCAGCAGGAGTTATCTGTCATGTGCTAAGAAGATTTAGTCAAATTCTGGTCCAACACTGAATGTCTACTTTTGAATTAATAACTTCCCAGTTGCTTTGCCAAGCAGTGTTTAACAGCCAGCATGAAGCACTTCTTTCTGTCTACCACACCTTTTTGCTGATAGAAAGGACGCAGCTTCCTTGGCGCCTTTTAAAAGACTTTCTGATTTTATTAATAATTTACTGTACAGTGATCATGAGCTATTTTGGAAAACATGGCATTTTAGTATTTATGCAGAACTGGACTACTTTTTAGTACCTTATTACTTTTCCCAGGAGTGCATAAACATATCAGAATGTCTGTGCTACCAGCACCCTCTCTGTTCTCCTGTGCCTCTCCATTTTCTATCCTATATTCTACATAATGGACCAAAAGGAAGAGTTGATGAGCAGGTATCATATAGATCATGCTAGAGAAGATAATGTTTTTCAACTGCAATCATTAATTATTTAATCTTAAAATGTAGCATAAAACCAACTCTACTTGAACTAAAGGTTTACAAAGGGCCTAAAAATTACTGAAGAAGCTATTTTCCATGGTTTTTGTCTTTTTTTTCTTTTTGAAGGAAATTGTTTTGATCATATAGCTATCTCTTTACAAATTAAAAATTGAACAAAGAAATAAATCTTTGAATTCTTTGGAAAACATTCACTCTTTTGATCATTGGGCCAAATAGGTTTTTCAGTTTTGCTTTAGAGGAAAGGTAAAAAGTATTTGAGTGTTATCTCATAACAAAATATTTCAGAACTGTAGCTATTTTCACATAATTAACAACTCAGGTTCCAACATTTCCTCATTCCTTTAACATTATACAAAATTGCTTCCTTCTTATAGAAATTTGTACTTATATTGAAAAGCAAAATATTTTGAAAGTGTGAAGTTTTTGCATAACAGCTGCACAAGCACTCTCCTTTTCCCTAAGTGATGTCACTGACTTGTCAGTCATGGAAAAAGTAAACTTTGGCTTCCTGTTATACAAAGTTTGTAAGAGAATCCTTGTGTTTTGCTACCTCACTCTCCAGTGATACTCTTGCAGTATCCACTTTATGGTCTTTAGGCTCATGTGTTGCAGTGCAGTTTTTTCCTACCGCTGTGCTATGCAATGCAGTTGAGTGGACAGTTCTCGGTTCTGGTTTTCTGAGTAGCTTTTCTCTCACACTCTTCCTTTGAAAAGGAGGAAATGAGCAAGCAACAAAGTCAGCTACACCACTTGCAGCTATTTTTAAAAAGGGTCAGGGCCCCTGTCAGGATCAGTACAGGTGAACACAAGTTTCTTTTTTTTCTTTTTGCATCTGCTTATTAACATGAGTTCTAGTGCAAAGAAAAAGACCTCTTGGGTAATAAATGCTCTTTGACATTGCATTTAATTAACATCATGTTACCCTTATTCTAGAGCAGTCATAGTTTATTTTAGTAATTAGAGCATCAAGATTTTATGTTTTTACTTGACTGCTACTTCCATTTCAATAACATTTAAATACATTGCCAGCCATATCAGGGAGAGCTAGCCAGATAGATTCTATCATGGCATGGATGACGTAACAATGGTCAACAAGGGTTGCATGGGAGAGATCTCAGAGAACTAGGGAACTGTGAAGGTTGGATTACTTGTCATGTAACTTAGGACTATCAGGCCTTTGCAGAAATTACTCTCTATGTATGTGTTTTTCTGTCCTACTCAGTCCCCTAGAGATTGGTCTTGCCGCATGCAGACGCTTTTCAAGTATAGATCTAGCAGTGAAGAAACATTCTCATGAAAAAAAGCCTATTCCCACTTGATGGTGGCAGTGTCTAGAGTGAGTCACCTCTCATTTGTGTCTCCTAAGTTCTGCTTACCCGTTTATCAATCATTTTGTCATGACTGAATGACTTTGACAGATGCCTTCTAGAACAATAATCATATTTAATAGGGCTGAAGAAAACATCATTTTCCTTTCTGAGGAGGGACACTGTAGAATCAACCTAAGCACCTTTAGATTCAAGGTTCATTAAGACCACAGAGTGATGCTTCAGTACAGTTGATGGATTGAGTCTTTTAGACATGGGAGAAAAATCAGGATTTAAGTGTTACATGAAATTCAGCTGGTGAACAACTTATGTTATTTTTGAGGCTATTTTTTTAAGACCCTGGGTTTTTTTGGCTTTCTGTATTAAACATCTTGTGTCTTTGTCAGTGCTTCCTGACAAGCAGTAGAATTTTCTATCCTAACTGACTGATACCAAGAAAGAATCTGTAACTGTATATCTGTAGATACAACCTTTATTAACCAGTTTGTAGGGTATAATTGCTGGGGTTAGCAAGGTTGGCTACAGATCTTCGGTTAGGACAAGACCATTGAAGCATAGCATATTAAAATTAAAATAAATATCTAACAACAAAATCCCCCAAACCCTCTATATATTTTTTTCCCTCCAACATCAGCTAGAGCATGATCTGCTCCCCCCATTGCTCTCTGTTCAAGCAGTAATTTCAAATAGTTTCTCCTTTTTCTCAGATAACATAGGACATACGATTTTCCCCATCATTAGCATTGAGTTTGATAGCTTACTAGCTTGCATCATGATGTTCTTTTAATCGGTTGATTACGTATATGCCCTGGGCAGGTTACTATGTTAACATCTGATGATTTAGCAAACTGCTCTGATTTTATTTATTTATTTTACTTCTGGCTGAAACATTTTCTAGTATCAATGTTCAAAATGCAATGTCTTTGTGAAAAGCAGCCTATATTCACAACTTCTGGGTATTTGCATTAGTGGTAATGGATGCCTTGAGCCTTGGGAAAACAATATGGGTTTTAATGTACATGCTTAACACTTAGTGCTAGTTCCCTAACTATAAAAGGCCCAGCTTAAATATTTATGAAATGCCACTGTTCATTTTGAATTGAGTATCAACTGATTATCTTTCATAGAGATGTCTGCAAGATCTACAGTCAGGTTTATATGCTGAGTTGCAGGGCTCCTGATGTTGGTTTGGCTCTCCTGGGCCAAAGGGTTCAATCTACAATATAGTTTTTCGAATGAAAATTTAATTGAAGTTATAACCAAGTTGTGGGGAATAGTTCAAACTGGGTTAATGCAGTTAGAAAATAGTGATTTAGGGTGGTGGGTTCAGAGCTTGTAATAGATAATTTTCTTAATTTATTTAGCATTTGCTTATAAACTATAAACTATAGAGATCTCCACATACAGAATGTGCCTATATAACTTGTATTGAAAATATATTTTTACATTTAAGTTCTCAAGACATAGGATATTCCAAAATAAGTCTACTGACGGGCTTTTTTTTTTTGTTAGTTTAAGCTCTCCAGTCCTTTAAGAAAGAAATTTCTACCTGTCTGTTGGAAATGCAATGGATATAGAAGTATAAACAGGCTTAATTGCATGCCACAATGAGAAAAGGGTTATTGTACCTGCATTTCAAATTGTGACATGATTGTTCTGTAAATGCATTCTTTGACATGAGAAGAAATTTTTAGTATTATCAGCCAAAATTGAATCTCTGGCCTTTCGGCTGGAGGAAAAACTCCAACAACTCAGTCCCTGTGAGGATAAAAATTACTGGATTAATAATACTAAGATTTGTTTGATTTGATTGAATACTTTCTTTTTGTGCCAATACAATACTGCTTACACAGACGTTTCACCTCTTTATTTTACTTGATTATAATTCTTTCCCCATAGACAAACTTGTCTATGAAGAAATACACTTGACTGAAGAGCAGCAAATATTTAGGTAAGGTACCAATGACTGGAGGGTAATTGCAATATTTAGCAATTATATGTACAATACTCCATGCACCAGTGGGATTTCTGCTGAAAATGTGCTTTACATTGTGTAGGAACAATCAAGGACTGAAAAGAGCCACAAATATTCCCATTAGGCAGTTTAGTGTTGAAGACTATTTCACAGGTCAGGATTAAAATAATAGATACCAGTGTAGTAAGAACTCTGGGAACAACCTGAGACAGTTATTTCCTGAGGAATAGAAAACCTTCTGTGCAATTAACGTCATCTGTTACTTCTGCTCTACTAGTTCCATATTGTTTCCTCTCCCTGGACCTGTAGGAGAAAAATAAAGACTTTCTTGCCAGAATTAGCTTAACTGGAGTCCATAATAGTAATCCTACTCATTCCAAGTTCCACCATGATTACTTGGCTCTCTGAAGAGCATAACAAAACATTAAGCAACACATTTTTAAAGAACAACCTTGTATCTGGGTCGTATAGTGAGAAACATCAAGAAAATGGCAGAAGTATTTTACCCACCTGAGTGAGACAATAAAAAAAATCCCTTGAAAAGGGCTTGTTGGGCTCTATTATTGCCATCATTAAAGGCATATTTAATGAAAGGAAAAATTGGTTATTACTTGTACACTAGTGATCAGCACAGACTACATGTAAAACACAATTGCTAAACAGAAAACAAGTTCTGCAGAGGGCATTGGGTTGTTGATCTAATTACAACTAATGACCTTGAACAGTATTCAGGTTTAGTTTAGCACTCTAAAACCTGTCAGGCACTGCTCTGGTTCTTATTTAATTAACTCTCAGCATTCTTGCTTGTTGTAGTATAAAGGACAAGAATAAATATCTCAATGCCCTAAATAGTCTTCATTTATTTCAATATCTTTTATGGACACTGGATTTAGAAATCTAGCCAAGATATTTGAAATATCATTATGAAATGGAATATTTAATTTTATAGCGACACAGAATTCCCTTTCAAGGCATGGGAATTATTTACAGTTCAATAAATATCCCAGCATCTTTTTATGAAGGTGTGTTTAACTGCTTGTTTCTTGTAACTTCTTTTCTTTCTACCATCTATTTGTTCTTTTTAAAATTCTGTATTTTCTTCAGTTTCAGCTAAAAGTTTTGCTTAAGAGTGCCTTTAACCTAGTTCCTGAACACACCCCAAAATGCTAGCTTGAATTCCATAATAGTTGCAGTTTATGTTAGCTTGACTGTCATGGGAGCTGGGCTGAATCTTTAGTGCTGCAGTGAAAGGCAGAAGTAGAAATTACAATTCCTGGGGTGCCAGACCTCATCACTTTGTTCTGCTCGTTCAGCCAAGTTCTACTCATGCAACCTGACTACAGAGTGGATCTGGCCAAATGGCAGCCTAGATCTGGCCCAGGGGATGAGTTAACCTATGTCCCTGAAACAGAACAGCACAACTTGCAGGTTAGAATTGGAAGAAGAGATCTGTCAGAATTTCTACCCTACTAAAATTGCTCCCAATGAAGGAGAAGAAAAAGAAAGCAAGAGAAGGAATGGAATGTGGTAAGATAGGCCGGGTGGCAGTACTGGATCTGGACTGTGGGGGCAGGGACATAATGAAATAGTGAAACCTCATCCTCCCCTTAACAATGTTCCATAACTCCAGGTTGTCCACCATGAGTTTGTACGGATTGCAGTTTAGCTATTCCAAGGATGAAGAGAACAGTCAATATCAATCCTGGCAGGGCTGATCCTCACAATGTGTGATGCCAAATGATGAGTCATGCCCATTTCTAAGGCCAATAGAGATCATGGGTTTGTATAGATCCAATTAAGTTTTTTGTTTTGCTGATGCTTGATATCAGTGATATACTCACATGTTTGAATATAGTTTTATACTCCATAATAAACTTGTTTTCCATTTATAAAGCATTTATAGGGCATTTTCCTTTTATAATGCATTCCCTTTTATTTGTAGCAACATGCTCTGCCTAAGTGGTGGTAAAGCATCTCAAACTTGACACAATTTGCAGAAGTTATCAGTGATGCCTGGAGAAGGTGGGTCATGCTGCTTTTGCTGTTGAAAAATGCTGAGACCAGGTTGACTCATGAATACCAAAGTTAAACTTTCTGAAGATGTGAAGAACAATGTTTCCTGACAGAATCGGCACTGGTGAGTATGAGGCAGTCAAAGTTTCTGACAAAGGAACTAAGAAGAAATAGCACTGCTAAATGATCTGAAGGCTTCTGAGCTGACCCAGTTGACAGTCAATCACTTTATACCACAAAAGCTCAGTCCCACATTTCAATGGTGGGGACTTCTAACACACCCTTCTAGGAACGTGTGGGGAGAGTCCTCCCTTGAGTGGGAGATGCCACTCAAGGTTAATCCTTGAGACTTAGAGAAAGAGGTTTGCCCACGGTTGTTGTTATGGGTGAGTAACATCAATCTCTACTTAATAATTACTTAGCTATCTTTGAAATTATTGATTTAATAAATAGTGCACTGTATCAGTGGCTCTAACTATCTATACTGTGTAGTAAATAATTCCAATTAAAGTATTTAAGGCTATTATCATTGCCATCATCAATTTAAAGCAATACTCTATTTTATTCATATAAATACATTTTAGTTTCCCCTCCTTAATCCTGCAATACAAAGTCAAATTAAGGCTCAGTTACACCTATATAATCCTCTAGACATTAAATGTTGACCAAGCCTGATACTAGGATAGGATCCAGCTGTTCCTAGACTCCTCTCTGAGAAGGACTGTAGAAAACAAGATTGTCCTTTCTAAACTTTGTGACTCAACAGAAGGTCCTCCCTGATTAACCTTGTCTGATGCTTCCATTTTGCCAGTGACACTGTTTCAGGCTTCCTTTGCCCAGATAATACAGAACAGATTATCTACTATACCACAGGCTATTTTTCTTTCTATGAAGTATCCAGCATGGAAAAAATCATCCCTCAATAATTCTGAAATCCTAAATGCCACAACTTGCTTTGCTTGTAAACAAGGCTTTTCCAAACTGAAGAAATAAGTATTAAAAATAAACATTTTGTCAATTCATACACGTCCCCCCTCAAGATACCACCAATAAACATCTCTCTGTGTTACTTGCATACAGTTAACATGGCTACACTACAAAGACCAAAATTCTCTTGCCTTATTCTTGACAGTAATCTTTTTTAAACCAATATGAGGTGTGGCCATATGAGTCTTACCCCTAAGCAGGACATATCATCTATCTAGGGAGAAAGTATGAATGAGCAGAAAGCCCAAGCTTTGTATTATTCAAAGCAAATTATTATTTCTACATTTTCTGGGAGATTTTGGAAAAGACAGTAAGAACTGACACAGATAAGTATCGTATAGTGATGCTAGTTTGCACTGAGGCAACTAAATGCAACACTCTCAGTTTAGAATTGTCTCTTCTGTGTGATTTTTAAAAGTCTTCTATTGATGCATGCAGCTTCTTATTTGACTAGTACTCTACAAGATTGGAAAGTGGAAAATTCACTATTCAATTTTGCTGCAGACTGTAGAAACTCATTTTATTATATAGCTATTGTCAGTGCTTCTGTCTGTGGTTTTCTCTATTGCTTGTGTGTCTCTTTAAACGATGAAGCACATGAAAATGAAACACCAAACCCCATATGAACTATTTGTCTGCTTATAGTTCCTGGCTCTATTAAATAGATTTTGCAACTGATAGGAGTCAACCTGAAATCTGGCATCATTTCCTTGGACTCTTTGTGCATTTTATATTAGATTACTGAGTAAAAAAAGAGCTGATGTTGAGAACAATGTTTTGGTCTGCTGTCTGCTAGCTGGCTCTCTTAGCCACTTTTAGCTAGTGAGTCAAGTTTCCAGCTGATCTCCTTTTGTCCTCCACACTCTTCTGTTGCTTCTCATACAGTGGTTCAGGTTGAGGAAAAGATGAAGCAGGTGCCTAAGCCCAGGAGTAGGAAACTTCCAGAAGTTACTTTATCTCTCAGGTTAAGAAAAGCCTGACGTCTCAAGTCTTCTACTTTGTAGTTTAGAGATTTTGTCTTTGGATTTTAAGTGAAAAGTAAACAGTCCATACCTCCTAAATTAAAATTATGGTGATGCTGTACCAGATAATTAACTTAATTAGTCCAGGAGGAGACAAGCATATAAAACATAAAGACCTTTATTTAAAGGACTAATAACAAACACTGCATCCATCAAAGGATTTAGGACCTGAGATATTTGTGAAAGAGCTTCGAAGAAAATATGTACAGAATAGCTAACTTGACAGATTCTTGGATATTTACAGTAACCAAGCAAATGTTATAGCAGAAATAGGTGAGCTATAGAATCTCAAATGATTACACAAACTTTTTGTGGATTTTGTGTCTTGGACTAAATTGAAAAAAAAATCTTAAATAAATATCACATTTTGCTTCACATTTGTTTCTGTAAGTCTCAGCCTTAATCTATATGTCTGTATGTAAAACTTAGTCCTTGTGTCTCAGAGACATTAATGAAGAGGTAGGAATCCAGCCTACTTGTAAAGTCAAAACTCAGAAAATAGTGTTGGTCAGTGTTCGGGTAGTCCTTTGCATCTAGGAGTTCAATATCAACAAATGAGACAATCTGCCATGGTCAGCTAAAACAGATTTTTGCAACAGAAACAAAAATTTGATGTTACCTTTATAGAACCAGGAATTACAGGCAGAGCAACAAGGGATTTTCAGCTTCTTTCAGCTTTGATTGATGGCCAGGTCCTCTCCACAGAATTTAGTTTCATATATTTTGGACAAATAATATTTTGGAGCCTTTGAATGTGTGGACATAAGTAAAATTCTCTGAGGCAACCTCAGTACTTAGTTCATATGCCATACTTTTGAGAACCTTGTTCTAAAATGCCTTGAGGAGCTGTATAGTAGGAATTTCAGTTGAAAAAAAAGTGTTAAGGTCTGTCTGCACATTACCAATGAGCAATGATGACACAACCGGAGTGCAAAGTTCCTGAATAGAAAAAATGAGATCAGCAGAGTGACACAATAATAAAAAAGTTGGATAAACAAATATCCCCAGTGGACTTATCTTGATTATTAGAATTCTTTCTTATTTCTTCCTCAGTAAGACCTTAGTGCACAATTGCTCTCTGGTCTTCTCTAGGGTTATCCTGTGACTGCCTATGCCATCTCTGTGCTCACTCTGAATTTTCACTGTGCTCTTTTCTTCTTCCTGCACACCTCACCCTGCACTCAAGAAGGTCCTTAAGCAACTTATCATTTTCTAAATGTTTTCATGAAGGAGTTGGGTTTCATTTGATCCTGGTAGCAGGCTGCTTTCCTCTCCACAAACACCCCTTTCTTAATAGAACAAAATAGTGCATGCTAAGAGTGCATAAACAAATCACTCAATGTAAATTACTACCAGTGACTAGTCTTCACTGGTTGGTGTTAATTCCCTCACTCAAAGAGCAAATAAGCTGCTGGCATTAAGCGAAATCTCCTTTTCACTACCTTAGAAAGACAGTGACAAATTTGGATACTTACAAAGGTTGAGCTGGTAATCTCAAAAAGGAAACCTTTGTCCCTACAAATCCATAATTTCCCAAGCATTCTAGAGAATGTCGGCTTTTAAGGTTTAAGGTTTTCTACTCTGCAGATATTTTGTAAAAAGGTATTTTGGGATAAATGTCACTAATGTTCCTCCTTCCCTCCCCTTTGTCTCTAGAGTCTCTCTGACAACACTTGATATTTATGCATACAAATAATGAATTTTCTCCGCTTTTTGATAAAACTGCAATGATTTTCTTACCTTTCAAGTTATAAAATTTAGGATTAAAAAGTCTTCTCTTTGGATTTCTCTGCCTTTATCCATTTGCAGTGAAAGCTTATTTAACTGTATGTCTTTGACAGTATTACTTAATGACAGAGCCGTTATTATTTCCTTCCCTCTAAGCTGATGCAGATATTCAGTTAAAAATCAATTGTGTGCCACATCCGCAAACATACCATCAGTCTTATTTCCTCTCATTTTTATTTTCCACTCTTTGCTTGGATAGTTAAACTTCCATTAATACCACTCAGGACACTTCAATGTTTTTTTTTAAATGTTCCATCATTTCACAGTCCAATTGCCATCTGCGGCAAGATGACCTCCTACATAACGTTCATAGAGCTATTTAACCTCCAAAGCTATAACCTCAGTCTATAATGGCCCTTCACTCTTAATTTCATAAATAAATTTTGATAGCTGTCTCAAGTGCATCTCCAAATGCTTTTTCTTGGATCAGTTTAGGAAAACTAAAGCACTGACAGAATTACATCTGGCCAGGCATGTCAAGGGCAACAAGAAAAGCTTCTGTAGGGATGTTGGTGATAGAAGGAAGGTTAGGGAAAAGTCTTCAAGGCCAGATTGGATGAGGCTTTGAGCAACCCATGAGTGGAAGGTATCCCTGCCCATGTCAGGGGGTTTAGAACTAGATAATCTTCAAGGTCTCTTCAAACTAAAACATGAAATGATTTTACAATTCTTTGTAGTGAAAATATTAACCCATTCTACAAATATAGGTCTAGGTATCTGCAGAGACCAGTATGGTTACAGCACTCCCTGGGACGGACCCTCACTGCAGCAGGGGAAGACTGTGAGGAGTCCTCCCTGTGTGGAGGAAGGAGCAACAGAGACAACATGTGATGAACTGGCCCCAGCCCCCTCTCTTATCCCCCTGTGCCACTGGGAGGGAGGATGTAGAGAAACCAGGAGTGAAGTTGAGCCTTGGAAGAAGGGAGCAGCATTGAGAAGGTGTTTTTAAGATTTGTTTTTATTTCTCGTTCCACTACTCTGATTTCTTTGGTAATAAATTAAACTGATTTTTTCAAGTCAAGTCTGTTTTGCCTATGATGGTAACTGGTGAGTGATCTCTCCCTGTCCTTATCGTGACCCATGATGATTTTTGATCTAGTTTCTCTCCTCTTCCCTGCTGAGGAGGGAGGGATAGAGCAGCTTTGGTGGATACCTGGTATCCAACCAGGGCCAACACACCACAAGTGGTGCATCAACTTTAGTTTGGCTACTTTGCTTTTTCAGCTTCAACATGTACAAAATACAAGATCAAAATAAGAAAAATGGAGTTCATGTCTGGTATGTCTTTTAACTTTCCTTCTGATCTCCTTATTTTCTTCTGAGAAAAAAGAAACAATTGTATTAGAACAGTTTAGATAAAGCGATCACTGGTTAATTTATCAGCAAGTATACATGCCAGTATTTCCAATTAACGCTGCTTTTCCCAGTTTTGCAGTATCAATACTTTTACATATAAGAGAGTATTTTTGGCTCTATTAGCCAGAAAATACAATATTGAAACCTAATGCAATAAATTCTGCATAGTGGTGTCTACCTATCTTCCTTTGGATATATCAGGAATACCCCAGATTTTACAAATGCCTACAATCAATGTGCTATTTTACTCATTAAAAGAGATTTTTTTCTGAAAATTGCATTTTTTGTTATTTTTGTCACCACAGATGTTATATGAAGCTCCTTTTCTGAAGTTTTAAAATCAATCATTTTCTTGGAGAAAAATAATACCTTTTTGTGGAAAACATATATATTTCTTTTCACCTAGTGAGGTATTTTCTGCCTAGGGATACTTCAGAAGAAGAAAGAAGAAAGGTACCCCAAGCTGAGGATAATGTATCTATCTCTTAGAAATGCAAAAGACATTATGTAATTGTTTTAAACTAAGAGAGGGTAGATTCAAATCAGATATAATGAAGAAAACTACTCTATCTCCTTGAGTGACAACTAAAATAATATGGTCATCCTTGCTTGAGTACATGAAAATATTTTGTTTCTTTGTTGGACCCTAGCAATTTAGATATGCCCATTGGTTAAGATGAATCTTATATCTTGTTATTAACAAAAAGACTTACTGTACTATGGTTTTGAAATGATAATAGGGATAAGTGGTGGAAAGGTTGAGTTTAGACAAACCTCTGTCATGGATCTATCTCCACTTTGAGAAACATTTCTTCCCTTTCCATAACACTTCAGGGTAAGTAGAGACTATCTATTGCCTGTTAGAGGCAAGAATAAAATTTAAAAGAAAGTCCTGACTTTATTTCTTCATATTTGCATGACTTAGTGATTGATAGAAAAAAATGCAGTTTTGACTGTACCTATCAGACAAAGTGCCCACTTCTTTAAGTTACCTGGGATTTCTGCTTGAGATTTTGTATAAGGCACCAAAATACACGGTTGTTTAGGGAAGAGACAGTGGCCTTCTGATGCAATGAATTGTGAAACAGATGCTCTACTGCTTTACACAAAAGAGTTATTTTGCCATGTCTTACCAGTGTATAGTGCCTGTATGAAATACAAGCAATATAATTTCTGTGTCTCTCTCTGATGTCACAGAGCCTGTCATAAGCTCCAACGACACCACACACACCTTGTTGCTATTGGTGGTGGCACTTCTGAAATGAAGTGTGGGGGTAATGCCATGAGGATTTCTCACTATTCTGAGAGTCCTTACCAGCCTTTGCTGTAGCCGGGGGACACCAGTGATTGATGCAGTTTAGAACAGGTCTCTGCTTTCATACTACATATGAAAAGAGTGCTCTACAAGACTGTCTTGGGGTAAATTCAAAGATAACTTTGCTCACTGAATACTCACCTAGCACTCTGTTAAAGTCACAAACTGGGCTTTGACGTGTATTATGTACCAAATCTGTCAGTTGAGCAATTGGGATTTGCACAGGTCCCTCCCATCCAACTTTTGGAATGCCTAAAATGAGCACTGGAGAAGGCATTGGCTTACACATTTATTACATAATAATTTTAGAATAACCATAGTTACTAAAATGAGATTTATTAACTGGATAAAAAACATACATGCTGTATTTTTGTGAATAGGCAGGATCATAATTCACAGGTTTATCATCTAAGTCACCAATTATCTAAAACTTCTATTATATAGAAGTTTCTTGTTCTTTCTTTGCTAATATTTGAGTCAGTGGGAAATGCTCTTATGTATAGGTATAGAACAGGAACAACTGAGCTTGGCAATGCCACAACTGAGTGTTGTTTACAGTGTACGCCAAGGTGGAAAGTACACAATGCCTGAGCACAGGAGTTTCCTTTCTCATACTTTGTCACGTTGCAATATCTCTATTTCGTGTTTGCACCCATCAAATTGCTGCTACTACCTCTGAAAAAAAGTCATGTCATTAAATTCCAAACAAGGATGTGATTTGGAATCAGAGATTTTTTAAATACAGTTCAATGTATTCCATTACTTCAAAAGACTGCTATTAGTTTAGATCAGCGTTGCCTCATTCAGGTTAAATCAGGGTTCATACTCTAACTATAGCTATAAAAACAAAAGCAAGAGTTGTTCTGTGTGATTCCACTCGGGAACAGTTCCCAGGGTTGAGTGGTGTGGATTAATACAACAAATAGCCAACGTGCATCAGAGGAACTTACACACCACCTTTTGGTCACAAACAATTAACTTTCTGAAATAAGCTTTAGTATAGACCTGTTATGTAGACTGCAACACATCTTTTATACTTAACCTTGATCATTAAAGCTGGCAGATTTCACTGCAGGGAGACATGGGCTGGCTTTTTGCAGTGTAAATTGGGCAGAAGATGTTAGACTGTATCAAGACAACATCTTGAGAGGAATTCAGATATTTATCTTATAGAGCCAAATTTAAAATGTAAAGGCTCACTTTAGTAAAGCTTTATGGTGAAAAACAGGCTAAAAACCAAAAATGAGGTAATTTTCATATTATGTTGTATCTTTTCTGTAATACTGGGAAATAAGCAGATTTTACATAAAAAATGAAAAAAAAAACCAGAGCCACGACATTAATTTCTTTTATATAACTACTCAGTGGATGAAAATTGCTTTAACAATATATGCTTATTTTTTTAAATGCTCTTATGTTGTCAAAAACTTTCCAAGGTCATAAAAAATTACTGCCAAATTAATCCTGTCTCATGTTTCATTAGTTTTGTCTGAAATATGAGTTGCTCTTACAATTGAGCACTGCCTATGTTGTTAGTTTATGCAATTGTTACTTGAATTTTTTGCTCCGTGACAAACCGATAAACAAAATTTGTTCTTCTATAATATAAACTTTAAATAAATAAATAGCAGCTAAGAAAAACAAACAAAACAAAAAAACCACAAAATCACCAACCACTAAAACCCAGAAGCATTTGCAGTTGCAACTGAATTTTCTCAGGTTTCCTGTTGGTAGTACATTGTTAATAATGATTTGTGGCTCTAGTGGTTAATAACACATGACAGATACTGCTCTCTCTTACTTAAAATCAGAAGCTGGGTTTGCATTGTAAGCAACATATTTTTTGACTGTAGTCAGAATAGTACCATATACACTAAAGTATTAGAACCCTATTGATTATTTTATTTGTGAGTCACAGAATAGATCTGTTTAAGGAACTTCTATGTCTAAACCCATTAATTCCTTAACTCTATATGCCACAAAATATTGCGCATCAGAAACATTTGGGGAATATCTAGTGTAACCAATAAATTCCCTTCCCTTCCCTGTAATTGTTTTATACATTATTCTACAGTATACTTTGAACAGGGACACCCAGGTATCCATATTCACCAAACATATCCAGGACTTGCAGAGAACTACATGAGAAAAATATAAAGTTATTCTGAAAAGTTAACAAACCTCCTATATTTAAAATTATGTAACTTATTTTTTCCCCATTGATGTTTGTTTATTTTTCATTTACTTGGAGTTTTCCAGTTCATGAAGTTGGCATTTTGTTCATACAGTAATATTTTTTGTGTTTTATGAGAAATCAATTAAATTATGATTTAGACTTTGTAGGGAGTTAATGGATAGCAATTTAAAGAATTATTGCTGTGCTTCAAGTAACATCAAGTATCTTATTCTGCCTACATAATTTCTGTGTTCCTACCATTTAAGCAGCTATTAGGAAGTGCTCCTGACACAGTCTTATGTTGTGTATTTGCAGAATTACACCCCATTGCTTCAAATCCAGATGTTTTATATTGGTTACCATAGAATTTAAGGTATGAGGTAAGGCCATTACATAAAGGTAGTGTAGTGGCATCTATTTAGGAAAAAGAAATCAAACCCAAGAGAACAGATTCTAAATTAAAAAGGTATGAAAATCAGAATTAAAAAAAAATATTAAGTTTGCTCTGGAAGCTTAGGAATGACATTCAGTCCAACTCAGCCTGGAATAATTGCATATCTGAAGGTATTCAGTATGCTAAAAGCAGCTGTGATATAAATGGATGCATGAGCTATGTGGGAAAAAAAAATGTTTATGATTAGATACAAGTAGTAAAAGAGTGGAATAAGCAGCACTTCCCATGCATCAGGGAAGGGATACCGAGGTGTTTTTACTGCAAAGCACTACTTTGGTGACTCAAAGCAGCCATAAACTTCACATATGGATTCATCAACCTGAACATGCCAGGGAATCTGACCTTTTTGAATATGAAGCTGTTGCCAGTTACAGCCTCTTTGCTATTTAAACTTATTTGTGAAAAATTTGAAACACTTACTGTGATTTTCATTTTTGGTATAAAGTAGATGATTAATTTTTCTGATAAATAATTTTTTCCCCATTTCACAACTGATAATGTGAACACTCCAGAGAGACTACAAAGGAAGAGACTTTGACTAGTTGACTATCTAGCATTTCTTCCACTGCTTCATGATTGCTCTTGCTCACTTTGCAAGACTGTTATAATTACATGACATGTGGCCATTATTAGTTTTCCATGGAGTTATAGTCAACTGCTAGCTTACTTTCATCTTTCACCTTTCACCTTCAAAAAATCTGAATAATGATGTTTAGCTTTTCTAGCTGTAACAAAATATATATATATATATTATGTATATGAATATTCTGGTTTATGATCTTTCAAAATTCAATGTGCTCTTTAAAACTGTATCTAGCATATGGACATGAGCACGAACTTTGTTTTGTCATGCCTGGGCACGGATAAGTAGAAAGTATGAGACCATAACCAAGTCTGTTGAGTCCTAGTTAATAATCCAAGTGGAAATGGAGAATTCATGATCAATGACTCTCCTTGGTTTCCATATGGCAACACAAACGAGACATCACGATTCGCATCTCACCCCCTCATTGTCTGGAGTAAAGATAAACAGGTGCTGCATTGGAAATATGAATATATCTAAAATGTACCAAGAGAAAAGTCTTTCAAGAATTCTTAACTGTTTCTAAATGTTTAGATTTGTACTCTGTAGTTCTGAGTAATAATTATTTAACTTCTCTGTGAAGACGAGGACCTTTTACTAATAGGCTTCACACTGCACACTGACATTTCAGGTGGTTGCTATATTAGTTCTATCATTCAGAGCCATGAATTATTGAATCACCTACATACCCACCTTCAAACTACTGAAATACTAACCATTGTACTGATGCAAATAATTAATAAATAAGCAGAAGGCAAAATGTTTTTATTCAGCTTTAAAATAATGTAATAAAGTTTTAGCAGAGCCAGTACTATTACTAGTGCTAAGTTGTAAGTTTTATTTGCAGCGTTCAAAGTCTCACATATCCAAATTAGTTTCAGCTTCATATTTCATGGAGATTATACATTCATTTGTGAGGCAAAAATGCTGCTGTTCTTCCAGCAGTTCTTTGACACCTTTGTATTCTAAAACCTCAGTGTGTTCCTCCAGGGAGCAGAGCAGCCTTTTGTCTTCCTTTTATTTCACAGATCACAGAATATTGAGTTGGAAGGGACCCACAAGGATCATCGAGTCCAACTCTTAAGTAAATGGCCCATACAGGGATTGAACTCACAACCTTGGTATTATTAGCACCATGCTCTAAACAACCGAGCTAATTTACTACAGGTTGTAATTATTTCCTAAGTCAATGTTTGTGCAAATCAGGAATAAACACAGCTCACCATGAAGAAAAATATGGGGTACAGTTTATTTTCCAAAAAAACATTTGTTATTGAGATAATGGCTTATAGTGACAAAGTGAGATAATAGACATTCTAAAGCATACCCCCTGACATGAGCTTTTAAAGGCATGTGCAGTATACTGTAAAGGCTGGAAACATTACACAGGGTATTTGAGATATTGCAACAGAACCGTAGAGTGTTCTGATAGAGTAGCTTCAAAATACAGATAACCTGAAAAACTTTGATTGCAAAGCATCCTGCTGCAGTGGGGAATTTTTTTACCAAAAAAATCAAAAGAGGCTTTGGCAAAGTCATCCTATTGGCATTTGTTTACTGGGCATAGACATTTAAAATTTTTCTTTTTTTTTGTAGGAACAATAATAGATTGACTACTCAGATACTGATAGAGTGTGTGCAATACAAAGACAATCACAAGAATATAAGGCACTTTTGGAATATTTACCTGTTGTCCAAACTTACACAGAAAAATAGCAAAAGCAGTAATTACTTACACCTGGACCATTTTCTTTGAAGATAGTCACTGTATTATAACACATACTTAAGACTTATTTTGATGATAAAGAGTGTTTTTCAGTCTCTTTAGAATATCCACATACTTTTTTCATTTGAGAAGCTTTGAATTTTCTCTTAGACAACCATATATTTTATTAAGAATGATCTCACTAAAATATTTTATTTCCCATGTAAGATAAAAAACCCCACCCAACCTCACTGTGGATTTATGAGAATGATGTTTAATGGAAAACATAAAAATCAAAAAACATCACTTGCTCATTTTAATATATGAAAACAAAATAAGTGTAGAGATCATGATCAGATCTTTTATTTCATGGAAACATTAAGGTTTTTAAACAGCCATTTAATTGAGTTTTTGAACACCAAATGAGTACAGACATACCTGCTTAATTTGGGAACACCAGTATGGAAGCATCTACAAAACATTAAAAATTCCTTTGTTCTAGCTCTTGGGAAAATGCGTGTGTCCCATGATATCCAGCTCAGCAACTCGGCACTGGGTGGATGTCAGGTCCAGGAGAGCAATGAGCCTGTTAATGCCTGTAAGACTCCCAGGAGCAGGCAGATTCAGCATCAGCCTCTCCTTTTGCATTGCACTGGGGTATGGAAGTCCTGAAGTTACAGAGCTGTTGGTGGACAAACTTACCTGTGGGTTTTATAGCTTAAACCGCAGCCCTCGTGTCCTTGGTGGGGGGCTATCATACCTGAAATAGCCACTTGAGAGCAAGCTGAAGTGTATCTATTGCATACCCTAGCCATTTCTGCGACTGCAGTGCTGAAGTACTTTTATTTTTATCCATTGCACCAAAATTTTATGCTTTGCTCATATCTGGCAGGGAAAAAAAATCATTTTGTCATCTATAGTTGTTAGATGCCCTAATTACTTACTTCAAATGACAAAATTCTTCCAGAAAACTTTTAAAATAGCTTTAAAAGCTCTCAGCAGCTTACATCTGAAAGTCAAATGTACAAGCTATAATTCATTTACACTTTGTAAATCTATGCAGCTCCTCAATAGTTCCCACAAATCATTTCACTATAGTGTGGTCTCACTTAAACTTCGTAATCAAAGGGACCTAAAATTTTTAAGTAGGAAATTCTGGGGTTTTATTTCATTGGCATAGTTCCAACCTCTCTTGTAACTTTTCTTGTACAAACCTTTATGATTGTCCTGCTTCTTCAGACATCATTTCAAATACTCTGCTTGTTTCATGTCTGAGGACCAAACCAGCTTAAATGTTTTATCTGTATCCATTTTTTTTTTTTACTTAAAAACTCCTCTGTTCATTTAAACTATAAGGTTCTAGGGTGTTTTTGGGTGCACTGTAACAGCCATCCAGCAGTAGGGGTGTGTATATAGAGAGAGATTTAAGATGTTAATTACAGTCAGAGGAAATGTACGAAGAATATTTCTTGCATTCTATTTTTATTCAAGAGATTTATATGATCCCTTTCTACTAAACATTATGGTATTAATTAATTATATGATAAATTGGGTTTTTTCCCTATAAGGTTTTTTGTGTTCAGCTTCCTAAGGCTTGAGTACTGCAATTTCCAACCTTCATATAATTTTGAGGTAATTCACAGAAATAAACTTGTGTGATACAGTAGAATGAACCAATATTACATGTCACTCCTTTATCACCTAGTTTCTTTTGGAATATTATTGATTTTAAGTGATTTTGTGCTTCCAGTGCAACTATAAAGGTTATAGAAGATAATAATCTTATATGCTTATCTTGCTATGTTTTCATCCATGTTTTTCTTTTTATCCTGTTTTAAAAGTGGCCATCCTCGGTGATAACATTTCTTAGCATTCTCTTTTTCTTTTTAATGAAAGTTATGGATTTTTTCATAAAATGTAGATGGGTATCAGTTAATCAAAAATTAATTTATGTAAACACAGGTACACATCAGGTAAGGTAACTTTAACAAACCAGCAAAACCCCAAATTATACTTACAGAAGTCATGGCAGATCAGTTCCCTGTCTGTTTCTCCACTACCACTCTGGCAAATCTGTGTTTTTTAGTTATATTTTTCTGTGGGACGCTCTACATATTCACTTATGACAGTGATTAGCAAGAAATCTGGACTACTTTAGAGAATGTCTATGTGAATGGTATGGAATGGACTAAACTAAAGACATTTTCAGAAGGTTTCATGATTTATTGTCATTCAAGTGTCTCTATCTGAATTTTGATATTTTTCACCTACGTAGAACAGTACGTTTTGAAAAATGGAGTAGAAGGTATGTGGCTATAAAGTTAGTATGAGTTCATCCTTTGTAAATACTCAGCAATACTCACTAAAAGTGTACATGAGAAAGATGGGTGTATATTATATAAATTAATGAAGTCTCCAGTTACCATATTCATTTTTTCAAACAATTTACACACGTTGTATAAAAAATTCACTGCACAAAGATTTTCTTAAATATTTAGGTACACTTACATGGTATTTATCCTGCCACTGAGATTAAAAAACAAAAAGTATTCTGAAGATCTTTTAATACAAGATGTAGATTTTGTCACTTAAAAAAAAATTGTTATCAGGATAAAGGGGTAAAATGAAAGATAATCCCTACTTTAATTCTGCACTTTGATAAAAATCCCACACCACTACATACATACACAGCATTGTGAGCCTTATTAAGTAATTCTCTTTCTATATTTAATTCCTATAATTTGCCTGCATTTCATAAAGCGATCTGGAACTGAGCCAGTAAAGAATGCAATCACATGCTTGGCTTTGAACATGTGCAAAATCTTCTGCATATCCTGCCTTTGAGATACATTTTTAAATTACTTCCAAGGAGAGTCAGGGCAAACTTATCTAGTCAGTGCATGCATAGCCACTTTGTGCAGGAAAGAGAGAGCAAAGAGCAGTGCCACCAGCAGCTCCACAGCTCCCATACCCCGGCTGTCTTTTCCCAGAGGGGCCCACCACTGGATTCTCTGCCAGAAGTATCAAAGTCAGCATGATTTATTAAATTAAGAAAAAATAATGAATAGTCAGAATTTATATGATGCTTTACAGCATTAGAACCAAATACCTTTGCCCACAATGATTGTACAATCAGTACAACTAAAATATTCTGAAAAGAGAGAGAAAAATGCTCATAATATCATGTAAAATACTGAACAATATGTAGACAACAAAGCTGAATTTTGAAAGAACGCTTTCCTTGTAGAAGGGTTTAATCCATAAGTGGCTATAAGCTCTTTCTGAAGTTCAAGGATTTTCAAAGAACAGGACCTACAGCTCAAAAACAATGCTGGATTTCAGTGTTGGAGACAAGACAAATTATTCTATAAAAATACATACAAATACTTAAATAAAATACAGACCAACTCAAAAGATAAGCCATTAAATTTAGGCCATCATCAAAGTACACAATGGGTTTAAAATACAGACAGACCTTTTTGTGATAGGAAAACATTAAGCCAAAAGAGGTTGAAATTACCTCAGATTTCTTTGAGACCACAAGCCTAAGGCAAATATACATTAATATGAGCAAGTTTTTAACTAACAGATTGCATTTCTTAGTCTTCTGAATTGTGATTCAGTTTAATAGACAAAGTATTTTCAACGTCTTCTGTGTGGAAATACATTTCAAATAGTTCCTACACTTATTATATATTAAACTGGAAGTCAGATTGTATTTAACAGGGCTTCGAACAGGTGTTTCAAAACTGTGTACAGACGCTCAGTAAAAATAGTTCTTGGTGGAAATAGCTATCTCTGCATTTTTCACTGATGCATGAAAAATCTGGCAACATTCCCTTTTTTAAGTAATGACAATACAACATTTAATTATTTTTGCTGTACATGATAATCAGTACAATTAAAGGCATATGATTTTATTTGCAAATCTAAGGGTGCTTGGACTTTTTAAAATTTGTTTTTTAAGTTCAGTTAATCATTTGCCACTAAAAGCATGGTTTGTATACATTTTAAGCAACGGTTTCTCAAAGCTGGGTCAGAAAAGACTTTCTAGAACTGCAGCATAGTTCATGAGGTTGTTCTGTGATTTGCTCAAGACCTTTTATATATAATGAGGTCCTGTCTTCTGACAGCACATCATATGTTTACATGGAAAACTACTTGAATCCAATAGTCCTTTAATGCTTAAATGTACCAAGGGCATTGACCCAAGGTCATGTCAGTGACTTCAGGAGGCTCATAACCACAGCAGAAACCAACACCTGCAGCAATTCACAAGAAAGAACTTAAATTATCTAAAGTTTATTTTGAAACACTATAATTCTTTATGGTAAATGAGATGCTTTACAGAAGGCTACTTTGTTGGCATACAATTGTCACCAGAATTTGAGTTCTGCTTTTGTTAACACAGCACTGATGAGGAATATAAAAGTTATGGAATAGCAACTAAATCCTTTCAGAAAATGAGGATAAAAACAACAAACAAACAAGCAAAAAGGTCCTAGCACTTAGTTGAATTATTAGAGAAAAAAAAAGATGCTGAGTTTGAATATTTTAATCATGTTGGACTGGAAGTGTTATTCAATCTTCTGCATCCCCCTTTCCCTGCCCCCCATCACTAGCAACCTCTTTGGTGGAACCATGTTTCAAAAAGCAATTAATAGTAAATTCTAAAATAGTACTCAGTACACTGCACACTGAAGGTTAATCCTTTGGGTATTAATTTAGCTTTATCACAAAGCAGACAGAGTATCTGCTGTATTTATTTAACTGCATTTAATATATTATCAAAATCAAGGTCTCTACAAACAAAAATAGTTTTATTTGAGAGCAGTGCAGCTTAGTTGGTGTAAAAGTAAATACAGTGTTTATTGCAACCACTTCAGTACACAGCATGAGAATGTACATTTAGTACATAAAATGAATCATCTGCAACATTTGAAGTGTACAGGCTCTCCAGCTCTGCTATTTATTTATACTTGCCCATATATTCTGCAAATTTTGGTGTGCTTAGTATGAAAGTTCACTTTCATATTAAAATAGTCTCTGATACACAGTCTTTTTAAAATTGCAGTCCGATATCCTGTTAAAACATAAATTTTTATACAGCATATTAAATTTCAAAAAGCTATCTACTTAGTTAGCTAAAAGCATTTTCTCAGCAGTAATTAAAATCATCCTGGCTCTAAAAAGAGCATTCCTATTACTATAAATAAATTTTTAAAAAAAGAAGTAACCACACTCACTAGAACAAACTCATTTTTAGTCTTGAATTTAGCAATACAAAGCATTGTCCTCATTTAAATGTGTTTAAACACACATTGTTCCCTAAGAAAGTGAGGATTTACAAAATCATATCCTGCAATTCTCTGCTACAAGTGTTAGCATATATGAGGTGATCAGAGTTGCCTTACTTTCCTCAGACTCACTGGAAACATTGCCTGAAATCACCATGAAGCACTAAATGTGTAGTCAAAAAATGCCAGTGTTTATATGGCAAACTATTACACGACAAACAGGCTCATTTTGTAATTACCCATTACCAAGTATTCAGAGCCTTGTGAGGCTTTTCATCAACAGGTCCACAAAAAGACTGATGCAAAGCAATAAATAAGTGTACAAAAAGCTCTCTTGATATCCTGATCAGATACCTGTGTCAACGTGGTCGCTTGGAATACGGTCAAACGCTAGATCTGTCCCTGCTCCACAGCAGACAGCGTTCCCGTTAGCATTCCAGTGTGGCAGAAGGACAGTGGCAGCTTAGCTGAGTCAAATTGTCTATGATACAATTATTGCACTACTGATTACTTCAGACTTTGGTGAGTTAATCCTTGGGGTATTAATTTACTGCTCTGACTGCACAAAAGAGATCCTAGTGCTTTACCCTTTTGAGGGTTGTCCCTGTAATCATTCCATATGGCACCACCAGTAAAATTTTTATGTGCTTCTTTCCAAGTAAACAGATTTTAGGATATTTTCAAGTCAATCAGCTAACAAGAAAGAACTTTATATTGCTTTCAAGTATTGCAAAATACAGTTATCCTCCTTTGAGGAGAATTTCATTATTTCAAAGTCTTGCTATATTTGAATTAGGAAGAATCTTCATTATTTCAAGAAGCTTTCCTGAGAGAAAGTTCTAAAAGAATCTAATATATATATATAAATTGAAACACAATTCTGGTTTTATACATACAGATATAGGTACTGTTTAAACAATATATATTTAAGAAAAAAACCCCAAAAAAACCACACTTAAGCAAATCTTAAACCAGGCCATCTCAAAAAATCTGAATGCTCTGATATTACTTTTTGAAACTAAAATTGAAAGGAAAAAGGATCCTACTCTAATAAATAAAGTCTAATTATTACACTACAGTTTTGTGTTATAGTGTCAAAGTTTTTCATAACAATACCTACTTGGATTAAGTTGTAAGAAAAGTAAAAAATGCTATGAATCAGGCTTAAAAACAACCGACACGAGTTCATACTCCAAAGCTGGAAACTCCAAGACAGGGATGATTTCTATTGACTATGAAGTAAACTTTGAATCTGACACATTTCCTTCTCTGGAAATGAGAGTATTTTACACTGTTTTATTTGAACAATACATTTCTTTGTATGTTAGGAGAAAGTGAACAGAGAAGAAGTATTTTCAGATGGTCTTTGTCAAGATCTTTCCTGAGAAAGTCCTAATGAGCTAATTAAGGTTGGGAGGTAGGGCGGTATTGTCATGGAGTAAAGACAGTTTATGAACATAATACCAAAGTTTACAACTGAACAATCATTTTTCCTTGTGGTAAAGGTCAACAGTACACATCTTAAAGTCTGAGAATGAGTATAGTAAGTGATGGTGTTTATATTATCTTAAACAAGAGCTAAGATGGAAAGTTTTGCAGTCAGACAGCATTATTTAGCTTTTGAGAGGACTGGTAAAGATTTCACACCTTCACAAAATTTGCAAATAAGCAACCTAAACGTTTCAGGCTAAATGTATAACTGAAGAAATTGACCTCAGCATCACTTTAGAAAAGGCAATTAAGATCTCTTTGCAAATTGTGAATAACAATAAAAAAAGACACTGAAATAAGATGTTTGAAAATAAATAAGATGATCACAGAATCACAGAATGAAAGAATGTGCTGAGTTGGAAGGGACCCACAGGAATCATCGAGTCCAACTTGTGGCCTTGCACGGGACCATGCCCAAGAGTCACACCAGGATGAGCAGTATGGAGCACATGTTAAGGCCTCTGCATGAATCAGTGCTGCAAACTCGTTTGGTCATGTCACCTGAAGTAGCAGTAAGATCCTCTTCTTGAAGAAGAAGGAGGGGGACACAGAGGAGAATGAGATTAACTGAACACATCAAAAGCTTGCAGAAGAAGAAGGGCCAATATGATAAGAACTGTGATAATAGAGAGTACTCATATTGCAATCAAAAACACAGTATGTAAATATCTTTATTTTGGTTGAATGACACAACTATGCTTATTATTTTTATTAACATTGAATGGAATTCATGAAAGTCTCTTCATGATTATACATAGGATGGAATTTCTTAGCATCTTGTTGTACCTCTTTGAAAGATTTTTGCTGCTTTCTTTTCAGACTACAAACTAGCTCCTTCAGGTTTACCTACTGCTGACAAGCTTTTGATAATGCTGCTTATCTGTTTTTTATGGCTCATCTGAGCTGTTCCTTCCTTTTATACATCAGAACACTGTTGTGTTGATGAATGAAAGACACCCCTTTGATCTGTGGGCATTTTTTAAAACAGACAGCAATAGACTGCATAGCAGATAACCAGTAATTTGTTTTTCAAAATTTTATTCTTTAAAAGCAAAGCAGTACTTTAGAGAAATAACCTTTCCCAATCTCAGTTTTTAATTAGAATTTACAGATGTACCTTAACATTCTTATTGTGCTTTTTCAATAACATTGTGTTGTTATTAAAAAAAAAAAAGTCATAAATAAACCTGCAAAGAAATTTGCTCTTGCTACAATTTGCAATGTTTCAAAGTGGCATTTATTTAACCAAACAGAGCTATCTACATGTCTGCATATAAGCTAGTCATTTTTGTTTTCCTTTGTAGTCAGTGAAAAGAAAAATACACTTCTTAGGTGGGAATTATATCATCCTAAACAAGACATTCAAATTCCATCAAATGCATCCAGCTATAAAAGCAGCTGTTTCTTTCCCTTGACTATAAAGGCAATCTGATTAGCAATGTCTGCTTGACTCAGACATTGATGTCTACCCTGCACATGTCTAAGATGAGGTGAGATAAATTCCTGGTTTCTGCTTTTCTTTCTCCTCAGGGCTCTGTCATTTGAGTATCATTTCAATACATCACCTGCACTTCTGGAAATATTCAAAAGCCTTGGCATTCCTCCCTGAATTTCACATTACTGGCATTTCAAGCACTGGCTTAAGAAGCTGCTAAAAAGCAACTTTGGCCTTAAGGCATCAAAAATAATTTCCTCTCAATATTCACTCAATAAAATGACTGCCAAATCCAGGTTCTGATCTCTTATGTGATAGAAACAATACAGGGCTGCCTGGTCAGCCATGAGCTCCCTCTTACAAGACATCGAGGTGGAGTTTTAGTAATTATAAAAAACATTTTCATGCCTGAGTGACATTGCTTTGCTGCAGTCGCCCTTCAAGTCCTTCAAAAGAAAAAGGAAAGTTCTTAATGCCTTTAAGCTATGATTGGAATCAGAATTTGTAATGCTTAAGTCATGGTGAACTTAAGCAAAATTTGATGCAAAATTTAAATGCAAAGTGATAATAAAAAATATGTTATTATTCCATTCAAGTAAACCAATCTTAAAATACACTAAATACACTTAAATACACTATGGCATGTCAGTCATCTACCTAGCTGCAAGCATAATTAACTGTTGGATCAGTAATTTTTGAACTCAGTTTAAAATAAATGAATGTGCTATTTAGACAAAAAAATTTTTAAAAAGCTGAACATTTCTCAAATACCTTAATATGTTGCATGGCAAATGAAGCAGGCTTTGTATTCTGAAGCAAAATAAGACAGATTCAAACACCATTATGCCAGATGCACTAGGACTGCGTATGCCACTAATTATGTGACTATAGAACATGCCACAGGCCATTTACTTAAGGGAACGGAAGAGAGTGATATAAGCAGAAAGACAATTAATTCATTACTGTAATTTAGAAACTTTACTTCAGTTTGATTAATAATTTCAGTTTAATCAATAATTTTCTCTTTTAGCATGCAAAAATTGAAACCTCAACAGATGTTAATATAATTTTTACTATAGATATGTGTGGATGCTATCTGTGTCTCTAGAACTTTCAGTAACACTCAGGAATGTGCATATTCCAAAGATGTCAGATAAGAAAAAGACAAGTGAAAATATTACTATTAGTTTCACAGAAAAACAAACACCCAGTTTCACAGTTTGGCAAATTTCAGTATCTAGTATGTGACATTAGCTGCAGGAACAATCTTAAGAAAAAGCAATCAGAGTATAACAGAGTATGTTCCTTAGTGGATACTTCTTGGTCTCTGTTAAGAGATTGCCTTAAATTTTGAAAAATAAAACTTAATATATCTTCCCAAGTTGTGATGATTATGATTATTCTGTTAGATACTTCTATATTTATACAATTCCTCACTTCTCTTTTGAATCAACTTCAATTTATGGTCTCAAGGATACTCTATAGCAGTGTGTTTCCAAGACTTACATGATTCACAAATCATTAAAAGCCCACCAATTTACCAAGTGACCTTCAGTGACTGAATGTTGTAATTTAATTGAAAATATTGTCATGTCCCTATGTGACGAGAAAGGAAAACAAAACTTCTCATTTTTCTGTTTCAGTCAATAATACACTATGTCCACTCTTGACTTTTAAGGCCAAATCTTTTTGTGATACAGTCTGATTTTCCTCATTTTCATATCTATCCTTCCATTACTCTTTAACCTGCTCTTTTTTACGTACAATGGCTTTAACAATTTTTTGACTACTGCTTTACCAAGAGTGGACTCCTTCTTACATAAAATTCAATTCTCCAAATTCAATAAGAACTTTGCTTACAGATGCAAAGCAAAGGAGCCTAACTCTTTTGGGTGATGTCATGTGCTTAGGATCCAACACAGCATAAGAGATGGGACTGATGATAAAAAAGAGAGTAATATTGATTAAATTCCTAAAAGTTGGATTTTGTTCTGATCATGATGTCTTCCCCCTTACAAGAGTTTATTCTCATATATTTTCAGTTTGGAAGCCTTCCACGGTGGTAGGCACTTTTTCCAATGAGATTCAACAATACATCACCTGAGTGACTTATGCTTGCATGAAAAGAACTGTAGGGAAGAAAAGAATGAAAAAAACCCCACCCTGAATGTTACTTCTCATTACAACATCAGTTTTACAGTTTTATAGTTATTTATTGACCTGACTCCTATAATAATGAATACACTTTCATATGGGAGAAAATATACATCTTTTCAATGTGGACAAAATATTCTTATGTTTATCACTAGAAGTTTGAAATGTTTCTCTGTTTCAAATCCATGGAAGAAATTAATAAAAGGCTGATCCTTTGAGAATGAGAATGTGTTACCTTTACTACAATGCACTAACAAACTTATATCGATTCATACAGGACAAATGTTTCATAATGCATGAGTCAACTCTATTGTGTCTTGTCATGTTCACTGCAATCAACTGACTCTTTTAAAATTGCAACAAAAGAAATGTGCTACTCTAGAATATTTTGATATTGACAAAAATTAACCTGGTGAGAAGTGAACACCTATGCCGGTTTCAGAAAGGATCTTCAGAACAATCTGAATTACAAGCATGTCTTGTAACAGATTGATGTTTACACTGGGGTGGCCTGCTCTTTAACTGGTTTGATGGAGGTCTAAGAATGCTTCCCACCAGAATGTCAGGTACAGAATGCCCAAATATGCATGAACTTACCACAGTGAGTGGATTAAAAATAGCAAGCATAAAAGAATGGGCCATAAGGAGAGTGCAAAGAATATGAAAAATATTTATAAGAATTTCCCTATATGCAAAATATTACACATTTTTGAAGATATAAATTGTTTTAGGCAATTTCTTTTAAATTAAAAACTGATGATCATTTAACTACAGATTTCAAGCCTGAGGGAAACAGAATCACAGACTTACATGCACAGCATGTGAAGGAAATACTGGAATTCTTGGCGAAAAAATAAACTCACTTTTAGAGTTTGTGATCGCTACTGTGATTTTAAAAAATTGCTCATGACAAATGTTTTAAAATATATGTTACTTAGTTGGCAAGCAAAAAAAAAAAAAACACTACTATTCAACCTTTAACTTGCATCTTAATCTTCAATGTCTATATATTCTGAACAAATTTGCTGGATAGCATGTACAATGCAGGCAGTTACTGCTATGGATGACTGTGAAGTGTGTGTACAGATAGTTTTTGTTACACTGGTTTTGGCACTTTTCTAAGACCACTTTATACAGAACGCTTTTGTTTTTCTAGTCATATACAGCTTTTACAAGTTAATTTTGCTAAGAGTATCATTCATCTCAATTACTGCCAAGTCACTATTCCTCATTTTGTGGAAAAAAAAATAACAGTGCAGAAAACTTCAGTTGGGTGATTTGCAACTACTGATGGTTATACTAACCAAAAGAGTTTAATAATTAAGGCAGTTTCAGTGCCCAACCTGGAATGAATTACACTATGTCTGTACTAAGGTACTGTTCCTTTGCTTGTATCTTGTGCTGGTGATGAGTCAGCTTCATACAGAAAATCTACAGCTATGTTGTGAGACACTAAATCCCAGATAATACAACCTGACACTTCTCAGGAATTAACAGCTCATATTTGGTGACCTAACAAGCAGCATCATATAGCAATTCTTCAGTTTGAAATACTGGTAAATTACATCTACATTTCTCCTTAACTGACTGTATTAATAGTCGTTTGTCATTCCTAAGTCTGTGGAAAATAGTGCAGCAGCTTGATGGGTATACTGTGTGATCTTAACCAAATCTAAAGTAAATCCACAAAGAAAAAAAATCTCTTCTGCAGTGGTTTCTCTACAGTGGAGTATTGTTTTAACTTCCTTGGCAAAGTCTGTGCTTCCTAGTCTGCTGCTATTATCTCTCATATAATTGAATTGAGGGCACCAGTTACAATTTTGCCAATATGGTTCCTTCATAATGGGCAATGGGCTGAGAAGGAATTACTTTCCACCCTTCCCTCATCTTTTTACCACATAAAAAAGCAAATGAAACACAGTAGTAGAGGCAACTTGTTCATTAAAGTTTCGCAGACCACTTCTGCAGCTTGAAAATAGATTCCTCTTTCCACTGTTTGATGTGCCTTCCACATGGCCAGGGATGTGGGGACAGCTTTTACCTCTAATACCTTAAATGAGGTAAAAAGGGGCAAATTAGCAGTTGAAAAATTGAATATTTACTTGAGAAAATAAGGAACTGCTTCTTGAATTCCAATTTACGTGAATGTCCTGCAGGAATTAATTGAGTGGTTGAGTTGCTGTGGTTTTGAGATTTTATCTCCCTCTGCAACATGACTTCTCCTGACACTATTTCAGCACACACATGCATTAGCTAACGGCATGCGCTTTATTTTTTGCCTTACAAAACCATCTATATTCTGCAATAGCAAAATCTCTAAAAGCTTTGATGACTGGTTTTCCTCTGAGAAGTAACTCCAGGAAGAGGTATCTCAGTAGTCCACCCTTATCCCTTGATGATGTACAAATCAGCTCTGCTCCATTTACAAGCGAAATAACCTCTCTCTGAAAAAAACAACATAAAAACCAAACCAAAAACGCAGCATTCCCTAAAAGTTTACTTGATATCAAGAAGGATTTGTGCATGGCTAGATCTTTATAATCTTATAGCACTATTAGATTTTGCAGTACTGGATCAGAGAGAAGAGTCATCAAGCTTAATGACTCCTTCAATAGCACAGAGGAGTAAATGCTCTAGAAAGTGAAAAAGCTCCTGCCTTTGATAGGCAATGGTGTAACATGACAGCTCTCATTGTGAGCTGGTGTAACTAGAAATCAGCTGAAATCTGGAAGTATGACAGTATAAATTCCTCACAAGATTTATATAGACAGCTTTGATAACATCAGATATTCTATTATTCATTGTCAGTCCCATTTTGAGACTTGTAAAAATTACTTGTATTCAAAGGCTGTTTTTTTCCAAAGAATTATTATCCATATTCTATAGAGAAATCATAGTATCTGTCTGTTCTAGGCACCTGTTTAAAAAAAATATTGACAGCAATGATTGAAGTACACTAAAAGCATTTTTAGATTATATGAGGTATAAGAGTTTATAAGCACTCTGTAGAAAAGGATAAGATTTAAACATCATTTTGATAAATTGAAGAAGAAGCTCAAAAACAAGAATACAAAATTCAGTAAAGAAAAATGCAAATAAAGGAGTTAACAAATGCACAAATATAAAGTGAAGAATAATGGATTAGAAGTTCTATGATTGTGGCAGTTGTGATGGATCACTAATTGAATGAGTCAGTAATTCCCCACATTTACAGATGAAAAAAAGCAACTCGATCTGCTTTGGTCTAACAGAAATTACTTATATAATAAGACAGGGATATAATGAAAATTCTAGTTGATTCTTGTGAGGCTTCAAATTTAGGATTGTTTTAAATTGTGGGGACACTGCACTTTAAAAAGATGCAAAAAATGGAAAGAAGGATAGAGAAAAGCAAGCATGTTAAACCAAGGCTTAGACAATGCGTCTACTAGAAAAGCTTGAAGAAACTGATTTTTTTTTTTAAGAGGAGGTTCAACAAGGCATAAACACCGTCTTCCAACTTATGAAATACTGTCAAGGAAAGGATAATAATAAGAATTTTCCATTTTACTTTCAGTGAGAAAATTATTTTAAAAAAAGCAAAGATTAACAACTGATGTGTGAGAGAAAATTCTACAGAGACCTGAGTGCTTGAACTGGACTCTTATGTACATCTTACAAAAATTCTCAGATATTTTTAAGATGTGAATGTATGTTGAAAACCCGCATTCTTTCCCTATTTTAGTAAGAGAGTCAATATACACAGGGAAGTGATAAACAGATAAGTTTTAGCAAACTGGAAATTCTTGCATGTATTTTTTATATATCTGTATATAAGACACATGTCTAAATCTTATTAGCATGAGTTCTCTGGGAGCAAAAGCAAATTGCAAAAAAACCTCAAAACTCTCAAAGATGACTAATTCCACTCAAGGAAAGATGACTAATTCCAATCAAGGTAATCACTACAGTAATTTCAGCCCCTGATAATAATAGCAGTATTTCTCCAGATATATGAAATCTTCTGCAAGGAAAGTTCCACTGGAAGGATCTCTGAGGGCATCAGGCGGACTCTGTTAGTCATTGTATTTTATTATTTCATCTTATGCTAATATAAGGAGACTTTCATTGGTAAGCAATAATTTTCCACATTCACTAGGGGCAGGACAAGAATAAATTAGCTTAGCAGAGAAGAGTAGGTTTGTTATAAGGAAAATATGTATAATTATGTAGATAGTTAAACGCTGAAAGCAGTGACCCGAGGAAGTCATGGAATCTCCTTTTTGCTTGAGCAAAGGGAGGAAAAATCAGGGGCTGGATGGTGAGATTTAGGATGTCTGCACTAATTTGCTGGATGTCCAAAACTTTGTTTCCACTAATAATCTACAAAACATAGAATCACAGGACCAGGGAAAACTAGGGCTGGAAGGTAGCTGACTTTTTTCCTCCCCCAGTAGAATTAGCTACAGTTGTGTGCTTTCTATTGGCAGTTTATTTAAACTGTTCTTAAAATTATCCAGTAATCTGAATCCTGAAAACTCCTTATGCGAACTATTGTGTTCATTCTTTTAAATCAACATATGCATCAATCCCTACAGAAACAGACCCTATGACAATATACAAAGCCAAGTGAGGAAAAAAGAGACATAGAATGGAGGAAATATTTCTATCAGCAACATCTGATGTTATTTTTTGATGAAATTGGTACTTTGTAATGGTTACTGATAGCAAAAATTATTGACATATTTTCCTCCATCCTTATTTTACTATATCATGAATCCCACACAAGAGAATAATCAGCATAAAAATGTAGAAACCTAATTTACAGTCTGATCAAACTCATTACAAGAGACAGGACTCATAGTGAGTGGGTAGACTGGCCAGGCTGTGAATGTAATTGGCTGGTATCTGCTATCCTGCAAACCAAGTCTCCTAAAAGGAACACAGAAATGTAGCTTTCTGCAAGAGTGCACAATTTTTAAAAGCTTACTATATTTTTCCAAATCTGTTGCCACTTGAGAGCAATGAACTACCATCAGTGGGAGATGAAACAAAAAGTAACACTAAGAAAAAAAAAATGAACAGAAATCCATTTATTTTTAAAATACCCTAAGTTAACTCAATATACTTTATGCTACACAAGTGACAAAGATAAGTGTCAGTAGCATAAGGATATGGTCATTTGTGTTGGTGTTTGCTTTTTTGTACTGACAACAAAAACCATACATCTGCTTGAAACAGATGCACTGTAATATTGCCTTTAACTAAATTCTATAGTGTATGTCTGTAGATGGAAGGGCCAACAAGCAAAATTGCCCCTTTTCATAATTCATAGCATAAAGGGAATTTTCTTTCCTGAGTGTGAATTTTTTTAGCACAAAGCTGTGACTGCAATTGTTTATATAAGTAACTTACTTATGAAAAGTATTAATGCCATATCTGCTAACTTAAATACTAAAACCAGATGTTTCCTTCAATAATTTTTTAAAAGTAAAATTGTATTCTACAAACTTGATTGCTTACTGCGCATTTCAGTAATCTCATTTTAATTGACTTTCAATTCAGGGAATAATAAGTAAAAATAAACCAAACCAAAACAAAAAAAAAAAGCCCAACAAACTAATATTCAATTACTTAAAAGAAGGGTCAGTTTTACATATCCTGTGATTTCCTTCTTCCCCAACCTACAGCCAGACAGACTGAAGTGGGGAGAAGAAACAAAGCCAGGAAATATTTAGACCATATGTTTTCTCAGGTTATTATTGTGAAATTATATCAAAATTGTTTTACACTAATATTCCAGCACCGTCACACAAACATTACTTGTACATAAATATGATTCATCTTTCAAAACTATATGATAATCAGGGATGATGGTCTTACTGAAGTTTAATAGTCACCAACAGTATTTTCAAATTCTGGCACCAACTCATTCTAGTACAGGAGCACTAGATGCTGTTAAAAAATAATGGCTTTTAAAATAGATTATTTTTGCTTGCTTATGTAAAAACCACATTATTTTCTAATCTTCATTAATGCTGAATCCATGGCTACCATTTTTGTCTGCTCAGGAAATTTCAATTGCAAAGCACACAGAGTATACTTTTGTCAAGGATAATACAACCATATTTTCTTAGGCTAAAAGACAATATGTGCTCTGAAGCACAAATGTTCCTGCTTAATGGTTACATGGCTGACCATAGTTTGATGTGGAAGTGTATATACCATACACTTTTTCAGAGCCAGAGATATGGGATAAGACTTTTAGAAGCCTGGTCTGGTCTCTGGATCTGCACCAATTCTACATGTTGAATCACACAAAGCTCACTTACTGACCTCTCTAATCCATGGATGTCTGGAGAAGGAGACACTCAAACACTTCTAAACTTCCTGGTGCCTAAATACCTGGTTCTGAACACAAAATAGGATATGACAAACACATGCATGCATATTTATTAAAAAATAAATAAATAAGAAGTAATAAGTACTCCTGGACTTTGAAAAGCTAAGACTTCTGCAAGAACTTTAACATAGATATTTTATTCTCAAGTATCAGTAACTCAAATTTGCTTTATTAAAGACCTCTAGAAGCCCTTACAAGTTTGAAACTATGCATTTGGTTTGGTTCTTTATCCTCCAAAAGCAACAACTGATAAGGATGTCCAAGATTTTAAGAACAGAGAGCATGTCAGGCTTATCCAGTGTTTACACAGCCATTATGTTTCACACTGATACATCTTTATGAAGTCTAAAGAAATGAAATCAACTTAGAATTTTTAAATAGTGAGATGATTAAATTACATAAACCTAGATGATCTTAGTGGGCAATTTTTAATCTAAAGAGGGTAGACAACATATATCTATACTCTGGGAAGCTTAACTAAATACAGCAAACAAACATCCAAGAGGCATACTTTTCTCTGACTATCAAACTCTCATTCATCCTTTGCTATATCCTTAAACTGTAGGCAAGACTCTCTTCTATTACCTTTGAAGAAAGAGGATATAAGAAATAGAAGACAGAGTAAATTTTGCATCTGTTAAAAAGAAGAAAAGCAAACAAACATTCAGAATACTCTTTCCTGAAGCTTTGAAGGATGTGTTTGGCTGTATTGAAATAAAGTTGAAAGAGCACAATATCACTATAAGATATCTGCTCTCTCTCTAGCCCTGAGACAGAGGATGAAGAAGAAACTCAGATGATCATATATTTTGAGGCCAGAAGGCAAAGCTATGATCATCCAAACCAGCATACTGAAAAAAAATGCAATGTGAAATTCATTATAGCCTTTCTTCTCAAATAAGTGAATATCCAAAATTCTTTAGAGTCTCCACATACTCTAAATGTCATAGTTATTCTGAAGGAGATGAAAGTAACTAGCTGAAAGGAAAGGAATATAGCTTTGTTTGCCTTAGTTTGCTTTTTATTTATGAGAAGAACCAGCTATCACTTTTTGACATATATAAAAAAATTATTTAATGCAAAACACTACGGAAAAGAAAGATGTTTGCTAAGGACGTTTTCTCAACAATAAGAAACCTACTTGAGGGCTGCTTCATATTGTCCTGGTTACCCTACCGCAGGGAAACCTTGTCTACTGTTAAGCATGTGTACCAATATTGGAAATGATGGGGATAAAACTTTAATAAATCCTTGGGAATCAAGCAGAGAAAGAGAACTTAGTGTCTGGGGTTTTTTGTTTGTCTTTTGTAATATAGTTATGAGAAAATCTTTTTTATTTCTTTCTTTGAATATCCTCTGTGAGATAAGCTAAAAAACACTACTGTATTAAAAAAGAATCTCCTTATAGACATAGCAGCTCCTTAGACGATGTCTCCCTGGTGGCTGAATATCTGCTGAAAATTGCCCTTTTGAAAAAAAAAAGCCATACAACATTGTTATCTTAGAATTAAAGGAAGTCTTATTTCCTTAAACAATGTAAGGTTCAGTTATAAGAGGTAAACTACTAATATGCTGGGTTTAGGTATTTGTTCACCTATGCTGTGAGATGACAATATTTGGAGTTAATCAATTCATTCAGCTTGTAGTCTTGTTTTTCACTAATTTAAATAAAATAATCTTAGTAACAGATTACAAAAGTAATAAATATACCAAAACTTTAATTTCTGCCATGAATTATTATTGCAAATACTTTATGAACAAGTTAAATGTCATCAATGTCTTCTATAAATTATTAATGAGCAAGATTAATGGTAAAAGCCTTTCTGACACGGATTTAAAAAATTTGGACTGATACCATATTTTTAGACTTAGTGAACTCACAACATCAAAAAATGTAAGTGGATATTTGACATATATGTGACTCTGACAAGAAAGACTGTGTTGGGTCAGTTACAGTGTTTTAATTGAAGTGATATTAAAATGGATGTGCTCACTTGAGGCAATCAAGGATCTGCAGACAAAATTAATATTATGATCAAAAGTGGTTTTGGAATGAGAATCTAAATAAATAGTGGTCTATAACCACAACAGTTACTACAATTTTGATCATGTGATACACTACCTTCATCTGAAGTGTGAACTTTTCCAGCACAGATGAGATCATATCCAGCACCTAGGAGACTGTTGTCTTTGACCTCTTATCTAGCTGATCTGATGGCCACATACTAGTTTACTCACGCTGCCATTAAAAAGATGAAACTTTGGGTGAGGAATCTGTTTACAGCTGAAATTGAATTAAAAAAAAAATGCAAGAGGACTCATTAGGACTGACCCAGTATTCTCAGAATGTGTAATTATATTATGAATTTTGGGGCATTGGTATATTGGATTTATGCGGCCAGGTTTTGGTAGGGTTTGGGGGCTACAGAGCTGGCTTATGTGAGAAGCTGCTGGAACTTTCTCCATGTCCAACAGAACCAATGCCAGCCATCTCCAAGACAGACCCACTACTAGGCCAGGCAGAACTGGTGGTAACACTCAGTGATAACATATTTAGGAGGAGAAAAAAGTTATTGCACAGATGTAATTGCAGTCAGAGAAGAGTGGAGTGAGAATGTGAGGAACAGCCCTGCAGACACCAAGGTCAGTGGAGGAGGAGGAAGAAGTGCTCCCAATGGCAGAGCTGAGATTCCCCTGCAGCCCGTGGTGCAGACCATGGTGAGGCAGCTGTGCCCCTGCAGCCCATGGAGGTCCATGGAGGAACAGAGATCCACCTGCAGCCCTTGGAGGAGCCCCACTCTGGAGCAAGTGTATGCCTGAGAGGAGGCTGTGAACCCACGGGAGGCCCCTGCTGGAGCAGGCCTCTGGCAGGAAGCTGCAGACCCATGGAGAGACGAGCCCATGCTGGAGCAGGTTTCCTGGTAGGGGGACCCTCTTTGGAACAGGCTGTACCCTCTGGAAGAGTGACACGTTGCAGCAGTTTGTGGAAAACTGTTGTTCTGGGATGGACTTACGTTGAAGAAGTTCATGGAGAACTGTCTCCCATGGGAGGGACCACACACTGGAGCAGGGGAAGGACCCCTCTCCCTGAGCAGCGGCAGAAACAATGTGATAAACTGATCATAACTCCCATTCCCCATCTCTCTGTGCACCGCAGAGGAGTGAGGGCAGGGGGAGAAGGTGTTGCTAAGATCTGTCTTTACTTCTTATTATCCTGCTTTGATTTTATTAGCAATAAATTCAATTAATATCACTAATTCAAGTCTGGTTTTGCCCATGACAGTGTTGGTGAGTGATCCCTCTCTGTCCTTATCTCAACTTATGACCTGTTTGTTATGTGTTCTATCCCCTGTCCAGTTGCAGAGGGGAGTGATAGAGAGGTTTTGGTGGGTTCCAGGTATCCAGCCAGAGTCAACTCACTACAACTGGAAATAGCTAAAGAAAGTCCCTAGCACCCATTCCCTCTCTCTAGTCCACCCTTCCTCGAGGGAAGGAGGGGAAGGGACTTATTAACCTTGGATTCATTCAGGTTTAGTACGTATGGAACATCTCTAATTGGTAATGTAACTGCAATGAGAGGCTGGCTGGTGTGAAGGTGAGTGAGCATACATATGGTGAGTGCACAGGAATGCTGAAGCTTTGCCACCAAAGATAATGCAGTGGGTAATCACATTCACTACTTCTGACTGCTTTGAATACCTTGCTTTCCTGTTCCAATGTACAAAATATAATTTTATAATTCAGTCCTTTGGAAGGGCATTGTATGTGTTTTTCTCTTTTTAATAAGTTTAACAGACCTGAATACTTAAGCCACTGATTTTCACTTAATGCCAGAAGTTATGAGTATGGTCTCAAGTTTTCTTGTCTGATTGCTTCATGTTTTATCTCTGGAAGGTTGCTTTTTTCCCATGCTTTCACTTCCTATCTTTATTCTAGACTGTGGTTATTAAACTCGTTTACAGGCCAGCTCTTTCAGAAATGTTAGCCTATGATTGATGTAGACTATTGAACATTTTTTAATTTCATGTTTATTACTTCAGGATACTGATTAACAAGTTATTTCACGAGCTGATTCCAGTGTGGCACAACATTTCAACAAACAAAATATCATTGCCAAGCCCTATTTAGTTTTGAATATGAATTTGTGAACATTAAATGTCTGGAGTTGATTATCAAATAACCTAAAAGGCTGGCAGAATGCCCTGTATCATATAGACAACTTTCCACTTGCCGCATGCCAATCCCTTTTATAGCTGCTTCCACATTAGGAACTTAATTGTCTCTTCTGCTTCCCAATTCCATCTTTGCACTTGCAGTTACATTTAACAAATGAATGTAATAGTGATCAACAGCAGAACTATTTGAATGGATGCCCACCTATGAATTTCAGCACCTGAACAGAATATAAGGGAAATGAAAGCTACTGTCTTGAATGCCCTATCCATCAAAAGTAAACAAGCATACAGAAAGGCTTCTGCCATATCTTCTATAGATTATATTTCTCCAGTTAATTTGAATGTATCTCATGATAACACTGTAGAGAAATCAGTGATAGCAAGGATTTTTTAAGGTAAAATGAAAAACATGGAATTTTAGTGTTTCCTTCTTGTTTTCAATGAGTTATGTTAAATAGAGATATTTAAATAAATGGATCTGTTAAACTTATGTCTGTGCTAATTCACCTCACAGGCTGCATGATAGGACAGGTCACATAGTCATCTGCATTTAACTCAGTTTTAAAGTTTGCTTTGACTTTTATGCTTCAGGTTCTGTGATTAAATAGAAATAATGAACGAGTACTGTAAATGACTACTGCATTGTCTGGACTACAATGTTATCACTTCTTCATCATGACCTCTAACTAATATCCTCTATCACTTTCTCTCCGGATTTATTCAGAGTAGTCAATTCTGACTCCCAGATATTTCTAAATCTGCACATTCTAAATCCCACATTTTTCTCCCTGTTCATGTATTGCTGCCTCACCAGAGGGTTTCCAATCCCCTTTTTAATCATCACAATGTTACTGTGAAAGGTGTTAGTGTTCCTACAAGCATTAGATATTGTTGTACTGCCTGTTTCAATCACTGTGGGACAAATTTATATCAGCCTATCATAGACATACACAGTTCTGTTGTCTACACCTGAGTTACTCATCTGGGTTCCTTTTATAGCCAACAGAGGAAAATAATGCCTTTTTGATATAATTTGTTTTATTCTAGGTTGAGATCCCTGTGTGGGCCAATCACTTAAGAGTCGGACTCGATGATCCTAGTGGGTCCCTTCCAAATCAGAATATTCTGTGATTCTGTGAGATGAATTGTGATGTACAAATGCTTATTTCTTATAAGGAACCATCAGGGAAACAATCAATTATTAGGCTGGGTATAGGTGTTAAACTCTGGTAAGAGAGTAAGATAATCTTACTGTTTCCAGATTCTCAGACATATAAAATTCAAGTAATTATGTAGGCTGCATGGATTTCAGGTGAATTCAGTCCCCTTGAAAAAGGGACAAGACAATAATATCAAGTGATTGTTTTGGTTTGAGCCTGGCCAGAGGCCAGGAACTACCCAGGCCCGCTGTCTCCTTGCAGCTGAACAGAGGAGAGGAAAAAAAATTCAAAGCATCCACAAGGTTTGTGATTAAGGAGTTGAGAGAAATCACAGGCAAACAGGCAAACTATTTGAAGATATGAAACTAAATTTATTATACTAAGACTAACAGAAAAGAAACAAAAATTGAGAAGTAATATGAGCTTTTGAAAAAACACCTTCTTCCCCACCCCCACTCCCTCCTCCCAGCTTTACCTCCTACCCAAGTGGCGCAAGGAAACAGGAAATTAAGGGGAGGGAGGGGTTTAGATCAGGTCTTCATAATGCAGGGATTGGAGTCTTCACCTGCGGGACTGTGGGGTCATCTCTGGAAGTTCTTCAGGAACCACTCCCTTTCTGCAACATCAGTCCGCCCCACAGGCAACAGCAGCCCTCACACTGCTGTGCCGTGGGTCACTCCTCCACAGGCTGCAGGCCTTTTAAGCATCCCCCTGCTCCAACATTTGCAAGAGGGTCTCTACACACACGTGGTCCTCCATGGGCTGCGAGGGGGGACATCCTGCTTCACCATGGTCTCACCACCAGCTGCAGAGGAATCTCGGCTCCGGCTCCTGCAGTATCTCCTTCCAACCTGCCCTTGATGTTTCCATGTTGTGTTATTCAGCTCACATCCTCCCCCTCCCTGGCTGGAATTAAAACTTCACAACCAGGATTATTTTGAATTCCTTCTTAAATATGTTATCCCAAAGGCAGTACCACTTTTTATTCGGCCAGCGGCATGTCCATCTTTGCAGCCAGCCAGACGTTGTTCCTGCAGGACATGATGGTGGAGCTTCTAGCAGCTTCTCACAGCAGCCACCCCTGCAGCCCCCCCGCTACCAAAAAACCGGGTCTTGCTAAACCACAACAGTGATTAAGATTCTGTTGCTCATTTCCAAAGAAAGGGAACTATCAGCAACCTCATAGACAGGTGATTAGTGTTACTATACAATCTTCCTGGCTTTCTATTTCTATTTCTGGTAGAACTAAAATTGGTTTGATTTTGATGCCATTTATATATGTTTCCATGTCAAGGAAACGTCCCTGTCCGACCATCCAGGAGCCATGCTGGCCGTCACTCTCTCAGCACCTGAGCTGGGAGTGGAGCCCCGTCAGAGCTGCACACCCCACACTCACACAGCCAGACCAGGCTTCCTTGCTGGCTTGACCCCAGATTTGCCATAGCAGAGTCTCAGACATCCCAGTCCTTCGAATAATTTACTCATGGTGCAATAACTAAAGAAGGAAATAATAACTCATGATAGGTACCTCTGAGGAACCCTGAACACGGGAAACCCTGGGGTTTTATACCCTTACAGTCTAATCCTGTGAAAGCCTGGGGTCACTGGCTCCTGGCCGTGGCTCTGAGTGTCCAGTCACCTGGAAGGGCCACAGGTACCCTGGCCTTTCGTTGTGCAAACAGTGGGCAGTTCTGGCCTCTTTGCCACCCAGAGTTCAACTATAGGTTGCCCACTGAGTTATGTACACTGAATATATTCCTCAAAAATCCAAGGCAGATGTCCAAGTTATGTCCACGCTATAAATATCATTGCACTGAAAATGGTCCTATTTCAGGATGCTCGGAGTCTAAAATTTGGCCATATTGTGAATAAGCTGAACATGTTTGATCTTCTGGCTGGTCTGAACTCAGCCTGAATATTTGCTACTAATCTTATGCCTAACACTCCAATGCACAAATTCAGATGCCTTCAGGACCTTACTTTTCCAAGCTCTAAGACATCAAAATTAAAAAAAAAAAACCAAAACCAAAACAACCAAACCAAAACAACCAAACAAAAATACCCAAAACCCCCACAAAACAAAACAACCCCTCCACACACACAAAAAAAAAAAAATAGAATTGATCCTTGGAAACACTCTATATTCCACCTGAAACTGAGTTTTCTCCTCTGCTAACTGTAGCAGGGCCAGCTCAGAAACAGTTCTCATATATTCCCACATCCAGGCAGCAAAGCTGACAGCTGCAAACACGTTGTGTATCGGCTCCATGTGGCACTGAAATTGTAGCCAGGCAGTTAAGATTTTTTATGAAGGAAAAAGTGAACGAATCTAAAACACAAACTCTTAGACACTTTATTAAGAAGTGAGGAAGCCTTCCTGACTTGAACTAGGAAAGGCTCAAGAAAGTTTAAAGAAAAGTCTGCAGAGGTGAGCAAAATGAGCAAACTGGATTCACTGACTGTGTAATCATCACTAAAGGGATTCTTTATTCTGCCACTCTCTACTTTTCCTCTTTCAGAAAAGGAGTGATTTTTTCTTCATTTGCACTGGAATTTATCTTCTGATTTGTGATAATAAAACTAGAGCTCTTGATGAAGTATTTAAAATCCTTGAATAAGTCATTATGATATTTCTTTTTCCATTTTATTTCCTAAAGAATCTTCATAATTGACTGCAATTGGAATAAAATAATTGATTTTTGAGTCATTATCTTCCATTGTGCAGTCAGTAAACACCTTAGAGTCTGTTTAAGGTGTACATACACTCTTAAGAATGAATTCTGTTAGACAAACATGAAAGACTCTTTAAATGGTGCCCTGAAAGACTGCATTATTAGCACATACAGTAAATGTCTTAAAACTGAGTTGTAAGAAGAAACTATTCAGTATTAAACAATATTTCATTTCCTATTGGTGTCACCAATTTTTGTCTTCCTTCTACTATGTTTGGTTGAGTCTATGAAGACCATTACTACTATTATAATTTTTAAAACCATTCCAGATACAAGGACAATATTAGTGGATTACACAGGTTGACGTATTGTTTGGCCATTTTCATTTGACAATGTGACTTTTTCTTTCCACATTTGACAGTCACACTTATTTTATGAGATCAAGACATTATTTTGCCTTTCCTGACTATATTGTACTCAGACCTTTGGTAGAGAAAACTACTCTATATTTCTGTATTCTGGATATCTACTCAGCCACCAACTTTTCTTTGAGACAGGACTGACATCTATTCTATATTTCTTGGTATTCAGAAGAAGCTGTTCTTCAATCAGAACCTTGTTATTAACAAGGAAAAACATTACTGAGCAATATGACCAACACCAAAATAATTTAAAATGCTTTGTTTACATAGTAGATTATTTGGGACAAAACCTGTTGCCTTTGGCAGGACTATACTGCCCTGTAAGCAACAACATAATTAAATCTCTCCAGAATTATCATTTTGTTCTGAGGTACATACCTGAATACCACAAACTTCGGAAAGCAGGGAAAACTCACCAAGATCCCAGCTTTTAGTTGCTAATAAAGCCTTCATCTACTCATTTTATTTCCAGTCTAGTAAAATCTGGAGACTTCAAAGATTCTGTAATCCAAGCACCAGATATCCAGCATGTGTTTAGGACAGATGGTTAGTAGGATGGCTACAATAGTTGATTAAATAGGCAACAATATTAAAATCATTCCAAATATGGCTTTTAGGGAAAGATCTACACGCTGGTATTCTGTTTAGATTATCTCATTTATCTACATAATCGTTGGCCAAAGCTGTTGATATGACCCAGTTTTGCATGTACATCCTTCCAGCTGGATATTGACAGTAATACATTCTTAATCTGAATCTTAATCTGTGGTAAATGGTTAGAATTAAATTCTCTGATCGATGTAAAGGTCTTATTTGAGTTTCATGAAGAATGTTTGCATTCTCACATAAAAAGGTTAATGTGAATAAGGGATCTGTATACTCTGAGGGAAACTTCAGAACCTTTGTGGGATTTCTGTTTGAATAAATCCATACCCAGTTCTCAGAACTGTAAATAGGGTTTTAGTGAAAATTGCGTGTATAATTCTACCAACACATACTAAGTAGAATTTAGGACATTTGCTAGTTCTAACTGTATAGGATCTGAATAAGTTAGATATAAAATAAGATTAAAATTTATGTCCATTTTTTCAAGTGTTGTGGCTCCTTATTACTTGGAGCAGCCCAAATCTACTGCTACTAATTTTGCTGCACATTCAGAACCAAGCATCAGCACTCTGGTTGAAGTAAAACCCCAAAAGGGAGGTGTTTGATTGTCTTTCCACACTGTCAGTGGTCAAACTAGACAGGAGGTTATAAAATCTATGATCATAGCAACATCTGTATCTCTCTGGCTTCCCCATTCCTCCGCACCTCAGCAAAAGAGTTAAATGATAAAAAATGTGGAAAAGCAATGCTAAGTATTTCTTTGTATATCATGTCTTTATTTAGTGTTTCCTGTGAGGTAGAAGTGCTCAAATGCTGTCTTTCCTCCAACTGCTAATGCATACCTCTGCTACCTGATGCAAAGCATGAATGACTTTGAGGGACATTAAGACCTTTGGAAACTTTACAGAAACTTCCCTTTCATTTTATCATTATCTAGTTCCTCCTTAACTTCATGTCACTGGTATTCATCTGGTGCTTTATTTCTACAGGCAGTGAGGGTCTGGATGACCCTGTTTTCTGTTTCCTGATAAAACAATATGTACAGCTGTGCACCATCAGCATATGTCAAGCATTTAAGCCGGTAGCATTCTATAATATAGCTGTCTGGTTTAGCACATATGTTGAACAGGGAAGAGAAAAAAACCCTATCCATTTGAACCTGCAGGGAGTAAGACTTCTGCTTGTTGACAGTATTGTCACACCTGAGATTTATCTAAGAGAAAGGAGTATAATCCTGGGTGATCCGTTTTTTCAATTCCTACTGAATAGTTGATATCATATTGCAGTATCCCATGGAAGACATTGTTACACACAATGAACAGGTACAAGAGGAACAGCGTGAATGCCTGTGCTCTGTCTTTGGCTAGGAAGAGATAATCTCTTAGGAAGAATGGTTCTCTCTCTGTATTAAAAGTTAAATATAAAACCTGATTCTGAGTGTGGGAAGTGGAATAAGGCAAATGCTGCAGGAGACTATTGTAAAGACACTTAGTTAGGCATGACCTGTGAATAAGGTAGAGAATACCTAAGCATTAGTTCCAATGAGTGCAAAGTGTCTGTGCTGGCACTCAGAGCATACTAAAATGTCTCTTAAGTTCAGTGTCTGCTCATCTGTTTTCAGTTTGCTGACCAAGTGCAGGCATTCTCAAAAAAATTTTAATTCAAACCAAAACAATTCACTGCCCCTAAAAAAAGAGCAAATCTTCCCAAGTTATGCATTTGTCACTCAGCAGCCTGAATTTATTAGACTGAATTTATTAGTGTCACAAACTCTTAACTGTCTAAAGTATATTTTATGCAAAGCATGAATCCCCCTAAGTCAACAACACAACAAAATGTTAAAATCCTCCTTTTCATATGCATCAGCTACACTGCTTCATATCTGTAACTGTTTGTTTTGATCCCATGAAGTAACCTGATGGAATTATAATGAGAAAATGGAGGGCAGTGGAGAAATTATTAAGCAACTTTGAAAATCTTCTGGTAATATTACACCATCCAATAATCCAGTAATTGTATCCTACATTGAATAAACTTTTTAAACAACACACCTTGTTTACTTCCATCTCCAGGAGCCCAGAGAGACAATCAGCATTACCTTTGTTACCTTCCTGAGACATTTTTCTGCCTTGTCTTAAAGAGATGAGCCTCACCTGGGGCTCCCATGGCTCATAAAAGCAATGCCTCTCTTTGAGAGGCTCACTGTAGAGAGGTGACAGCGTGTCTCTGTACAGCTCTTTCTCTGTAATTCTTCACAAAACAGGTGATTCTTGTCAGACTGATGACAAGACCATTGACTTGAATCAGAGACTGTCCTGGTTTCAGCTAGGATAGAGTTAATTTTCTTCTTTTAATACATTTCATTATACAGTTTCACCTCTGACAGGCCATGCTATTTACAGCTTTTAAAGAAATGTTGTCTAAAGGTCAGGTGTAAGGCACAATGCACAGCATTTATGTCAGATTTTTGTATGATTTCGGAGAATAACAATTGGACCTGTGAGTTCAAAATAAAATCCTTGCATTTCAAACAACTTAAATGAAATGAAATGGGAGAAGGGACCTGTTTCATGTCAGTGATCTTTCATGTTTATTCAGAGAAGTTGCTGCAGCCTGCCTTTTCCCATTTTTGCCTTTTCTCATGTGCATATCACTTCGTGGCTATAGAAACAGCAAAAAAAACCCTCCTAGTCTGTTAGCTTGAAACCTGTTATTCAGATGTTTTATTCTTTTTTTTTTTCTTTGTTTTTGTTTCCCCCATGATGGTACTTTGCTTCTATGTCGGTTCTGAAACTTTGAAGGCTGGGAGTAGAGGGATTTCATTGTTATTATTTTAGTGCAATGCTATTTTAGGGAAGATGGTGGTGGGGAAAGCCTTCTTCAATTATGCTTTAAATTTCCAGAATAGCCAAATCAGATTTCTTCTTGACAGAATTTGCTTTCTCGCCCGAGTCCATGAGCAAGCATAGTCCCTTGCTCACAGCCAGTGGAACTGGAGAGTGGAAGAACAGATGGGGTGTAGGAGACAGGGGGGCCAAAACTGTGCCACAGTGTAGCATGCCAAGCAGCAATTTGGTCTTCCCCATGAACTACTAATTAGCAAACAATTAAAACAGTAATAGTCACAGTGGTGTCAGTTATCTCACAGTTATGGGAATTATCCCATGATCTAGTAAAATTAAATGAGAATTTTGCTGTTAACTATTTTATCCTTTTGGAAGAAATTGCCTTATTCAATAAATCTTTCAAGATGTTGCTTTTATTGTTTTTTTTTGCTTAGAGAGGAGTGTAAGTGTACACATCACTTTACAAAACATGCTGAGCGACTAATGCCTGTCTCAAAGAATTTGCAATGGATTTAAAAGAGATATGAAAAACAACTGTTCAGAAAATAGATAGGTAATCTTAAGGACAGAAAAAAGAAAAAAGCAAAACATTTGACAGATAGGCAAAGAAGAGGACTCTAATGAAGCATTTGCTAATGAGTTCTGGTAGAGTATCATCAGTACTATTGTATAAAGCATTGCTGAGGCAGAAGCAATCATGTCTAACCTGGGAACTGTGCTGCACTGTGGGACGCTGTGATGAGCAGCTCACGTGGCTGGTGGGGTGGGTGGGCACCTGCATGTATTTCATACCTTTTCCCTGTGCCCTGTCATGAAACAACAGAACAGAATATTCTGAAATGAAATGCAGCCTCCAGAGAGACCAGCTGTGCTGTGCCATTGCCACTGGTTTCAATTCTTCAACTAATAATTGCAGCTCCAAAATCACTGGGGCCAAGACTTCCAACAGCCCTGCACTGCTAACTGACTCTAAACACAAATCCCTATGGCTCCTGCCAGAAATTTCCTGTATGACTCTGGAAAATCCAAGACTGTAGTTTCTTTGGAGCACCTGGATTTCCTGCTGTGGAAATAAGAACTTGGATCTATTTTGAACGTCTATTAATGATGACATCAAAGTTTACCTCTTCATGGCAAGAAATGCAATATGCTCTAGAGCTGACTCCTCCCGAGCTGCTACTGCAGCAGCCCTGGGAAATTACCACTACAGACACATTTTCATAATTCAAGTATACTTGTAAGAAGGAATAAGTTAAGGATTTCAATACTGTTGTATCACTCTTGGTAGGAAGATTTTCTCTGATTCTGCAGGCCCAGAGCATACAGGCATCCTGACCCCAGATCTTTCCAAGGAATTCTATCAACTTCTAATTGAACACTTGGCCAGTTTACATTTATCCAAGCTCACAAAACACTTGTCAGTATATCAGAAACACCAAAGTACCGTCAGTTCTGCACAAAAACTGAAAGATGCATTTTGTCCAATGCCTGTTGAGTCAGGATAAATATTCATTAAAGAATACATTAGTTTCAGGTTATTTAGTGTTCAGTTAATCACATTATAAATCAAGTTAAAGTGTAGGTGTTGTTTTCAGTGAAAACCTGTCTCTTTATGTTATATTTTACACAGCAATAGTGGTAAAAATTTAGGTTACAGAAAATTACCTGCATTTTTAACATGAAAGACTGCACCTAAAATGAAACAGACATTCCACTTATTTTTGTGTGTGCAATATTTTATGCCAAGTGTAGTTGTTGCTATGTTTAAATACTACATTTTGGCTTCACTTAAAACTGTCAGTGAATAGAGGGGAAGAGGAATTGCATGCCTGGCTTAATTTAGTCCTTCTCCGTTTTAATACAAGTGTTGAAATAGTTACTAGTCCAACCCAAAACCATATATTCAACATGAAACATATCTCCTTGTGTAAATTAGTCAGCAACTTTGTGTTATTGAATACACAGAGAAGTCTTCTGGGGCAGCACTGCTTTTCTGCAGTACCTGTTTAGCGAAGCAAGGCAGCTTGCATTGAGCATTCTGGAACTAGGTCTCTGTGCTAACCATAACAGGAAATGATGGATTTTAATTAGAAGTAAATGTTAATTACTCAATAATATTGAGGAAAAAATCATCTGTAGTAGTTAAGCTTGTTAGTTATGTAGAAGTCATAACAGAGGTCTACTTATTAAGAGATTTAATTAAGTAAACAGGTCTTCATGCCAAAGTCAGCTTTCCAGTCTTATGGAACAGCCCAATGATTCTGCTGGGTGTACTTAGCTTGTTTGTTGTTCAGTTTTAAGTCTCTATTCAGCAAAGAAGTCAAGAATGTGCCTAAGCCCCAAAGAGATTTAGTCTAATTCATTAAGACTTAAATTTAGGTTCATGATAAATATTCTGCCAAAGCAAGAACTAAATGGTGCAACCAGTGTGATGTTTAACAGCTGTGGGTGCAATTCAGCCTTAATTTTAAGTTGCTTGATTCATATATATTTCAAATTGTTGAAAGGACTCATTATCTAATTAAGAAACTTATATAGCTTCATCACTGTAGTGTCTGAGAACCTCCTCATCTGGAATCTATCTCTGAGGGAGTAGCATTAATTCTATTGTAGAACTGAGAGAGTGTAGAGATGAAGCACAGGTAAATGCAAGTCCTGCTCAAGTGGAAGAAGTCATATTAGAGCCTTACATGCCAAACAGCCTTGTAGAGAATTTTATAAGAATTAAGAGCTGAGAGAGATTCACAAAAACCATTATGCTAGTCAGAATGAGTGGTTAATGAAGGAATGACATTCACTTATTAAATATTGAAATCCAGTTTCTGAGAAGAAAATGCTGCCATTTCTTTGAAATGTACTACATTCTGCAGCCTTGAAGCACAGTCAGAAAACTTGACAGTGGCTGAGTAACTGGATTCAAACCAGGGAGCTTTGAATTCAAACAAGTGTAGAGATTTAAGTGTCATTGAACTGCAGTGAGAACATAATCATATGGTTAAAGAAATGAGGAAGATACCCCTAACTCCACTTTCTTCAGAAACTCACATTTTCAAAGTGAGGTCCTATAAACAATAGGGAAGAACTTTTATTTAACACACAGAAGCTTCCAGCTTTATGGAGACATGGTCTGAGGGGCTGTGGGTGTCAGCCCCGATAGAAAAACCTCACTGATTGAGGGAACACAGAGGTAGAAGTTCTAGTCTTGGAAAACTCAAGAATTAGACAACAGCAGAGCTTTTTGAATGTAAAAAATTGGTTAAAAATTGTATTCTATTGGTCTAACCTTGAGTGACTTTGCACCGATCTTCCAGTTCTTAGTTTACTAGGCAAATCCCTGGTTGTTTCCAGGGTAATCTACAGACACTGAAGAGATCCCTCTCTTCAGGTCAATACTATCAATTCAGTATTGAATCTCTGAAGAGATACCGAAATGAGACAAAAGCTAAATGCTGAGTAATCCAGACTACAATAAAAAGCAGTGTAGAATTTTTAATACCCTCTTGGTCATCAAGAATGAAAAGAAGAAGTGAAAATATTGATTTTTTCTGAGATGTCTATTAAAATGAGAGAGTATTACAATTTTAGTTTATATTTCCATACAAAAAAAAAAAAAGCCACTTGGGGAGACTAAATATGCCAAGGCTATTAAATAATAAAACTACTAGAAAAGTAAACATTCCTCAGAGAGTTCCATTACACAAAACAGTACCAGAAGTTGGATTTGCACATTTCTTGCATCAGTAATGCTCTTCTGTTTCAGAAGTGCAAGCTTATTCTCTCTGCTTTGTATATATTAGTGGAAAGAGCCAACAACACAAATGTACCTGATTTTGAATCTGAAGTTAAGCAAAATGATGTCACATGATCAGTATGGACAATGCTACCCACACATCACAAGATTCTCCATTTGTGACTTAATCAGAAAAGCTAGCTTAATAGTGCTCTAATTTATACCCAACAACAACTCTTCAGCCCTGCTTTTATTATCTTCAAGATGACAGTCTTTATACCTGTTTATTTTCCCTGAACGGTTAAAATATGTCAAGTAAATGAACATTCTTTTGTTTCCTTTACAGTTGTAACACAGTAGATTATATACCCATTTGGGGTATTTTTACTTATTTTTAAATACCTCTTTTCATAGTTCTATGAAACGAAAACTGGGTTTGGTTCAGCTTTTAAATAAATGAACACAACAATTCATCTTGAATATTAGCGATGCTGAGGGTGTACATCACTGTTGCTACTGGCACACTTATGTCTTTCATTTGTGCAGGCACTTTGGTTCCCCTCCATGAGAGCCTCTCACTCACCAACAAACTGACTTCTGCAAGACTACTCTGTCATACTCCACTCCTGACATCCTGTCATGCTAGTGTTAATTTTTCCGGTGAGTGCCTTTTAATTTTCAGAACATATTTTACATTGCAGAGCTACTTGGAAATGTGCTACTTGATATAAAGGAAAACAGTTGCCTAAAACCCCAGCATTCAAGTTGTTCTGTCACTTTTGCCTTTTCACCTATTGTCAGAATAATTGAAACACAATGCTGATATCTGCCTTTTTTTAATTGGTGTATCCTACGGATTTTTGTGTTTTCTTCTATAAATTCCTTAGATTCTCCCTCTTACTTTCCCTTGTGAAATACCAGAAAATATTTTGAATATTGGAATTAATATTTGCTATGAATCTTTACCTTCTACAAAATTAACAACACTATATGAGTTCTTTCATTTTCAACTATACTTATTCCTTTTGTATTAGGAATATTCACACCCCCTAAATCAGTATAAATAATTAAAATGATACAAATATCATGAATAATAACACTGGGACAGAAAAAGTATGACATCTGGAAGCCATCATTGATGGAATTATTGAGTATGACAACGAAATAATCCCCTTGGAGAAAGACTAAGTATACCAAAAATATAATATCATGCTTATAAAATTTACCTATGAATACCTGTGTGTGTGTGTGTGTGCAAACTGTGATGCTTAATGATCTCTCCTGATCTTTACATTCCCTTAATTAATTAAAATTTGAAATCTGTATGCAAGATTAATTGAAATTATCTTAAGTAAATCTTTTCAAACTCCTATACTGTTTTAGATATTATTCCCTGAAGATTTCAACTGTACTTCTACAAGGTAAGGATTTAAATTCACATATTAAAGGGGGAAAGAGTGAAGATCAGAAAGGTTAAAAGCCTGACAGAGGTAGAAGAGTTGGTTAATAGCAAAACTGGAATGAGAATCTGTATCTCGTAGTTGCCATCCCTGTACAGTATTTTCTGCTGCAAGAGAGAAGAAAATCTCAAACTTCCACCAAAACAAACCCACCAACTCACCCCACCCTAAACCACTGCAACTCTTTAGAAACATTTTCTAGTCCTAGACTTCATTAATCTTAAGTCTTAAAGAATAAACAAATGAAGGGTGTGTAAAACAAGTATGAATCTTATTCCAAAACTTGAACAAATAAATACATAATAACAAATATTGATGTGAACTTCAATTAAGAATAATAAACCTCTATGAAGCTAGATTTTAAAAAAGGAAAGAAGATGAAATGTAATCAGGAGACATCTCCACTTGCAGAGACAGAAAAAGACAGATAAAAAAGACAGACAAATTGCTAAGAAAGAAAGAACTGCATCAGAAAAGTAATCTGAATAAAATGCTGAGGATGAAGAGAGAAAGTATATAATGAATCAGTACAAACAGCAGAAAACCCCCTAAAAGTTCTGGTTAATTCTAGTTTCCTCATAGGTCCCAAATCAAATGTTTTGATGCCTCCATCTCATTCAGAGTGGTGGAATTTTTATAGGAACTCTGTACTTCAGGAGTAGTGCATCCATGCCAATGACTTGTAAGGGTATTACATCCATCTCCAGAAGAAATGGTTCTGGAAAACTCCGTGTACTTGCAGTGACCTCTAGTGACTATTAACATTGTCCTCCAGTGACTCTAGTGCAAAGGGTACTTGTGTCTATTACACACTTCACCTTCAGGGACTGACCTTGCTCATTTGGTAACGCTCTTGAAATGCTTGTCATATTTTCACGTATTACAGATATCAAAATGGTTGGAAATGGATGCTACAGGTATAACCTTCAGAATATTTTACAGAGCATCTTGTTATCTTCCAGTTTCTCTTCTCCCATGCCTAAACCAATATGGTGAATACTCCAATACCTTTCTTTGCAAGTGCTGTGGAGAGATAGAATCACTGCAATTCTGCTCAGTGCCACAAGCTCTGCAGGCTACAGCACCAGTGTTCAAAACTGTAGCTAAACTATACATTTATAGAGTTTAACATACTAAGTAAAGAATTTCTTACAGCAAATGAGATAGTGTGGTAGAATCTAGTGTCTATACTGATGCCCATTCTGTCCTTCCAATTATTATTATGAAAACACTTTTCTTGTTCAGTTTTAGACTGAAAAGATATTTATCTCGTGCTGCTCACATTTGCCACATCTGTCGGAATACTATTCACATTTCCTGACATTTTCCATCATTATGTGATGAAACCACTTCAATTTTAATGGGGATGTGATGAAAAATTGCACAGAAAATTAATCTAACTAATGTAGTAGTTTAAGCACTAGAACCTAAGTCAAATTTGAAGGACATGTAGATTCATGGACACCCGTTTTTTGTATCATCATTGAAATATTTTAATAATTTGATAAGCACCTTTGGCTTAACAAAGAGAAAAAATGTACTACTATATGCATTTTAACATGGACAGGACTTTCATGAAGTCCTACAATATAGATGGTAAAGAATAAAACAGTATCTTTTTAAGACATGCTAACTAAATATATCTATCACTATATAATATCCCTACTTGGAAGTGTACAATACTTTTCTGAATGAATCTGAAGTACTGATTCCTGTAATTATCTGATTAATAACTGATAAATATATTAGTGTAAATCCTGAACATTCAGATGAATTAATATGGTAAATAATTTAAATAATTTATTCATATTTAACAAGTACATCTTTGTTTAAAAAAATCAACATAAAATGAAAGTAGGTAAGGTTTTATCTAATTCTTTCTGCTTCTTATATATCAAGAAATACTAGCAGAACAGGATCTTTAACTTTATTTGACCTTTCAGATATTAAATCAGGAAGAAATAAGACATTCAGAAGCATTCAAAACATTTTTATTGCTACCATAAAAATTTTTAATGTCATAATATAAATTTAAATTATATTAAGATATTGAACCTGTTTTGGTCATCTCCAATGAACTTTTAAGTAGTCCTTCTCTTATCTGTTTCTATATATCTGTGCTTGTACTGTACTTTATTCACTACACATGTAAAAATATATCTATATATATCTATATCTATATATATATGTACACACACACATTTCTTTTCAGGAAGAGAAATACTGAGCCATAGAAACAGAGCAGGAAAGCCAGAATGTGTTTGCATTGCATGATGAAAAATTCAATTATGCTAAGATAAGTCCGGATAGTTATAAAATCTTTCAATGTGTTTAAAAAATATTTTTATATACTTTATTTTTTGTAACCTATGTGACATAGATGTAGATTATAAAAAGCTCATGATGAAAAAGCTACAAATTAGTATATAAGAGTGCTCAAAATCAGCATGGTGATTGTCATGGCAGAGAAATCTATAGATAAAAAAAGGAAAAATAGAACGTATTCAGTGTTCTGAAGGAACTATTTATGGACCCATCTACCTGATACTTCTACAGCAATTGACACATTTTGTACGTAAATCTTCACCTTATTGTACCTCTCTTCAAGACATCCCTTACCACAAGATACAGTGGGTCTTTTCCAGGGCCTATTACCTTCTCCAAGACCAGAAGGTATGAAAGGCAGCCCAAGTCAACAGGATCTGCCTGTGAGCTCAAAACCCTAGACTTGTATGCTCAAGGTCTTTCCTAAGATTGCATCATGCATCTAAATGAGCAAGTGCTCTGATTCATGAGAAGCTGAACCTGGCAATCCCCTTTTTAGAAAAGGACTCTACAACAGTGGGAATATTGGACTGGAAATTAAAAGATGTGGATGTTTTTTTGCATCTGCCACACCTGCCAGTTTTCTCATATGATCTCAGACAATAGAGTTCATCTGACCAGATGTAAAAAGCCTTCCTTTAGCCTTATACTACAGTTAATAGAGGTGAATAGACACTTTTGGTAATAAATTCACACATTCTAATGTAGAATGTTAAATATAGGGTGTTGAATCATATCTACAGTCAGTTTCTTTCTACCAAGAATTAAAATAGTAAATAATAATGACGATATGTATGTCTACATTATAAGTATCAAGAAGTAAGAGATTAATTCTAATTTAAGATTTTCTTGGTTCATTTTTCTGTGAAACGGGACAGTAATATCCCCTTCCTGCTTTTCTTTGTCCATGCTAACTTATCTGTGCAAACTGCTATTTGACATTTATGGTCACAGCATCCCACACAAGGCAAGACAAACACTGACCACTACCACAGAAATTAATGCAAGACAGATAAATAGTCAGGTCTGCTCAGAGTGCCATATTATATAAAAGTAAACCAGAAAAATATGAATAGGGCAAACATAATTTTGTCCACTATTTATTTTAGCCTATATTTTAAAAAATGTAAGGATGATTAAAATAATATATGGGTTATTAAATAAAGTATTGTTTGGATGTTTTAACACTGAGAAAGACAATTTATGTAAATTATATTTGTTCAGAATTTTTTTAAAATGACACTAATAGTTGGGAAGTTATGCCTGTAACAATATTTTACATTATTTCCCATTATTTCATGTATTTATTTTGCATAAATTATACAGATAAAATTAACATTAATTTAGTGCTTAAGATACACTTTTGCTATGTCTATAATGTGAAGTTTCATAAAGATTGCATCTTAAATGAAAATCAATATTGCTATCTCTAATGCCAGTGGTCAGAAGCCATCATTAAGAATGGGGGAAGGGTGACCCAGGAAGGCATCCATATCCATAGAGGGATTTTTAACTGAAGAAGGTATAAAACAGAGACTTACAAGTCAGATGAAGGAATTAAAACATGTAAATGATACATCTTTCACTTCATGCAGGTTTATTTTTCAACAGTGACAGCCAGGTATTGTTTTCAACATGTTGAGGAAAGGCTCTGCATTATGATAACATAACTGTAAATAAAACCGGCTAATAAGAGTTGTTGCTGGGTAGAAATTAGGGCAGTATTGAGCTAGTTTTTCTAATTAAGCCACAAATGGAGATTCTTGTAATGTGTGGGTAGCATTGTCCATACTGATCATGTGACACCATTTTGCTTGATTTCAGGTTCAAAATCAGGTACATTTGTATTGCATTGTATACATTGTATAAACTAATATATAGTTTATACTGAAGTACACTTCTCTCTCAGATCTGCTTGATAGGTGCCTGTTTACATCCTTCTTCAAACTAAGGTTTCTTTCTCTGCCTGGAGGGAAAATCTAAGATAGTTTTGACTTCATGTATGTTACCTAAAGTTCCTGGTTATTTACAGATCTTACAATTTCTTCTTACTGCTCTTTAAAAAAGAAATTTAAGCACTCTTTGAGGAATACCAAGCAAATTTTCCTGCCCTAATGTAAAAAAAAAGCTCTGTTTTTCTTCCAACACTCTTCCCATGACCATCCTACCTCTTTTCCATATCAGAATCAATGTTTCCTTCTTGGCTAATTGGACACATCAGTATTTTTTTATTCACTCTATCTACAATTTTCTGATTCCTCTAAAACAATAAGCTTAACCAAGAAACACATTTGCTTTAAAAGGCCTGTTATTTGATGGCTTATCCTCTTGGTTTTCTTATGGCTCCAACTCAAATAGCTTTATTCTCCCTCTTTAGAATTACTGAACTATGCTAAGTAATAACCCAAATCAATATGAAGCTGGTAGGAGTTATGGATCATTGACAGCTTAGGGTATCAAAGTGAAATCAGTCACAAAATAACGGTTGTGGTAGCAATGAACTGTGTTCTATACTGTAATAATCCTTTTTGCATATACAAACCTGCAGTTGCTCAGAGAATTGCTGTGCAGGTGCTGTCTGTTGGGCAGATACCGAGGGCTGGTCAGTAAGGACGCTCCTTCAAACTGTCCTCAGCATACCCCAAGAGAATAGGAGTGACTTCAGCACTTATAAACAAAGCGGAGATATGGGGCTCTTATCCTAACATAATTGTCAAAGAACAGGAGTCCATCTCTCTCCCACAACCAGATGACTGTTGTACATTAGATGCATACATTTTAGTTGAGTAATATTTTTAATGAAGCCTATCTGGAAAGATAAACATATGTAGAAGCAATTAGATACTTCCATCCAGTGCATTTTATCATATTTTTTAGTACAGACATGATGTTTTATATTTCTTATTAGATGATTCCATGACAGAAAACCAGAGGTGCTTGTTATTTGGAAGGAAATTAGCATAAGCAAAAATCTTTTAATCCTTCAGAATTTATATTATTTCAATTAATAATTTGGGTCTCCTTATTCTTCATTGCATGATTAAACATATTTGCATAAAAGATTGATTCCTTTTCTTTTTTCCTACAGGGACACACCTCATTTCTTTCCAATGGAGTCTCAGTTTCATAAGCTTGATTGAAGACAGTGTAAGGATTAATCTAAAAAAAAAGAGAATTTCAGAAAAAAAGCCTAGCCGTTGAAGACCTATTTAATTTTATTATAAATATTTTTAAAAACCAAAATCCGATGCTGAATTAAATCTATAGTTTGTGCTTCTTGCTTTTTTGGAACAACTAAGTTTTCATTGAACTGAATGCAACAAGAGTATGTTTTTATGTATACTATATGCAACTACTTAAAAAACCTAAGCTTTATTAATTGCATTTTTTCATTTATACTGTGTGTTTCAACAAAATGGACACCAATAATAAAGAGAAGTTTGAGGATACTGAATACTTATTTCCCTATTTACATTTAAGTAAAATACAGACTACTGAGATAGAAATGAAAGTAGGGTTATGTTGTTACTGCTTTCGCTCCTATCGTATTTTTAGGAAGTGGATGCTCAAGGTAGTTATTCCTCATGCTCTGAATTTTGTTATTCTTACTTTCAAAATATATTCCAGGCTTAAATTGTAGTCAAAACCCTGGAGGGTTCAATTCTTTCAATGCAGATGTATCTTGGGAAACTCAAATGACTGCAATTTTAGTTGTGAGTATTTAGTATCTCCCACTGTCATCTAGCTAGTAAGGAACAAATCCTAAAATATTAAACCTACTGAATTTAATCTTGATTGCAAATCATAGCCAAGTAAGAAACACAAGAATATGCTTGTTATCATGAATATCACATGAATAAACTGTTATCATGTGGGCAATTCCCCTGAAGTCAGTGAGTTATATACGCTACAATTTAGATAAGTGCTAAAATATATTGTTAAATGAGGTTTTATATATGTAGGGGGTTTTCAGTGTACTAAAATATTAATACTTTGCCAAATATACTAACTTACAATCATCCTGATGTAATTAATGGAGAAAAAAATATGTGCCATCCTAAGTTTTGAAATAGTCTATGATAGGCTTGCAAGTATTTGAAGTGAGTTATATATGGTTTGTCTTTGGAAAGTGCTAGAGCTGACCAAGGGCAATTTAATTTAAGCACACATTAATATGCTCTAAATTTTCCTTGGACTCTAACTACAATACGTTTAAGAATGCTTTTAGAATTTCATTAGCAGTAAACAGGCAGGCACAGTTGCAAGAAAGCAAATCTGACTAATTCTACTGAATATGTGAAGAGTTACCTTCCATTAGCAACTGACAGAAAATGGTGCAGAAAATGGTACAGAAAATGGCCTCTCAAAATCCTGCTTTCTCCTTTCAGTTTAACACACAGCCCTGAGGAATACTCAGCCAATCCAAATGTATAAACTAGTTAAATGCTGCTGGCTCAAAACATGATAATGCGAGTAATAAAGTGGGCACAGTGATGTCAAAGCCAGCCATGCAATTATATGTTTGCACAATACACTACACTTACTATAAAAACCCAAAGTATTTGAAATTAGCTCATGTTGTGAAAACATATCTGGTATATAATGAATGTATACTGAAATAAATAATTGTATATATTTTCCCTGTTTGCTTAAATAGTTAATATAAATATCACCATCTACTGGCAGAAGAAAATATGTAGCAGTGTTCACAAGATTGTGGGATCAATAAAGGTATACACACAAAATGATTCCAATTTACACAGCTCTTAAAAATCTGCAGAAATACTGTTAACTTATTTGGTGCCTGATAATGTCCACATTATTTTTCCAAGTTGTTGTGTGAAGTTAGAGGTGGCTTGCTGAGGAGCTTCACACACTTCAGTAAAATTACCTCATGTGATCAAGATGCTCATCTTCAATTAAGACTAGTCTTAATCTGATTTTTAACTAAACTGTTTCATACTCACTATGGCCTCTGATCCATATAAGAAGACCTGCGTTTTATTGTTGTAGTTTATGTTTATGGTGAGAGTGGTTGCAAAGAGTTCTTCGTATCAGTGTGAACTTTTATTATTTTCTGGGTTTGGGGTTTTTTTTCAATTGGTAGGTGTATCTCTAATTTTCATTTTGAGATATTACTGAGAACGGATTTCTCCTATTTTCTCAAAAGTGAGGCTAGTTTGCTTGGTAATGGAAATGGGAGTAAAATGTTAAAAGAGAGATAGCCTAGGTTTCAATTTGTATGAGTCCGTAATATGCTGTTTTGTGTGTTCAGGCTTTTTGGGTACTCCTGAAGGCTAAGGTTTTAGTAATTTTGATAAAAGCTTAGAGTTTCTTGTTCTCAGTTGCCTTTAGGAACTGAAGCTTTAAGTAAAACATTAAATAGTGCAAGACTTGTAATGAAATTGTGAGAGTTCACAAGACTCAGATTGCAGCAATCAAATCTTGACCTGATTTGAGCTGAGAGAAGTAAAATAGTTCTGAATAGAAAGATATTGAGAGAAAAAGAAATAGTAGAATATTACCACAGTTTGGATAACACAAGATGAGAAACAAACAAATGAAAAAAATAAAATTGAAAACCTAGCAACAAGGGAATGGAAGTACTGTATGTGGAAAATAGAGATAAGGGAGTAGGTTTAAGAGGAAAGACCAATAATTTGGAAGGCATAAAAATGTCCTCTCCAGACGAAAAAAAGATCCAGGGAGGACAATGTCATGAAAGTTAGGGAAGAGCAGGTCATTGAGGTAAAAGTGTTTATGGCCCCAGAAAGACAGGGAAGTAAAAATAAAATGGAGGATTAAAAATTTGGCCAGAATTTACAGCAGAATTTATAGAGCAAAATTCTTCTAAATAGAGGAAGCAGTTGAGAAGGTGTATTTGAAATAATCCGGGAGAAAGACAATAATGCAGCCTGTTAAGGCATTATTATAGACTGGGGTCTTCCAACTGTTTTAAAATCATAAACTATTTGCTACATCCTTGAAGATGTTTTAGAAAAGAGTAAGAATTGATGTTGCTGACTGTACCACCTGACATCACACTGCTGATCATGCAGACCTACTGGAAGATAGGTGGCTCAACGAAGTCTGTTTTTTATACAGAGCTAATTTTGAAGGAGGTCTGAGTTTCTTCAAGGATAGTAACACGAACAGCAGCTGTTGGCACTGTGAGTGCAACAAATGGCATGGTCTGTAGGTAAGGAGTGAGCTGAAAGTAAAAGCCTTTGGAAAGATATATAAAAACATTTCAACAGTTCAGAAAGGCTGAGGGACTGAAAAATAACAAAAGTCTTTTTATATGCCATTAATCAACCTTAAATTGCAGGGCCATTTTCCCACAAAACCTTGCCTTTAATGCTTTCAAACAGAGCAGGCAGTCTTTGTCCAGGGAAGATAATAAGCAGAGTGAAATGTTTATGGCTTGGAATTTGCCTTAAGGTGATGTCTTAAGGCCTTGGTACAGAGTAGGTTTTTGCAACTCTAAGACCTCACTTATTTTTCTGTGCTGTTGGATATACATTGTCCTCATCTCCTCCCCCAGTCCCCAACCCCCACATCATTCTTTTCATAACCATCTCTGTTTTTTCTTTAGCCAGAGAAGCACTTTGGAACAACATCAGAGTTTGCAACAGATTCTTCCTGACAACTGCATTAGTACTAAATGGCCCAAGATCAGGATGTCTCATGGGACTGACCAACTCACCACTAGTCTTTTTGGCAAGAATTTCAGCAAATGATTTCACAACACTCAATAAAAATATACAAAAATAACTACCCTATCTGGAAAACAAAAAACCAAACCAAACCAAAATAAAACCAAACCAAAACACAAAACCCCACACATTTTATCATTTCTAAGAAATCAACTGTTCTATATTGTACAAAACTTTGAAAATTATCATCTTTCTATCAGTTAATACTAATGTAATCTATTTTTTGTTTACAAAATTGTCTTTGAGAAAATAAGAATGTGAGAAGACTCATCATAATCCCCGCTTGATGCCTAAGGTAATTAACAAATAAAATATAATTCCTTATAAATCAAGGTGGAGGAAAAGTATTCAGCATCTCATGCATTAAAAGCCAACTTTTCACTATTTCAGAGAAAGGCTATTGGATCTAGAAGTTGTAAAAACCGATCACCAGAAATATGAATTCTTACTTTTTCAAGCTATGTAGTGAATACCTCATAAAAAGAAGCACTGCCGTGTTCAGTGCACAATTCTGTATAATGCCAGCAGACAACTAGGGCCTCACTCTGACTCTTGAAGTAGTAGACCTTCTTCCTGCAGCACATGAATCCCAATCCATAGCATATTTCCATACTACCCCTGACAGGTAATAAGTTATAATATATAGCTCACCAATTAGAATTGAAGCACAGAGGTGGTACACACTATATTGAATTTACATTATAACCCATGAACCTACATGTGTCTATACCCTATGTCCTGCCGCATGCTCTCATTGAATTCTGGAATTAATCTGCTCATTTTCCAGAGAGAGAAAGCCAGGCACAGAGGGGAGAGATTCACACCTGATTTTTGCCTTGACAGTGGGTTTGGACACAGCTTGCTTAACTGTTTGGCTCTAAGAAATTGATAGTTCAGACTTTTAGCTGTCTGACTTTATAGGTCAGTAGTATAACCAGGGATATCTCAGACTGTCACCTTAGAATTCTCCTACAGAGAGCGTAGACAAATAGGCATTTTTTGAGTTCAATTCATCCGAACTATTTTAGATTTCTAAGTCATGATTAGATGAATCATGTCCCAAAAGTGACTGTTTCTCTTCCCTGACTATAAAAAGTTACCATGCTGCCTAGCTCAGACAAATACATCCATGTTAAGGAAGGCTGTTTCAAGTCAGGTGAGACTAATCTGGCACATGAAGGTTAAAGATTAGCTTTTAAAGTATAAAAGTGTTTTACAGGGTAGTCGGGGATCATAGTATGATTTTCCAACGTATTTAGATGTTTTGGCACTTTTGAAAACCTCACTAGCTCTCTATCTGTAATCTCTGGTACTTAAATATTTCTACCAAGTTTCCCCACAGAAATTTCCCGTGAAAATATTCTCACAGAAAGGTCAAATTAAGCTCTGTATCTTTTAACCAAATAGAAGAAAAACAAATCCTACCCCACACACAAAGAAAATGGAAGAGTCTTAAGAGCTCCATTCCTATCCATATCACAGGATGCTCAGCATTTGCTAGGATCAAATGGTTGTACAAAATTGGATTTCTTTCCGATTACAATCCTCTCTAAGACAAACTGAGAAATGTGCTCCCTGATAAATTTTCCTGGTTTTGTGCCCACAATTTTCTAATCCTAAAACTAACCATAAGAGTCCTCCAAAATCTGTGAGAAGTGGGACAAAGGCAATATTATGTTTTTCATATGACAACACACTTGCATTTCCTAATATAGCACAGAAATGAAAATAAACAACATTTTTATCATAATTATTTTAGTTGAAGAATAAATACACCCTCTGCTTCAAACAATATGCTTCAGATTACAAAAAAATTGCCTTGCAAGCCCATAGAAATACTTGTTTGACTAACAGCATAATCATGCTATATAAATCAGCTCCAAACATATTTTTCTAGCAATTACAATACTTTGGAGGGGGGGGTTGTTTGCTTGTTTGTTTATTTGTTTGTTTTCTTTTTAAAACCTGAAGTCTCTTGGAGTCTTACCATGAAAATATCTGTCACCACTAACTCTCCAGTATTCCCAAAAGATACTTTTTTTCCTTAGCACATCTCTCAAACAGGTGAATAGCTGTGTCAAGCGACTACCCTTCACTTTTCCTGGCTCTGGCTTCTCTGGAAGCTGCTTAGATGCTGTAGACTTTGAGACTCCTTTACCAATATTAATTGACCAACATGATGATTGGAAGGCACAGTAAAGGGCTACTCTAGATGTCTCTATTGATTACAATACCCAGTCATAATCATTTCTCATAATGCAGTGCAACTTAAAAAAGGTTTTGTACTACATGAAGTTTAAAATAAAATTGCAAATGTGACATTGCCCTGCTCATTCTCCTAACTGCAGTCATAGTAAATTAATCATACAGTGTGTAATGGGAAATATTAGTATTGTCCAAATATTGACTGCTTGACATTACTGTCAGCTGTTGTGTCATTAATACTCTAAAGAAGTTCTGTGAAAGATTGGTTTAATGGGCATTAATGGCCTTCAAAGATGCAGATGAAAATAAAATGGCTGCTTGTACACAGTTCTTCCAACAGAAAACATGTATTTATGCACCTGAAAGACTCTAATTTTTCTTCAAGGGAAAGTAACAGCTATCAAAAATAACACACACCACTTTTAAGTTTGGTGCTTTGACATGACCTATTCTCTGTATTTAATGGGAATTACACCTACAAAACTTGTGATAGGACACTCAGACCCTATACATTTCTAAGATAAGACTTTCAACATTTGACACTGTTTTCTAGAAAAGCTTGGTTATTTCTGACAGATTCACACAACACTTATGGCTGTGCAGGTTATGACATGCACAGCATTAAAAAGCTTCTCTGTTATAAAAAGAATAAAGAGTTTGATGATTAATTACCAGTAGTCACCTGCTGTATTACTATCTGGATGAGAACATTAACATGGTAATAATCACTGCAGTCTTCTGAATAAAATAACCATAAAATGCATGAAATCAGACATGCACAGAGTGAATCAGCAGTGGGAAAGTATGTGGATTGGCTCTGTGAGGCATATGATCAAAAAGATGATGTACGCAGAGCCACCAGCTCAGTAGAGAATGAAAGATGGAAGAGTGAAAAAGCTAGATGTGCACAAAGCTAAGAATGACTAAGGAGCTAAAAACTGCAGAGACAGAAAGCCAAATTGTACCATTCCCATAAAGGTGTCAATCGAGTTCTGTCTGCTGAGACTGCTTCAACGACTGTAAAAAAACAACCAAATAAAAATGGTCAAAATGAACTAATGTGTTAATTGCAGTGGGAATCGAGGCTAAGGCTACAGTAATTGCAGAGAAAGCTGAGAAGCAAACTTTATAGCTACAAGAATTCTGTGCAATCTTTTTCTTTTCTTCCAAGTTGCCTAATAACGGAATACAGAAATCTGGCCCTTAGGCTACAGAAATGGGTTCTCTCAGTTGATACGTTTCTCTCCAGTTTCATTGCAAACGATTTAAAATTTGCCCTTTCTTCTGCACTGTTACATTTTCAGCCATATTTTGCACATGGGACAAAAGTAGCAAATAATCACATCCACTCTGTTGAAAAGCAAATTCTTATTATGAGCAAAGTCTTGTGCTGTGACTACTACCTAGTTAATGGACATTAACACTTATAGTGTTGTTAATAATAGTTTTTAAAAAGGCAACTTTTAGATTACATGTGCAGGACATAAGAAAAAAAATTCTAACTGAAGAGGAATCTAAATAACAAGAGTTGGATTCAGTTTTGAGAGCAAATCTGCGCTGAACACTGAGGAAAATAGATCGGGTAGGTCTTGTTCAACTTCTGATGTCCAGATCCACAGATGCTTACACAGGTTTGAGTTTAATTGACATTTAATTGAATTATTGAGAAGTTTGCATGTCCTAATATTACAGAATTCATTCATGAGGTACTAATGCGCACACTTAATTTTTAAACCCAACCATCTTCAGCAAAACCATCCATTGATAACTGGAATTGAGCTCATACGTAAAGTTAAGCAAATGCTGGAATGACCCATATACGAATTTTACTACAAAGTACAGGCTGAAAACATGAAAAACAATCAGAAATTTGTGGATAATTCTTGTACAACTATTATTTTGATTTCTGAAATGTTTAGGGCAAGGCCCCTTTAAATCACTGTGGTATCCCTGAAGAAAGTATTTAGTTAAAATTATTCATTCATCATGGTACTCTATTTTTGCAATTTAGACATTTCTCTACAAACAGATGTCTGTATATTGATCTTACATTCAATTCCTTTTTAGCAGAACTCACCAAGTTTGTCAACCCTTTATACACAGACATACCTATATACATAAATATATATTAACATAAATACATATATATATATGTATGTATAAACTTCAGATTTAGCACATTAACACAATACAGCATAATCACTGCCCATCCATATGCCCACCATTTCTCTGTCTCCATAACAAAGTTAGTAGCAGATGCCAAGGTACGTCTAAGCCACCAAAAGATGAAAACTAGATCCTTGCTTTAGCAGAGGTTGATCATTCCCACTCAGTGGAGACACAAAAGCAGAAAACATAGTATTTTAGCCCTACAGAAATTAATCAAGCTATATATGAACAGAAGGATCTAGGACAGTTTCCTAGATATAAGGTTTAAAACAGACCAAGACCCAGATTTGCATTGTCTTTAGCCATTTTGTCACAGAAATTAAAACAAAAAGAAGGCTTGGATGACTGAAGATGGAGACAGAAGTGAACAGTATATGCAGAACACATGCTCTCATCACTTTTATTCATGACTTCTTTCCAGGGTCAAAGTATTTGTTTTCAGGAGAGAATGAGGTTTGGTTTTCTTTTGATCCCTCCCCTACAATTTATAAATTTTTGCCACAGATGCAAGTGTGATGAGCAGAAAGTTTGGGAATTGTCTGAATACACTTGTCTTCCAAAGAGAAAATTAATTCTTCTGGTCAAAGTAGGAAATTCATACAACCATCCTCTCAGTCACTCTGCTGATAGAGCTTGTATCTCTATCTGTTAATCTCCCATCAGCATGTTCCACAGAGATTATTTCGAATGTTATTTCATTCTTTTGAAGTTATTCTATATTATAGGCCAGTAACCCTGCAACTTGATGGACGATCAGTTGACTCTGAGCTCCAGTCCATCCTTTAAAGCACATGATAGATGAAATGTTAGACCAATTCTATAATCAGTGCTTGAAAGAAGGCATTGTGACACTAGCATAAGCCATGAAATTAAAGAGATTGTCAATTAAGAGATAAATAAGGTTGATAAGGAAAAACAAAATGATTAAAAATAAGTCATCAATAAAGAGTTTAAAAACTTGAAAGACTCACTATCTCAAAAGGTATCCACCAAAAAGCACCAAATAATGTATAGTCAAACACTGGAATATCAGATTAGAGGAATGATAGTATTAGACTAAACGTTCATTTATCGGCCCAAACTTCACATTCTGCTTAGAACTAAACCTAAATACTGACATACAGACCTACTTATGTTTCTGTTTTATGTCACTTGCTTGAACCCAGTCAGTGGGATATTATCATAATGATAACTACAACTTCAGACACTGATAATTAGAACTGAGAGTCTATATGAAAAATTATAAGAGTATATTTTAAAATGCATTTTGATTTTACAGGATTTGTATCATATAGAATTTGTTTTCTATTGCTATTCAGCCTTTTAAATTTTTTATGAACAGATATTAACAGAAAGACAGTGCTCATGTCCAAAATTCGAGTACTGGATGTGAAAAATTTCAGCTTGCATAGTCAGTCATATGGCTGAAAGCTGATACTTTGTCACCTTCCACATGCTATTGATTCTTCTCTCTTATGGACTGTCTTCTAACTAATTAATATATTTATCTTACTGATTTGCAAGCACTTATTGCACTGCTTCGATAGCAGCGCATAAATAGTTCTGTAACAATAAATTGGACTTAACACAAACCTAGAATCAAACATAAAGGGTTCACAGAATCAAAATAAAAAAATTTTCTTATAACACTAATTTATGAGGAAAAAAAATTGCAGAATTTGTAATTTCAGATTATTTTAATTAAAAATACTTGATCCAAAATAATGGTCCAGTTTTCTTTGTGATCTTCAAACAATTCAATAGAGAATTTAAATTGCAATTTTGAATTCTTTTGAAGACTTACTGATCTGTTTGCAACTAACATGGTATCAATAAAAATTCTAGTTATAATGATAAATCATGGTGCAGAACTTATTTTTCAGTCTTAAAACAATACATCATGAAAACTTAAACACATAAATATCTAGGATGAAAGGTATTTAGTGCTTTGGGGTTTAGTGCTTTGGGAAGTAATTACGAATACATATTTTCTAATATGAGCTTTTAATTAAAACACCTTCATTTTTTATAAAACTTTGGGGGGAAATAACAACAAAAATGGCAATAAACCATTTTTTATAGGATAAGGCTTTCAGAGTAAATAAAACCCTCAAAATTGAATTCTTCTCAACATAGAAAACTGTCATGGAAAGAAAATTCTAAAAATGGTACAAATTTCCAGAGCTGTGAAATTATGTGGGCTGACATGATTGCAGCATTTTTCTGTTTCCCAAATCAAATCATGCAGGTAGATTATTGATTCATTTGTTTTACCATGAGCAGTGCATCTTGGGTCTTTCTATTACAGGAAAAAAAATGCAGTTAGTTAACTTCTATCAAAAAAACTAGAGCTGTGAGTCAATATACATTTTTCTAGCAATTCTGACTGTCAGTTATAGAAAAGAAGAGAGAGGAAGCAGCAAGCTCATGCTCTGCCAAATGCACAGCTGTAGCAAAGAAAAGAGCATGTACAAATATATATGGACATATTTGGGTGGGTGTATCTTCAGAGCTTTGGCTTTTACATAGCCAGCCTGAAGCACTTCAATGGAACACAACTTTCATTTCCTGAAGTCCAAGAGGCTTTAAAGGTTTCTTAAATTAGGCAGCCAAAATCATTAATCTCCTTAGAAAAATTTGGCAAACCACTGAATTCATATTGACACAAGAACTGGGAGGTAGCAGACTCAATTAACAAAACCATTTCTCTCCTCTGATGGCTTTGCTCTTTCTCTCTGAAATCACCAGGGTAACACTGACTTTATCGCAATCACAGAGAAAGAGCTAATGTTTTAGGATGGGTACAAACAGGTATTGATAAAATAAGTACTGAGTCAAGCCTGAATCCAAACATGAAGTCATCCTGCTTTCCAGGTTCAGGTGAACTGCAGTCCTGCTCCGATCCTTACACTGATAGTCCAAAGCTTATCGCTGAAGACAGGCTAGCCCAGATTGCAGTACTCAGTGCATAACTGCAGACACAGCAGTGACAGAAAAAGTGGTTAATGTCCTCACCTGCTCCTAACCATCCCTTTGCTAGGGCAGGGTTCACTAAAAGAAGCCAAGTTTTATGAGGAAGAGTAATACCAATTAGCTGCGGTGAGACCATGTGCTCTCACCTCTGACTTTCTGTACCTTTAAGGTACAGCAGACAGCTTTGTTATTAATGGCTTTGTTAATTACCTTATGGAGAAGGAAATCAGTGATTCTGGTGTACCTGCTATTCATCACATATTACAAAGGCTTGCATCAAGATGTCCACAAATAAAATAAAGGGTCCTAACTTTGTAGTTTATAAGAAATGATTGAACAAGACAAGTACAATTTGGTTTCCATAGACACATTCAGCACATTTTTTCATTCACAATACAGCTATTCTCACACTTATTTACTGAGAAACTGTGCTCTGCAAATAATCCCAGCAGGACAAGTAAGCTCCTATTTACTCAGCAAAAGCAAGGATGGCTGTATTTGACCGTTTTCATTCCTTCACATCACCAGTTTTATGGTCTATCACCTTCACAGCATTTTCCTTTCACACTATGCCTCACTCTAGTGAAAACAGAAGAGAACAGAACTTGGAAAAAATACTTAAGCTCTGAGATTCAATAAGGTTTCTATCCTATTTGATACATCATTAAATCAGGGAGACCATCCTTTAATGGGTGTATTCTCGAGAGGTATTTTCTTCACAAGTTCCTTGTCTTCAGTTCTTGAGCCCTATTAATGATTGAGGCATTTTAAAAGTAATATTTTGTGTGCTCTTATCCTGTACCTTTCTAAGTCAAATAATTGGGTAAGAGAATATTTAAATTTAATGCAAGAAGAAAAGTATTGAAAAGTTAATTGAAACCTCTTTTTTTGCTAGAAAGAAGTTTCATATGCATGCTTGTCCTGAGTCACTTGCTGTTCCCTGGTTATTCTTTGTGTATCTGTTGCTTCAGTTTCCCAAAGTATCCTCGCAACTGCTGGGGGATTAAATGCTGGTTAAAATGTAGAGCCAATGAAGATTGGGTTAAGTTAGATTCACTACCTTTCTCCTGCCTTTATCCATATAAACTATCCGAGTTGCACTCAGTGTGTGACAACTCTGCCATGCTTAGCTTAACTAAGAGTAATTACGTTTTTCAAATGCAAGGACTTTGCAGAGGTTTAGCAATCTCAATGAGAATGGTTCATTATTATTAAGTTAGATATGGATATTCTGGGTTGGTATATGGCTTTTCTCCTTCTCCCCAGCAGGATCTGGAGAACACAGAGTGCTGCTAGAGGCCATCACAGCTATGACCTCCACCTGTTCTCTGTTTTATACTGGTAATGTAAAACATCACTCTGTTCCTGTACAAATTAACAGAGTTTAAATTAGCTACTAGAGAGTTTTCTTTAATGAGATAAGTATGTCATATTTTAAAGAACAAAAATTAGTAAAAATCAAGATGAAGGTGACAGAATTCAGATAGACAATGTTGTATTATTATTGCAATCTATGCATAATCAAAGTCTCTTAATCTTCATCTCTAACGTATAGAAACTAATACTCAAAACGACAATATTCAAATAAAGAGGTCTAATATTTGATTCAGAGTTCTGTTGAATTTTCGTGTGGATTTTTTTATACATCATCCCATAGTTTCAAAAGAAAACCTTAATTTCTGAAGCTGCCCAGATGTAATTTGTTCCTAATTTGTGTTTAAGCTTCATATCCATATTCATTGGATTGTGAGATAAGAGATTTTCAGCACCTCAGAAAATAAGGCTACATTTTTCAGCATCGATATAATACCAAATATTAGATAATCAATTAGGAAAATATATCACTATCTCTTTTTGCATAATGATATCTATATGCCATGGATGTAAGGTATTTGTGAACATGTGTATGCAATTGTGTATGTAATCAGCTTTTCCACCTGCAAAGTGGGGATAATTATTCTTTCTCTGTAAGTATCATGAGATTTAGCTTAATAATTTCTAGCAATTGGTGTGAGATGCTCTTAATGAATAACTACAAGGTTAATTATCCCACTATGACAGAAATCAATCACTATTAAATCCTTTCTATCTGGATAATGAGGCAGTCTTAAATTTTTTGATTTGGCTAAACTGACTTGACAGTCACATTTCTACCATATGTTAGAAATCCATGAAACTACAGTATAGCTCACAGAAAGTCCCTGTGCAGGCTCCAAAGGACTGAAAGGGACTACAAAATAACTTGTGAAAAGTTTCAATCCTTTTTTTGCTGTACTTCCCTTTAAAACAATACTGTTGCTCTAGAAGTTTATTTATTATCCTAACCATGGCATAGAATAATCCTATGGCTTCCCCCATGAAGTGTTGTTGTGTTGTTAAGAGTAATTAATGAAGCGGTATCTTGAAATAACAACAAAAGTTGTGATTTTGTAACCCCAAACTTTATGTTTGATTCTAAGAGTATTTTTCCATTGGAATGGTTAAGATTCAGAATTTGTTGATTTTGGGTTTGAGTCCATTATTCATCACATTTGTCTGTGATTTTTAAGTAGACATGTAAGGAATGATATTTAAGTTGATATGTGAGGAAGCCTAGCAAAAAAAAAGACTGATTTGTGAGGCACAAAACCTCTATATACCTGAATGCTTACATCTCTCCTACACAGGAAATATACCATCTTTTATTCAAAATTCAATTTACGTATTCTGCCACTTTCTGTTAATGACATGAAACATGCAACTGTATTGAGTGGTGTTCGTGGATGGCTGGATAAGCAAGTCTCTTCCAAGGGTGGAACACACACTTTCATAAAATGGGAAGTTCAAGCTTCCACATCATTAGTGGAGTTTCAGACCATATGCTGCCAAGTTTCTATGTCAAACTCATTATCTCCCGAAACAAATGTAGTCTCATGCTTTCTGCAAACAGGAGATGAAAGTCTCAGCTTTTGGTCAAAGTCTGGTTTGTTCATAATTAGGACCTATAGCAGTGCAGAACATTGTCTTTTTTTTTTTTAATCAACTTTTTTTCCGATTGTACCAAGGATCTTTCAAGCTTCTCTCTCATTCTTGACATTTTATTGCCAGCAGTTACATGTGTACAGCAGTTCTTATAGGAAGGAGAAACCTCACTGGAAGGTGGTTGCTTTTATCTGATTTGCCATTATGCAGTGTTTGAATTTCTCCCTGCTCTCAGCATAAAATAGTTAGCTACAAATTAGTGAAAAATTTAGGTGTGCACTGTTATTTGAATGTTTTTATAGGAAAATACAATGACCGAGGAAATGGAGGACTCCTTGCTGTCAAAACCAGGCATTTCTTCTTCCCCAACTCTCCTATTGCTTTCTACTTTATAACTTGTTTTTCTTGTTTATTGCCTCTGATCTTCCCTACCTTTCCTTGTATTTGTTTTCTCTCTTGCTTTATTAATTGTACAATATTAACTTCACAACTAAGGTCACTTCCATCTCAATAGGCCAGGGACAAACCTAGCTCTGCAAACAACTTTCCCATAGGAACCATAAGCAGTTTTCAAGGCTACGATGTTTGTGTGCAGAACTGAACAGCCAAATATTTCTTGCTGATAAACTCCTGAGTTTTCTCTTTTCTTAATATAGTTGTCCTAATTCAAACAGCCATCCTTAACAGTGTAAGTCATCATTAATCACAGAAATGGGAATTTCCTCATACTGTAACTAAGTGGGCAAGCATTATCTTCTGAGGATTTTATCAGATAATTTTACTGTTTTGATAGCCCTGAAACTTTATAGAGCCCTCGAAACTGTATTAAAAAATGATTTAATGAGACATAAACTTCTAAGTATCTGAGCCATCAAAGAGTGCAAGTCTTAGGAGCCTAAGTATTTCCATACTATAAGAGTTGAATGATACTAACTTCATATTCTGTGCCACACCATTCTTTCAGAGGAAAACTGGGACAGAAATTTGAATTTGACCTTTACAGTTCCAGTCAAGGACCTGATGGCACTTGCTGGACATCTTCTAACTAAAGATTTCTTTAATCCAGTCCAGACCATGTCCAGTATTTGCCAAGATCCTCAGGTTCATGCATAAGTAAATTCTGTGCTAACCATGTATGGGCCTTATGCTTAGCAGAGTCTATGTAATTCAGTGTCACAAGAGATTGTAAAATGTGTTGGCTTTTTTTTTTTCTTTAAAAGGATGTCTGTGAATAATTTAATTTGTGAATATAAATGGAGGTGAGTGTTTGTAAAGGCTATGTTTAAACAAGGTTGGATAATCTCCTCAAGCTCTTACTTTAATCAGTAGAAAGAGAAGTTCCTCCAGAAGATGTCAATACAGGCACCTTTTGCGCTAAATCTGGAAGGTGCCAGGGAAGGCTAGGTTTGCTAAGACAGAATAAATCTCATGAACAATTAAGACTAACTCTATGGTGAACTCTAAAATGCTAAGACAGAGTACTTCTCCTTGTCAATTATTTAACTGGGGCAGTAGCAGAATTCCAAAGAAAGATGGATAGATACAGCCATAGCTATACTGCAACACAAATTCCATTGTCTAATGCCAAATTTCAGCTTGATGTGAAACCTTCCAGGAAGGAATGATCTTTGGAAGTTAGATAAAAGTGTCTTCCTAAAAATTCAATTTTATATAAATATATATGATATTCTTTTTTCAACAAGATGCTTCTTTTTTCTTGGAGAATTCAACACCCAAAAAAGAAATAAATTAACATTTCAACATGTGGATTTCCGATCTCTTATGAATCCTAAGCAATCAGACCTCCTGAGAGAAAATCATACTGAAAAGTAAAAGAAACAAATGATTTTGTTTTGGTACTTGCTAGATAAAGAGTCCTTCATTGCAAATGCAATATATAAGGCAAAGTTAGTGATATCAGGCTGTTAGTATACTTCAGCTGATAACTGAAGCAGAAAACGATATTTTTGGACAATAACCAGAAAATCTTATCAGAGAAGGAGAGGGGCTGTGTAAGAATGAATTCAGTGAAGAAGTAAAGGAAAGAGATTGTCTGTGCAAAAAGAGGGACAAGTGATCTTCAGTGACTTCTGGAGTCAGGACAATCCCTGCTTACAAGAGAGCTGGAGTGGCAGACTGGTGCAGTAAATAACTGTGGTCCTTGCTGTCTGCCTCCTGCCCAGCAGCCCTCCAGCACCCCAGCTCATGGCCCCAAGGCAGAGGAAACACGGACAGCAGAACACTCCCCGGGCTGATGTCAGAAGCCATGGTCAAAGGTGCTTGTAAGCACGGTCTGGGAGGGCGCATTTGATTGTGATAGCAGATTCCTCGGTTCCTTGTTGGCAGTCAGATTCCTTGGATGGAAAAAATGACCTAAGTAGAGGTTGTCCTGGATGCTAAGAGCCTGAAATTCTGCAGAGTGGGTTGCAGGAGTGAGGAATCAGGTGTGTCTTGTTGGTTGAATCAGATAATGTAACAATAAATCCTCTCTAGCAGTGAGAGGACTGGCAATATATCTGGCAAAATTTGTCCCTAATAGCCCTCACCTAATAACGTAGATCCACATGAAAATTTCATTTGAAGGGAGTCCCTGATCATCACCTGATCCAACTGTTCCTCTCAGAGAAGCTCCAGACTCAAGGTTTGAGCAGGTTTCTCAGTGTTACAAACTCTAGAGTGTCAAACATGAACCATCAGCAAAATCTGTGTGCGATCCCTTTCTTCAAGTCTCATTTCAGTCATCCATACTTTGTATAGAAGTATATCTGCTCCAAGAACTAGCTTTTCATTAAATGAATAAACCAAAGAACTCCTTTCTTAAACAGAAGTATCTTGAGAAGCACAAACTATAGTAATGACAATCCTTCCACTACGTAGATAAAGATTTCAGAAGATTTCTTTTACTTTTTAAAACTGTTGTACAAAACACCACTGTGTGACTAGTAAGAGAAAGGAAAAATGAGCAAGGTTTTCCATAATATACACCGATCCTTAATTTATTGTTCGCAAAAGTAGTTAACCTAGCTGTGCTTGGATGTAGCAGATGGCTTGATATATAGGATTTGGATAGTTAACAGGATGACCATTTTGTCAGCGTATTTCATGTTGTTTACATAACTTACATCAGCTTTATAACCTCAACTTTATAACTTTAGAAGCTGATCTAATCAAGATTTAATTAGTTTTCTCCAAAAAATCTCAGCTTTCTAGGAAACTGAACAGTGAGTGTCTTTAAACACAGAACATTATGGAGGAACATTATTCTCTGTTATCTGTCATAGTGCCTCTTAAAAGCTTTGATCTAAAAGACCTTTGCTTTTATGATCTCTGACACATACCTGTCATTTCATAAAGGCTTTATATAGAAAATAAAAATACTTTAAAATGCCATCTCTAACTGGCTTCTGAAGGAGCATATATTTTAGGTTTGAAACAAAATTGTTTTTCCACATATAAACATTCATTTAGGTCCCACTCCCACACAAAAATGACTCCTCCAATAAAGAGTATGACTCACATCATTGCTGGTGAAGGATATTGACTCCTTTCCTGAACTTAACTTCAGACAGGCATCAGAACTACAAAGTTATTAACTAAGATATATCACAAACTAGTGTTCACAGACCTCAGAATAGCTTCAGTTCAATAGTTACTGAGCTCTCCACATCCTCTCTGGGTGCAAGACTGGTTTTTATTATTATAAGCCCACTAATGCCATTTGTTACCTCAAAAGATACATTTTAAGTACCCTACATTGACTCATCTAAAACCTGTATTTGTCAGTTACATGAAAATCAGAAAAAACCCACAACACCTCTTTTTTTCTTAGGTAACTTTCAGAAACTTTTCTCTTCTTTTCTTCTTTTTCACGTTTTCTGCAACAAGAGTCTTTCCAGTGCTAATACTCTTCATTCCTGAATCACAGATATATCCTTCCCTTTTCCCACACTATCCTTCTCACTGGCTTTTCAAGTAAATTCCTAGTCTTTAGCCTACCTCCGAAAGACCAGGATGCTGAGACACTTCTTTCTATTCTTGTAATAGCTTGGCTCATATCCTCTGATTTACTCTGCTAACACTCTGTCACAAATATTTGCATTGAAAGAAGCTGCACCAAAAGCTGAATGACCAGCAGGTCAAGGAGGGTGACTATTTCCCTGAGATTGTATTTGGGGTACTGCATCCAGCTCTGGGTTCCCCAACAAAAAAAGGACATGGGCCTTCTGGAGCGAGTCCAGAGGAGGGTCACAAAGATGATCAGAGGACTGGAGCACCTCTTCTATGAAGACAGGCTGAGAGAGCTGTGATTATTCAGCTCAGAGAAGAGAAGGCCCCAGAGAGACCTTAGAGCACCTTCCAGTACTTAAAGGAGAGCTGAAGAGGGACTTTTGACAGTGCAGGTAGTGATAAGACAAGGGGGATGGCTATAAACTGAAAGACAGTAGGTTTAGATTAGATATTAGGAACAAATTCTTTACTGTGACAATAGCAAGGGACTGGCACAGGTTGCCCACAGAAGCTGTGGCTGCCCCATCCCTGGAATTTTTCAAGGCCAGTTTGGATGAGGAAAGCTGGTCTAGTGGAAAGTGTCCCTCCCTATGGCAAGGGGGTTGGAAGTAGATTGTCCTTAAGGTTCCTTCCATCCCAAACCATTCTATGATTCTGTGACTTCTGGAATGATCTCACACGTAATCAATCAGGAAATGGTGCATATCAAAGGAGTTTTTTGTTTGTAAGGTATCAAAACCAGTAAATTAATGTTCAGTTGTAAGTATTTAGGCAATGTTTCAGAGTAGGAAGGTACACAGTTACGCATAGTTGCTTAAACATATTTCCAAGAAAAAGATTCCTAGAATGGTGCATTTGTCCTACGAACGAGTGAATTCATGCATGTGTCAGTGCTGCTGCTGCCATAGCCAGCCAGATCTGTATTTACAGCGCTAAATGGGAAAAACATGTACAATGATTTCCAGGCATGTAGAAATCCAGGCACAGGTGCTCTGAGGACTAGGAGTGCCACAGCTGTTAGTTTGTCAGGGGCACGGTCTGTTAATGAAACTGAATTGCTCACTTATGGCAAATAAGCCTTGCATGTGAATAAACTGACTGTGGTACATCAGTGGTTGAAAACCAACAATTTGACAGAAAAAATGTTAAATATAAAACACTGACCTGGGGGACTCAGATGGAGAGTTGTGCCTAATTAACGTAAGTAGAGTCAAACACGTAATTCAAACAACAGCATCTGTTAGAAAACAAGGCAACTGAAAAAGCATTTATTTTTATACTGAATTTTAGGAATCATTCACTCAGGCAGGTTAACTGTGTTTGTCACGTAACTCCCAGGCATTTTTCCATGCTTTGATAATAGCAAGGCATCTATGGGGCACTTAAATACAGAATGCCTTAGAACAAAAGCATTTAAGTCCTTCCTGGAGAGCCAGCTGTGGTTATTGCTGTGTTTTTATCACAGAAGCTGAGATCAGAATAGGAAAAAGTCATATTCCCCCTGAATACTGCTGCCTCTTTTCTTTTAGTAAAAGTTGTTTGATCTAAAATGGGAAAAGGACTGCAGTATCACAGTACCTCCAACAGAGAGAATTATAAAGTTCAGCTCATGCTTTTAAAGTCCCACATTGGTGGTAGGAAATTCACTGTTCAGGTTTTCATTCTCCTTTCTTTTCCAATACTTTTTTCCTTTCTCACAGGTACATTGATGCAAACCCCTGCAAGTCAGACATCAGTCTCATAACATGTAAGTGCTGATTCACTGAGGCACAGTGGAGTCTCTCCCTTGACTTCAACGAGTTTCCAAATAAGAAACTTCGTATTTGTGACAGGTTCCTCTGTTGAGGAATTGAAAAACAATATAGAAGAGAGAGGGAAGAGGCAGGGAACATGTGATGCTTTCCATCTGCACTCTTCTTACTGCATTATTTATACTAATCTGAAAAATTTAAATAAGTAATATTCCCCCCTTTTATTTCTCTGTGATTGATGCTCAAGAACACTGAAGCATATTTAATAACATTGAGTTATTAGATTTGCTTATACAAATCTGAATGATTGTAAGTACTTATGTCCTAATTAACTCTTCATCCCTGGTTATGTAACTGGAAAGTACCAGAAGACTACTTAATTTGATACAGGAAAGCTCAATAAAAATAATGTGGAGTTCATAGAGCAAATAATTTTAGTGTGAATCATTTGTCTGAATAGAAGGACATCTTCAAACAAAACAACAAAAAAAAGCAAGGAAAGCTCAAGTAACCTTACTAGGACACTAATATATTATTTACATGCAAAACTGTTGGTGTGATCTTTGTAGTAGTTAATTTTTTTCAAAGACACTAAAAGACTACAATTTTTTCCTTCTTATTTTTATTAAGGTACTAGTTTTTTCTTTGTGTAGCCATGGAATTTGTCACAGATTTGTTCAATATGATATGCAAAAAATAATTTTAAAAAAGACATTCAAGAAGAAAATCTTAAAAGCAGAATTGTTTAGAGCTATCACATACTGAACAAAGGGGAGTGAAGGACTGACATATTTATGAGGTTTTGCTTTATGGAAGGATTTTTGTTTGTTTGTTTATTTGTTTGTTTTTAATGCAGCTTGAGGTTTTGGTCACATTTCTTTATCCTCTTTTTACAAGACTGCAAAGTTGTTTTGATTGCCCAACATTAATCTTCTCATCTGGCATTATTAAAGCACTGTTTCACACTGTATTTTTATCGACAGCCTTTTCTCTCTTCTAGTTTGAAAAGACATCTGGAGAGAAAGTTTGAATATTTTTGTATAATGCACTTTATAAATATCCTAAGACTTAGCATCATAGGACCTGGAGGAAATCTAGACTCTAGTGATGTTTTTGCTCATCACTTCCCTTTCTTGATTTAATGGACAGAAATGTATCATGTATTCTTCAATACTGAATATGTTAAAACAACTCACTGAAACCTGACTGAAAACTCTGCCAAAAAGTTAAATTAACTGTTTCATCATTGCAAAAATATATTATCACTAAATATATATACACAGGCCTTTTTAACTCTTATCTCTTAAAATTAATGACTAATTCTCTGAAGTTGAAAACAGGAGCTAAGGGTTTGATTCCAAGGCTTGGATTTTTCATTTATTTCATAGTGTTTGGACTAAAGATCAGTTGTATTAACAAATGCCATGTCTAACACACACAGATAGCATGTTAGCATAAAGAAAATCTAGACTATACAGATAAATGTTGGTCTAGACCATTGTGGTAGCTCTCTGAGGGATGATAGGGCACACAGCACACAGGGTGAGGTGGTGCGGAGGTCCAGCCAAAATGCCTGATTTCACGCCACTCCCACCAAAGTCACTGCAGGACTTGGGGCCACAAGACACAGCCACCACACTGAACAAAGTCAAAGGTTTGAGCAGATGTGAGAGGTTTCTACATGCAAGAAACACGGAGTCTGTGGAATTTATGATTCAGTTTTTCTGCTTTGCTTAAATAATTAACTCAATTAACTGAAATATCACCAAATATCACAATCTACCTGAAAGTATATATAGAGATGGAGAAAATAGAAACCATGTTCCTATATAGCAGTTAACCCATGGAATGATTTCCTTCACCCATGACATCTCTTTTCTGTGCTGGAAGATCTGGAGAATATTCAGGACAGGAGTTAGCTCTGTTGACTTTTCCTCTGAATAAAAAATCACTTGTAGGAGAGTTACAAAATCCTTGTAAGTTCTCCCTCTAGCTATAAGTTAAACATGATAAGAGATTTGCAGAGGATGAAAAAAATCTGCTAAATCAGACTGATGTAGTAAGATTGTGAAATTCTGATTCTCCAAATCTTAAAAGGGTAGTTTTGATCCCAACTCTTTAAAATTCTAAAATTTTGGTTTTTTTCCCAGAAACTGTAATTCTGAATAAATTTGCTTCAAAAGATGTAAAGCATCTTTCATTAAGATACTTTTAAGCATTTCATAGCTCTCTCTGAATCAATATGAATAAACTGTCCCGCTCGGTTTCATTTGAAATGAGGTTTAATATTAAGCTGCATTTTGAGTATCCCACAGCTAAGAGAAAAGTCTCTACTGATGTTTCCGATAAACCTACTTTTCATACTCACTAGTACATACAGAGTTGTATTTCTCATGAAATGGTATTGAAGTTGTATTTCTATCAGCAGGAGCTCTACAGCATGCTCTTGGGAGATACAGAATTTCTGCTGGCCATATGAAACAAAAGGAAACAACGAAAAAAAATTGAAAACACCCCAAAACTGCAAGTGATTAACAGTTTTCATAAGGCAGAGTACAGATAAGAAAGTTCAGTCTTAAAATTTTTGATGTTCCAAAATTAAATACTTTACACCAGTTAAAAAACATTAAATGCTCTTGGGTTTAACTGACCAGCATATGACATTTTGATTTTTCTTGTACTTTTTTCCTCATTAACAATTTGGATTTGAGAAAACTGAAACTTCCTTTGGGTAAACAAACAAGCAAAAAGAAAAAAATAAAATCTGTTTGTGATATTTAATTTCTAGCTAGTTACCTTGGTAGCACTTTACATCTATTTTGTGTTAACTAGCACAGGCTGGTAGAGGAGTATATGTGAGTATATAACAATCTAACTCTATTAATAAGCACATAAATTTAAATAGGAATGCCAAGGAGCTATCTTCATTTCTACAACAGGCTATTATATTATGGAAATGTGTTTTCTAGCTGTTGTGCCTGTCTAGACTGCTATCAGCAGCTTGTATTTGTTATGAAAGCCTGCAGCTGGTCCATGCAAAGTTTGCTGTTTTGCAGCCCATCTGCTCAGAAGAGATCTGTAACACTGCCCAGTTTGGAGTAACACTCCCTTATCATTGTAGTTGCATTTCCTAAATAGAACTCTAAAATAATGATGGTTGCTTTCTACTTTAGATCCCAGTACATTATCTCCTGTCTGGGCAGATAGCTATCTGGCTGGTGAAGCCAGAGACCACTGAGAATCAAACAAAGAAGGCTAGGGAGTAGCATCCTTTCATTTCTGTGGCTTGTTTGATCCCTGTAGTCTCACTGAAACTGTGATGCTGAATGTTCTCAGGAGATGAGAAGGTGACAATGAAGATAAGTAAAGTGTGAACAAACGTACATGTTAAACTCAGGAGATAAAAATAGAAGCCTGTGCTTGGAACTACACACACTATACACAGCTAATGTGCTCCTTCCTTAGCAAGACTTGATCTTAACTTTAGGCAAAATTGTAGCAAGCAAGCTCAGCACACTTTCTAGCATCAGTCATTAGCTGTCTCATTAGTAATTATTCAAGAAAACCCACATCTACACTGTCCTTATTTTGTACCAATAGTAGTAGAATTATTTTCCATTTTCTACTTATCATCTAATATTCTGAAGGGAAAAGTTGGACTGCCGCTAATTTTGGCTAAGTCTTTTCTGATACAAAAATGCAGCCACTTTCTTAATGACCCAAATAAGTAAAATGATTTATATTGTTATAAGTTTAACTTGTTGTTTTGGGATCCGAACTTACCCTTATTGATATCAATCACTACTGATTTAAAAATAAACCATGAAAGACCACTGAATATATATGACAACTGTCAGTAATGAAGAAATTCTTCTTCTTCTGGTGCAGGTTCAGTAATGGACATCTGCAGTGGACCACCTGTTCTTATTCAAACTCCTGCTGACCTGAGACAGCAAAGTGCTGATAGAGCCAACAGAAATGGTGCACTATTGATCAGGAAGACTGGTTAGCGTCCCTTAGCAACATATATGAGCCCCTTGCATAGATCATTTCTTTGTGAGCCACAAATGGCTACTTTGTGAGCCACTGTGGTTTTTTCCTCTGTCTTCTCTCTTGTGTGCTTAGCTGTGATTTCTGGCACCTGCTTCTGACTTCTTGTTCCTGTTATAATTTGTTTTCTTCTATAAACCTCTCTTACTTCTGATCACATTTCTACACAGATTCCCAGCCTAGGAGAACTCTTAAACTTCTTATCTCAAGACTGTGAATCCATGTCTCCACCTCTGCTTCTAGCCTCATTATAACCATCAGGACCAGTCAATACAGGTTTCTAGTTTGATGAACCTGATACAACCAGGTTATGGTGTACAATTTTAAATCAGAAGAAATCACAGCAAGAGAGCAAGAGATTCCAATTCCAGGAATATACTATATACTAGTAATTGAAATTTTTATGCTTATAAACTCAAAATTCCTGAAATTTTAAAATGGAAACAAACCTCACATGAAATATTACTATGTTGTGGTTAATATAGAACTTAAAGTAAGGTATCTTTAGACCCTTCTTAGATTAATCCAGTTTTCATGGAAAATATGCGTATTATTCTCATAAGGATTGTATTGCTAGAACAGATGGTCTATCTACACAGCATAGAACTCGACCTGGGTAAACTCTGCTCCCACATATGGTGTTTCTGAGGCCTTGTTGATGTAACCGTCAGGGTTTTTTGCATCTGTATGTTTTCAAAGTGTCTGAGAAACAGCAAAGCATGAATTGTGACCCACAAGAATATTTCTTCTATGGCATGAGGCTAAATATATATTTTATGCCCTAGAGCAGAATGCGAGGCTATGCAGAAATATATGAAAATACGAGGGCGGTATGAATAGAGTTTAACTGTGTTGGAAGATCAATGCATTGAGCATGGCTAAGAGCAAAAACATGAAATTGTTCCTTAGAAAAGAATACAGTGGTAGTCAGCAAACCATAGTAAAATCACAACAGGGAACACAGCTGGCCTTCTTTCTACTGCTCTGAGTTACATGCATTGCAGAAAATTGGAAAAAAAGTCACACCGTCCTCTCTTCTAGTAAAGGAACTTATGCTTTTCCTGGCTTTTACTGTTCTGTAGAAAAAGAATAAAGGGAGAGAAGGCATCTCAAAGACTTTCCTGTGATTTACATGCCCTACACAGGCAGTATCTGACCTTTAATTTGGCTAGATGTGCATTGATTAGGACTGAATCTCATTAAGACACAATCTACTTAGGGTGGTGCAAGAGAAAATATAATATTGATTAAAAAATAAAATAATCCTCCTCTCTCTCTCTCACCCTTCTGGACTGCCTTAGTTCATAATTAGCCTTTTCATCTAGCTTCCCTCCTACATGTTATGTAGCTGTCAGTCTGACAGGAAGCAAGATCATGAGAATGCAATTAGAAATTTCAAATTAGCAGTCAAGCACAGACAAGGGATAGAGGAACCTGCATCATGCCCAGTTTGTCATTTGACTGAAGTAATGTGAGTTAAAGATTTTTAATTCAACATAAAAATATGACTGCTATTATGCTTATGCTACAGTTTCAGAATTGTATCACATTTTTGTTATATAGGATGACTATGAGAATCGGTTGATATGCAGAAGCACAAATGAGGTAATTTTCCCCCTAAAATGTAAAACTGAAAGGGTTGGTTATTTCTGTCCACTGTGGGAATACTTTACAGGGAAAGCATTAAAACACAAACTCGGGCAGAACAGGCTCTCTGTTAGAGCTGTGAAAAGGAATTGAATCAGAAGGGGTAACGCTCCCCTCCCTTCTTTTTCATGATGTTTTAGAAAGGTTATGCAGGACCATGATAAAGGTTCAGACACTAATGAGACAATACCAGGACCTTCCCATGCAAATATAGGCTTTTTTAGAGGTGACTGCAGCGCTGACATTGTTTAAATGAGTTTAGATTAGATTTGTTCAAATTTTATTTGAGACTATCAGCATCTGTTTCAGGATTTACAAGATTTTTCAAGTTCTAATATAACAATTACCATCATGTTTATTCTGGTTGTTACTTAATCATAGGCAAATTTTGTGGGAGGGCTCTTTACAGAAAAAGAAAAACAAGTAGCAATTTTGGTGTATTAGCAATGTACTTTCTGATAGAAAAATGTATTTGAGCTGACCGATTAAAAACATCACTGGTTTACTGTTTGGGCTCTTCATAATGATCAGTCACTGAGTAATGAGTACAGAAATCCACAAGAAACATCTTTAGCTGGCATGTATCACCACTGAGTTCACTGAAGTGATGCTCCTCTGCTCTCTGCCAAGATCTGGGTACAGCTCAGCATTCAATAAGTTTTATTTCTATTGACCATTTAATAGATTGCTGTGTTTCCATGTTCATAACCCAGGGTTTCAAAGGAGTTGTTTCATGTTATGTGGTCTTCCTAAAAGATTTTAATAGAAGCCAACAGCTCACCTGTTTCACTCAGTAAAAGAGAAACAGCAATTCACCTTTGTCTGAGGAAAAGTTACTGGAGGCAAATCAGAAAGTAAAATGAAGGAGTCTGCAAGAGGAAATATGAATTTCAGAGCTTCCACTTCGGCTTACACCTTGCTTGGCCTTGTGAAAACAGAAGAAAAACCCTCTTCATAAAGAGCTTTCAGACATGTAGTTTTTTCTTCCCATCTCGGGAAGAAGAAGACTAGAAGAAAAGAACAAATAAAGAAAAAAAAAAAAACAAAAAGGAAAAAAACCTCCTGAGTTGAAGGGAAAACAACTGATGCAGTGAAGTGTAGCTCTTTGCATTTGTCCATGGCAATGGTTAAACCCACATAACAGCAACTACCCAATATGCAGAATGGGAATAGCATGTGATGAATAGGGATGTCACTGTAGCTCATCGTCTGAATAAGGGAATCTGCCCCAGAAACCTGAAGTTTGAACAAGTGGGAGCTGTCTTGCATCTGGATGACACTGTAGTGATATTGTCATGTTTTGAAATCAGAATATACCTGGACTCAGACCAAAGGTGTGCAGTCCCTGTTTGAATTATGTATCAGAGCTCTGAAATTCCTAAGTCAAACACCTATCAGGAAAATATTCAGTTCTTATACTGTTAATGTTTTTTAGCATGGTGGGTACTTCAGTTGCCATGAAAATTTAAACCCCACAAAAATTTTAGTTAAAGAAAGAAATCATGGAAAAGCAAGATCCTACTATTACTTGGTTAATGCAAAGTGATACAGGGACTAAGGAAGGAGTAGTAAATTTAAAGATATTTAAAGGAACACAATGAAATTTATATATTGCTTGGAGTTTCATTTTACTTGCTCTGGTATTAAAAACACCTTGTTCTACCCATATCTTACATAAATCCTGTTCAGATATTTGCAGTTATTGTTCTGTTTTAGGCTTGTTTTCAAAAATATTTAAACTGATCTATTGCATTCTTTAAATTTAAATCAAAGCTGATATTTTCTCTTTTACATCTTCCCCCATTAGTGCAGGGGTTCAGGAGCTCTTTAAAAAAATGCATGTCTTTTGTGTTGCATTTTAAGAGCCTTACTCCTAGGGTTTCAACTCCTATCTTGTACTGCAGACCACTTCCTCAGACCTAGGCAGTTAGAAGAGGTAATAGTTATGGATCTCAGGATGCTACTCCCAGACCGTTTCTGTTCCTTTAATCAAAATTGCTGGGTCTTTCTTAAAATCGTAGTAAAGAGAGACATCAGCTAGGATCTTCTTTGAGGGGTAGATAATAAAATCCACTGTTAAATTCACATTAAAAAATTCCTAAAGATTATTCTATGCTCCACTTAACAAGGTAGTTAGCATGTCACTGGAAGATAATTTTTACCTTTGAGGTTGGTGTATAACTTTCTTTATAGAAATTAGCAAAGAATTAAAAAAATCTTGTCATTTATTTTCTTCCTATCCTAACTTAGATCTAGAAAAAATGGAACACCAGCATCACCAGGCATGAACAAAGCATAGTACACAGCATTGCAACTATTTTCTGGGAAAATCCAATAGAAAAATTTACACCATTAAAATCTAAGTAAAGAAAAATATAGGTGAATGTATAGTTACTGCTGAGGAGCTAATTAACAAAACAGTTTGGTTTGTATGAAAACAGTGACAGAAACACTGAAAAAATCCAAGGAAAAACAAAAGTCAACTTCTGTATGTCATAGTTTAGCGTCGAGATGAGAGTTAGAAAACATAGAAATCCCATTTCTCTCGAGGAGAATAAGCATTAAATTTAGTAAGCAGAAACATTACCCTAAGGAGAGATTGAAACTTCAAAATGAGTTACAAATCAAACACAAACCAATACCTTATGCTAGATTTTTTTTAAGCAAAAGCTGAAAAAAAGAACCCCAACATCAAAGAAAAGAGAAAAAATGCTGATCTTAACACACATTTAGTTATTTTTGAATGCTCATATTCACAGTTTGCAGGAGCTGTCAAAATAGGAAAGTCCTCCTCTCTCTCTCATCTTGTTTTTGGTTGTTTGTTTATTTTTATGAGGTGTTTACAAGTTGTACACAGAGTTCACGTTTACAGCATGTAGTAATTTTGCATCAAACATGTTTCCATATTCAGAAGTGCTGACAGGCTTGGGCCCATGGTCACATTTTAACAGAAAGGGAAAGATACACAATATGATATTTAGCTAGTTTAATTATTTCAAGAAAGTTGTATGCTTGTCAAATGATTTGATCTCTGGTTCAGCCTACTGTTCTGAATATAGACATATATATATATTTATCCATAAATATATATGAATGAAAATGTGAATTTGGTATTTCTGGCATTAGTTTGGGTTTACTTAGGATACCTCCTTACAGACTGAATTATTATCTCTTTTAATTTGTCAGCTTTCAAACCTTTTAATTCAAAATTGTTTAGGTGCCAGCATCCTTAGCGGCTGATGTAGATTTCCCACTATCTGGAGCAGCAACAGCAGCAGCTCCTACTTTTGTGGGATGGGTATACTGACTGCATTTCTGTCGTTCAGTGGACACATCCTCTTCTTCTGGCAAACAATATTTTCTGATTGCATTTCAGTATTTTCACCTTCGACCCTTCACCTCATTATCTGGAGAAACCACATCCAGACACTACAGCAAACAGGGATGGCAAGGTGGGATTGACTGCAGGAGCAGAAGAGGAGGCACCAGTGTGCGGCACTGCCGTGGCTGGTGCGGCACTGGTGGTGACACAGCAGGGACAAATTTGCAGGGCCAGTTTGAATGAGGGCTCCTGGCACATTCTTCTAGTCCCCAGTGCCTGGTGCAACTCCACGTGGCTGGGGCATAAATTTCCTTCCCTGTGGGACTGACACTGGGTCACCAGCTGAAGGAGCTGTAGGAAAAGGTGAGCCAACTGCGGGCTGTCAAGAAGGGATGGGCATGGAATTGGGGATGGGCATGGAATTGATGGGTCCTTTGGCAGCAGCTGAACCACTAGAGGATGCAGAATGCCAGGAAGGAGAAAACCAGAAGCTTGAAAGTTTGGTGGCAGAAGGAAAGCTCTTTCTCCACTTTGCTGCTGTGCATTGCTAGAGTAGATTTAAAGCCCTGACAAAATATGAAGAGGAACAAGCTGGGAGATGCCTGAGCTTTGACTTGTGTTTGGATCAGAAAATTTCTAAAAGTTTCTTCTAAGCTAAATGGTTGCATGATTCTAGTCAATGATTCTATGACATTAGTATCTTTGAAATTTTCAAACCGCATTCACAAATCATTATCCAGGATCATTTGAAGGAAGGCTGGTGTATGTTATCAGCTGGATTTAACTGACTGTGGCAGTGTCAACATTCCTGGAAGCTCTGGATGTAGTGTTTTCATACTGTATTGCCCAGTTTTCTTCCAGCAGTTATCACATGCCTTCATCCACAAAACTAAACACTCCAATCTCATTTTCTGATGTTGCAGGACATATTTCACCGCTCCAATAATTATATTATATCCTTCTCCCATTTTATGTTTAAGAGTTGTAAACTCTTTCTGTCATAATGGTGTGAGTTTGGAGCCATAACAATGTTGCTTCTAATTTCCAGTATTAAATGCTTATTTTTTATATCACCAATAGTACTTTGTAAACAGTGCTCTGAATGTTCTTTCATTACGTGCCTTAAAACTAGTTAAATTAATGAAATTACCTGTACATCTTAAATATCATAACCTCAACCACTAATGTTCATTCAGATTTCATGAAGAACATCTATCAAGAAGGAAACAATTCACCTGTCATTTCACTTAATTTTGGAATATTTTAAACCAATCTGAGTAGCACATTAAACAGTAACCACGTTCCTATAATCCAGAATGTGTTTTTGTTTAATGCCATACTCCAGATTCCTTGAGAATTCTTCCCTAGAAGGTACAGTAGTTTTGTCTTTTCCCATCTGAAGTTATACATCACATGTCCCCAAGGAACTCTGTATTACCAGAAAATTAGATGGAAAATAAAGACATCTGGTTTATAGGATTTGGACTTCACCAGTTAGCCTATGAATCACCTGTTCTGGGAACGGTATCAATCCATCTTGTTTGATACTTTAACAGTTTATACCTGTTCAAATCAACAGTCTTTAGAGAATTTAATCCTCATTTAATATGACAGGAATTCGTAAAATCAATCTTTACTCTAAGAAAACTTCTATTTTGATTTAATTATTCCTATTTGGTCTACTTATCTATTTGCTATTACGTAAATATTTTGTAAGTACCAAAAATACTCTCAGAATTATATGAATATTTTTTTAATAGGAAAATTATGTACAAATGAGCAACAAATGGAAATGAACAAGAATGTTGTAATGAGTGAAATCTTTTTTTTATTTTGAATTTTCAGTTAAAATGATACATTTGCACAAAAATTATTATTTCTCATAAGCTGTATTTTAAAACAGTTTACTATTTAACTGTAGAGTTTCAATCACTGAAGTAATAAAATTTTGAAGATTTAAACATTTTTGTTAACTTTTTACTAAAAATCAAAATATTTGGGGATAATTTTTGCCTGAAATAGACACTTTATATACTTTCAATTAATACACATCCCTGCTGCTGAAATCAGACCATTTGCATTGTAAACAACATATCTGCTAGGAAATGAATAGATTTTTATTTAGGCAGCATATTTTTGCTACTTCCAATAGCTTTTAGTCAGTTCTAATTATTTTTCAAAACCAATGCACTTCAATTTATAGCAAGATGCTTTTTATCACATTATTCATTTCCCAGTCTGATACATTAAACTTGTAGGTATCATATGAAGAAATAAATGATTTTGCATCTAAACCACCGAAAATTAATTTAAATTTAAGGAAATCCTTTTAGCAAATTATGTAAGTTTAAAAAATCAGCTGAATTTTTATGTCTTAGATTTACATTAATGTCTTAGTCTCAGAATACATTAGATCATTTTAATGAATCCGTATTTACTAGTTGTAATAGTCACATTTATAGTGCTCAAAAACATACATCGAAGAGTTGGATGGGAAAGAACTAAAGAATTTAGTGACAAAAAACACAAAACAAGCAAAAGAAAAAAGATAATTTAGTTTTCATTTTGATTTCATTGTAGAATGGTTAATTATCTTGAAATTGGCTATCAAAATAAGCAGGTAATAAGCATCATTCAGCTCACACAGAGGCAGAGAAAGGAGTTTTCCAAGCACCTGCTTGTTTATTGGCAGTAGTCTGAGTGTGTTGTTTCTTAAATCATAGACTAATCATACAAGATAATTCAGGTCCAAAGGGTCTTCAGAAGGTCTCCAGTCTGGCTGGAGTCCAGCTTCTTGCCCAGTACAGGGCTTCCCATGAGATCTGATCAGAGTTTTCTGGGCTTCATCTCCGTGATGATCAATGATGTTTGCTTAGGCACTGATTTGTGATGTTATGTGTACTCTGAGGCATCTCTGCTCCAGGCTGAACAATTCCAGCTCCACCAAGGCTCTCTTCATAGGGCAAGTGCTCCAGACCTGTAGTTTTGGCTTAATTTTCTGCTCTCACTCTCCTAGCTAAGTCTGCAGGAAGCTCACCCACTTTCCATATTGCACAGATTCAGATGCAAAGCTGATACATTGAATATATGTGGCTTCTACAAGCAACAGCTTTAAACAAGCTAAAATTATATAAAGCTTTCTGGGCAAGAAATGAGGAAGATTTAGGAAAAAAACCACTTTATTTAATGACAAGGATTTAGATAAATAAAAGTGCTTATATACTACACATTCAGCCCATTTACTCAGGTTTTCTGACAGACATACAGACTAACATTTGACCACACATGGACAATTTACTGTTCAGCATAATTATTTTTTTAAATCTCTGTGCTTGTTTTGACATTGCTGAATTTTGTCTTTCCTCAGCTTTAATAAGATTATCTGGTCTTCCTTCCTCTTTCTGACCTCCTCCTCGATCACGTTCAATGTGTTCCCCTGACCATTTCTCTTTGTACAACAGCACAGCAGGATGCTGCTGTCTTCCCTTCCTGCTGCAAATCCCATATCTATTCTGACAATATTTCTTAATCTTCCGATTTTTGACATTTCTGCTCCAGCCAGTCTCACATTACATTCTCTGCAATACCTCTTTTGTAGCTATATTTGTCACAGCTGGTCTTAACCTTTGCTGTTATTTTTGCCAGTGACATTTTTAATATTTGTATATTTTGCTCTGTTGCATTTAGCTGAAGATCAGGAAGGTAACACAGAATTGATCTCTACTCCTTTGCAGAACTTTGTAAGACTATTACTAGCATCACTACTGCTAAATCAAGGAACTTCCATTGTGTGACTTCCTCCCTTATTTTAAATTATACAGATGTGTACTTACATCTAAGTATTACAATCTTTCTATGACATCGATGTTTTTATCCCCAAAATTATCTGTCTTCAGTCCTTATCATTTCTAGTTTTCCTATTTTTGTCCTGTTAATGGTTGAACTAGTTGATTGTTGTAGGCTCCTTCCAACAGGATTATTATTCTATTCTATTCTGTTCTATTCTATTCTATTCTATTCTATTCTATTCTATTCTATTCTATTCACACCATTTAGATACCTTTTTCAGACTTTTCAGACAGTGAAAATAAAAATATATTCATGTTTCTGACTAGTCATCTGCTGGTCACAACTGTCTTTCCAAGCTGTTCTGGTATTGTCCTCTTCTACCTCTGTATTTTAAATTTATGTGTCAATAGTAGGCTATCAATGTAATTAGATTCCTGAAGCTCATTACATACTTCTTTATAGATGAGAACAGAACTCCTAAAAAGTAGTAGAAATATTTAAGTGAAATTTATGACATAGGGATATCACAAAGTGAAAGAGATTATAGAATGATTTAATATCTGCAGATATTTAAAATATTTTCACATTTGTATGCTTTTATTAACCAGTTCACCAAGTGATGATTCAAATATAGCTTTCCATGTTTTTCTGACATTTCCATTTACAGATATTGTAATTACAGCTATGATGAACAATATTTTAAGCATCTATGGCTAAAGTGAAGACATTAACCTTTGCAATCATTATCTACATCTTGAACCTGCAAACGCTTCAGCATGGCAGCAGCTTCCCCCATCTGAGCAGTCTGATTGTACTCACATGAGCTGTTTTATGTGAGTGAGATTTTCCATTTTCAGAGCCAGAAAGCAATTCCAGCATCACCTGACCTCCTGCTTTTTACAGACTGAAGAACTTTACTTACCCAAAGTCATTTGTATCAAGCAGACACTTTTGCTACAGGTGAGGAGGTTTAGAATGGTAGGTACCAATGCAGTTCACAGGCCTACACTACGTCTATTTCAAAGTAAAACTCCCCAGGATAGCTGTAGTGAGGACACTGGATTATTAGCACAATCAGTTTTTATAGTAGCAGCAATATCTGCTATTATGGAAATGTGCCGCTTGCAGTGAAGGCAGTCTTGAACTACTTATGTGAGGCGGACTCTAAGAAAACATAGCACACACAAAAAAACTATGCTTTATTTCTTACTTATAACAGTTAAGTTTCAGTTTCCAGCTTTTATTTTCTATTAGTTTTTTGGGTTTTGTTGGTTGTGGCAGTTTTGCTAGATAGAAAGTCCTTCTCTTCTAGCACCATTTTGTTACATTTAGCATACCCAGATTTGTTTAAAAAAGAATTAAATTCCTCAGTGCACTTCTTGCTGTCATTCCTAATTTTAAAAATATTTTAAAATTAAACTGATGCTGTCATATACTGCAGAATGAATTCACTGATATTACAGGATGGGCTTTCTTTATATACTGGAGATCAAGAGTGAATCTTGGAATTATTTTCAGATATGGAAAAAGGCAGAAATTGAGAGCAGATTTTCTGGAGTTAAAAGTTCAGTGAATTCTGTGAATCACAGTAATATTTTATTTGCATTTCTGTTCTTTAGCATAATCACAAAAAAGCCGCTTTATGTCTTCAGGGAGACAGGAAGGTAACTAATTTAAGATGAACTATTTCAAAGTTTAAGTAACCTAAAAAATAAAAGGAAAATGTAGCACATATTGTATACCTGTCAGCATGCTTTTTTACCTCTAAAGCTCGCAGATAGAACTTTATGTCTTCTTTCAGAAAGACCTGCATTTCTCTATCAATAAAACTATTTTGATAAGCAACGATAACTCAAAGAAAATGTTAATTAATCAAATATGAGTATATTGTCAACAGCCATAAGAGATAGATTAGTTATCTCTAACAAAATTTACAAAAGTCCAAGATTTTTAATGCATTGCAATTGCTAAAAATAATTTTAGTCCATGGAAATATAAACAGATCTAAAATTTGTACTCAAAGGTGTGCCAAATGTACGTAGTTCTATCTGAATCACATTTTGCAGGAACTTATCTGTGCTTGTAAGATAAATGTCAAAAGGACTAGCACATAAAATGTGCCTTTGTACAATAGTTTCATCTGCACTTCCTTGTTGAATTTTTTTTAATAAATATCAATAATGCTACAGCCTACAGTCACACAGCTTTAACATTCCAGATCATGACCATGAAGACATATCCATGAGGAAAAAAAAGAAAAAAAAATGTGCAAGATAAAATTTTAGAAATAAAAACTTGTCTTCTGTAAAATGTGGTTAAAGAGTATAGATATAGAGTGTAATAAGGAAAGAGAAAAATACAATGAAGTGAGACTTCGCCAGAATGAGAAAGAGCAATTTAATAACTAGCCTTTTATCAGACTTGCTCAGAGATTGTCTCCTTCTTTTGCTTTCAGTTCCATTCATGAAAATCTATAACTGAAAATGTATAATAAAGGTTAACATTGGCATAAACCATGACAGCAACATAATTTTGAATAGTGAAGGGAATTGTGTTCACTGGGGAATGAGAGAAAATTGAGAAAACTGTAACATCTGACAAAGTTTAACTGGAAACATCTTTTGCTAAAGGGCAAGAATTCCCAAATTACTTACATTTGATTACAAATGTCTCTTTTCCTTTCAAATAGATATTTCTTATCAAGGAGAAGTATAGTAATCACTGACCATCGGTAAATTGTCCCATATCACCATCCCTGGAAGTGTTCAAGGCCAAGTCGGATGGGGTTTTGGCTAATTTGGCCTAGTGGAATGTTCTCTGCCCTTGGCAGGAGAGTTAAAACTATATGATCTTTAAGGTCTCTTCTGAACTAAACCAAACCAAACCAAACCAAACAAACCAAACCAAACCAAACCAAACCATTCTGTGATTCTATGAATTTTTTAGAATATATCTGGAATTTTTACCTCACCTGCTATATTTCCTTACTCTCATCTTTGTAGTGGAGTTTTCTAATAGAGAATTTTAGTTGCTTCAAACTGTTTGGCTTTTCCTAAATCATTTTTTTGGGGGGAGGTTGTGTGTTTTTTGTTTTGTTTTGTTTATTTGTTTGGTTTGGTGGTTTTTTTTGTTTTGGTTTTTTTTTTGGTGGGGTTTTTTTTTGTTGTTTTGATTTGGTTTTTGTTGGTTTTTTTTTCCCCTGGTTGATTTTATTTGGACAACCTAGAAGAAAAACTGGTCATCTTATTGCAATTCACAGTCAAGTTCTGATTTTCATTTGATTCCAAATCTGAACAAAATGTTCAAATTTCTTCTCAGTGCAGCATAAAAACCCACAAGTGACAGTGTACTCCAAGCCCAAAATATATTCAAGTGATGCTGGCTATATATGATCTTGTTAGGGTGTATCAGAGGAAGCCAGCAGATAAGACTTTATAAATATATTACTTACATGGAAAGTTATGATGATGTGACAATGATGATCTTGAAATATACATATATATCTACATGGAAGTTGGAATAGATGACCTCCCGAGGTCCTTTCCCACATTCCTATGATCTTGTAATTATTTGGTGTTTTTTAATGTAAGAACATGCAGAGATACTGTGTCACATTGCCAACATTTGATTTCACTGAATGTCTTTAATTATTTATTTCCAGAAATGCCCAGTACCTTATGGGACTCTACCTTCTATCTCAAAATAATACCAATAAATTCCTTCAAAACACATCACCTTTCTTGATGACATTTTTCTCTCATTTATCAAGGAGACGAGCAACATGTTCTGAGATCTGTGCAGTGAAAGAAATTCTCTTTATTATAGAAGTCGCTTTAGTTTCCATTAATTGAACTAGGATTCCCTTCAGTTTACACTAGTGTGTTTATTTTTTCACAGTTAATTCTAAAGTGTTATACTTCATACGAAACATTAAAGGGATGGAGAAAATTGTGGTCAGTGGAGGGATTTATTTTCTTCAATTTTCTTGACAGGATAGTTTTTTTTCCTTCCATTTAATGAGAACAGCAGAAGTATTCAGGCCCATTCATTAATATTATGAAAGCATTAAAAAAATGTAGGTAGCGTCCTATTTTTTGTATTTGTGATTTAGTCATTGGATATTTATTGTTACTGGCATAAGACAGAATTTGGTACTGTTTTTTGTCTATTATACCTTTCTCTCATTCCGCCTCTTTCCCTCCAGTGTACACACACAATATAGTCAGAGTATTCACAGCCACCTGGAGGAATTGATGGAGAGAAAAGCCAAATTATGTCCTTGTTGTGAACTTTTTCAAATATCCTTGACTGAGCAGTGATAAATACCATGAAATCCAGGTGTGGTGAAGCTTTGTACCACTTCCTCCTCTCCATCAAGCTCAAAGACTGCTTGATTGAGTTCCAACTCCAGGAGAAGTTAATTTATCTTGTCCTCGAGTGGCAGGGTTAGACTCCAGACAGCTCTTGGAGTAGGCATTGCAACTTCTAGTTCTTTATATTGCAGACAATTCTGTTTAGTAGTGGTCTGGTTGTGTTGTGTTTGAGAACAGAAATGGATTCCCTCCTTTAAACCAAAAAAAGGGAAGGTTGTCTATACAAACAAAATGCACTTGTTGTAGGTGTCAAGATCCTTAGAACAGGCTCTTGTGTAAATTCCAGAGAATGCAGGAATTTACACAAGATGACTGAAGCTTATTTCTTCAGATTTGCCACACAAAAGAAAAGTTTGGAACTTTCCAAAACATAGCCTTCTATATAAATAAAAAGCTACTAAAAAAATATTTGTAGACATGGCACCATCAGCATATTTTCATTAACATGCAGAACACCTCAGCATCAGATGTATCAGCATTGTTATCTAAGAGTTTGTACGATTCTCCTACTTACGGATGACTGATAAGAAGAGTTCCAGTTTCCAATAAAATCAATTACAAATCTCCTTCTAGTTTTAGTGGGATATGGATCATGTCCACAGTGCATCATGTCATGAACTGTTATTATAATTCCATACACTTTGTTAAGTTCAAATACGTGACTTATAAAAATGCAAGCTGCAGCAAAGTCTTCATCTTGGTGTCTCTTTAAATGTAAACATATGCCTTTACGCACCCAACAGGTGCTCTAAGCTGAGTAAAATCCTGAGTCTCTGTTTCACGTGATAAAAACTACTGATGTTCATGCTCAGGTCCCTTGAGTATGACACAAAAGTAAGTTACAAGTAGCTCTGTAACTATTGAGGCATCACTCAATTCTTACTTGCAACATCTGTAAAAAAATAAAAATAACTGAATCCGTTGAATAGAGGAAAATAAAAAAAAATAGCTCTCTTCTGAGAATGCATAGAAAATACAACTACAAAATACACAAAAGATGAATGTTTACAAGGGTAAGGAACTGTATTAGAGGGTAAAAGTCTTTCTGAGCTTCTAAAATGCATGGCTGGCTACAACTGTGCATGTAGAACAGATCTCTGTTTTCTTTTATTAAGTGTTTGTATTACTATCAAATACCTGTAATTAAGATATTACAACTAAATTATTTCTTAAAAACAAGGATGAGGAAACCCTGAACTTTTGTGTCTTTTGTGAGCTCCCCTACCCAGTACCTCGTCATTCCATAATAATGTATAAAGTTATTATTAATGTATTCTAGCATCAGGATATAGTCAAGGTAACAGATCCTGTAGGATTTCTGTGGTTATGGTAAAAATGTACGAATTTTTAGGGGTAAATGAATTAATTCAAATCTATGTATTAATCAGAAAATACTTCTCAGTGTTGTTAGATTTGTTCTCAAATACAGATGGTTGAAAAATACTTAGTGAAACAGCTTTGTTTTAAAAATCAGTTTTGCTTAAAATGAAACTGACTAATTTTAATTTGATAAAACTTTAATCTGAGGAAAGTTAAAAAGAATAATTTCAGCTCTTCTGTTTTGTTTTAAATTACTGTAAGGACTTAGAGATCACAGTTGCCTGTCTCAAACGCTGTTTAGGCCACAGAAGGACTTTGCCATGAGATAAACACAGAATGGAGTGACAGGATGGCATTAACTCCAGGCCTGGCAGAGATGAGGTCTGGCTAGCACATCCTGGGTAATGTGTCCGGACAAAAACTCCCACTGTGGCAAACTGTGTGAAGAAGAAACTGCTTGCATGCATGTCAAAGATCACCCCAAGTTATGGGGCAGATGGCATCTGTGACCAGCAACCACCACCAAAGCCCCTACCCCGGAATATGCCTCCATGGATAAGTCCCTGTACTAGAGATAAGATAAAGGTTGTTCTATTGTCTAGGTGTTATCTCAGACCTAGGGGGAAGTTAACAAAGCTGGGGAGAAAGAATATATCACTGATAATGGACACAAAGAATGCAGAATTTACAGGCCACAAGGAAAGACAACTCAGCAACTGTGCTGAAATCAGCTTTGTTTGCTAAAATGTATAAGTAGGGAAAAGTTTCAATGACTGGGACCCTCACCACTGAGAAGCCCAGGGTAAAGAAAGACCAACAGGACACTCCTGGATCTGCTTGATCTCCCACTCTCTCTCTCTCTCTCTCCCCTCTGCCTTTTCTATTTCTTTCTATTTCCCTACCTCAGATTTTTTGTTAAATAAAATCTGTATTATTGACTTCAGCATATTGTTTCATTTGCACCTTAATTTGGGCAGAGACATGTCTCACTAATCACATCTTAGCAAATACTGACCAACTTTGATATGTTAACAATTATATTTCATTTATATTGTTTTGTTGCATTTCAGCCTTTACAGCAATGTATGACTTTTTTTGGAAACTACATGTTTACAATATTACACAGATTATATAAATACTATAATGTGGTCTGATACCAAACCAGAATAATTGACTTTATAGAAACGCAAAAAAAAATTCACACACTGGAAACAAATTGCAGAAAAATCTGCTAAGAACTTAATCTCATATAAAAATGTCACATTCTTCCATTAAATACAAATTTCAAATACCACCAGTCTTGGTAGAGCTTCCATAAAACTCATTATATGACTGAGTTCACAGCACAGTTTCTGTGATTCTTTTGAATGTAAAATCATGTAAAGGATTTGACAAAATGTAATATTGTGTTTTTCTTGAATGAAGTGACAATATCTTAAGATAGTAATAAGTGATATTACAAGCATACTGGAGAAACCATAAGAATATGAAAAAGGATTAGGAGCCAAAGAAAACACCATCACCAGTTACTTAAAATAACTGGCCAAGAGGCTTATTTTAAGCAGTATAATCACTAAATTGTTAAGGCTGAAAAAGACCTTCAATTCTTGGAGCTTTTTTCCCTTTTAGTGAAAACAAATACATTGGCTTAGAAAACAGAGCTGGACTAGTAGACAGCAGCAGAGTCACTTACTAGTATTGGTATGGCTTTTGCATTGTCCTCCACAAATCACAGCTTGAGAAAAATTTTAAGAGCTTCTTACAAAATAAGTTACCTGTGGGAAAAGCTCTGTGTTCCTGAATAACTAACTGTTACACTGCATTAGGTGTGCTACTGGAACACTAGTTTAGTTCATCCAGCAGGAAACCAGTTCCTGTTCTCCAAGCCTGCTCTGGTGTATGACCCAAAGCAGAGTTAGGGGGAATGATAAGGAGATTCAGTTAAAACGTGCACTCTTGATTAGAATTAAAATGCTGCTGTAGAGGCATCCTCTACCTCTGGGTCAGATACAATCCAGAGAAAACTCGGCAGTGATTCGCAAAGAAGTTAAGGGCATGGTCAGGTTTTTATCTCTCAGTATTCACACAGAAAGAGTGACAGAGCTCATAGCAAAAGGGAGATAAGCTCAGATGCTACCAGTATAAAACTCATCAGCTTTTCTGCATACCTAAAGCCCAATTCTGAGCGTATAAAACCTTTCTATGTTTCTCTCTGCTTGCCAAATCATTTACTGCTGAAACATGTTTCTGTAGCTCAACAGCATAGACCATGGTGAGATAAGGCATGACAATGACAGAATATCAATCAGCAATTGACAGAGCAGTGAATTGGCTGAATTCCAGCAATTCTGGGATTTTAGGAATAGCCATGAGGTGTATCTGTCATACACCACACTGACAAGAGAGCGTTTGTTCAATTTCTTCTGGTATCTAAACCAGACAGGTGTGGAATAAGGAAAAGTTTTAGCTTTATTTAAAACAAGTGTATAAAATATTAAGAAATTAGGTCGTGTTAAATAAAAAATAAATGGTAGCATTATTTTCCTCATGGCAGATCTTAATCTTTTGGTTTTGTTTTGCTACCTGACATATTAAGACTTCAACAGTCCATATGAAAATGTAATGTATGCTTTCCTTCCAGTTGTATCAGTAGGTATTGAAAAGTTACTGATCATTCACTGAAAACTTGTATTACAGGAGTTGGGTAGTTAAATATGGATTTTTTTTTTTTTCTAGTCTTCAAATACTGCATGTTAACATTCTAAAGTATGCACATTTTTTTCAAGCATGTTGCACAAATATCTTTTTCAATGGCTGCACCATCTGGTAAAGACAACCATAACTTTCTTCTTTTTATTATAAATATATATGCATACATGTAAGTAAAAAAAAAAGGTAACAATATACGTATACATATTTTAGAGATCGCTCAATTTCTACAAAGAAAGAAGGATTTTCAAAAAAGTTTAAGAGAAATTTAAAACTGATCTCTTTAGTCTATAGATATGTTACTGGAGATGCTGATCAGAATGTGAATTATTCATAACCAGAACTGTCAAAAGTTAACTCTAAATACCTGAAGGGATATCTACTCAAAGCAGATAGTTTTGGCATGTTCACTTTTCAACATGACATTACCAAGACTCATATTTTCAAAAGGTAAATTTTCTATGATGCTCTATTTAGTGTAGGAGAATATGGAAGTGTTTTTCATTAAGAGAAATTTTGACTAGAATAAGAGGGGAAAAGTAGTGCTTCTGTCACTTTCACATATAAAAAATCATGAAGACAGGCACAGAAAGGAAATTTTTGGACGAGACTTCATAGTAAGATAGGCAGAACAATATATCAAAAAGTCATTTTGCCAGTCTAATGTCACAATTCAGTGATATACAAATCCTAGGTAATTCTACTATGGTCAAGTATTTTATTGCTCTTGCAATTTAAAATTTCATTTAATTATTTGTTTCCTGAAAAACGCTTATAAAATATGAAAAAACCCCATCTTTGTGATAAGTCATTAACAAAATCCCTTGAAAAATTAATTTTTAAAAACCTAACTGTCCAAGAAGCATATTTTTACAATTTTACTGATAAAATTGTGTTTTCTTCATTCAGAATATTGGGGGTTTTTTGTTTCAAAAGCCATGTTTAATACAGCACATTCTAAAAGATTAAGCTACAATATTTTCTATTAAAGTTGAATGAAAAATAGAACTTATTGAAATTCTGATAATTTAATCCATTTTACTTTTTTTTCTTCATTCCTTTTGTTATGATTTAATCATTTCAGGTTGGCAGTCAAGTGGTTTCTTTAGTCCTCAGTATTTTCAGAGGATAAGCATTTTTTTTCTCTAGTTAGTTCAATACTGGTTCTAATTTGGTAGGGACCATCACCTTAAAGGATAAATTACAGTGTAGTAAGATTATGGAGGCAAAGCTCTTCTCCCAGAGGCACTACAACATAAACTGCTATGGAAGGAGGAAGCAAATGATAAAAAAAAAGGATAGTCTGTTTTGCAGATGATGAAGTCGTGGCAGCAGAAGGTTTAGACACTTTTTCAAAAACAGAGAAGCATGGCTGGGGTATTTAATATGCAGAATGTTGCATGTCTGCCCTACGAGGATGGCAGTGTTCAGTCTGCACACAAATGTGAGAATCAGTTCAAGTTAGTGGACACAGTGGAAATCCTTGCCTCCCCTACCACAGTCTCCTGCTGAGGCCAAAAGGGGAATGGTCTGGTCAAGACCTTAGCTTGATGCCAGTTCATTCCTACTCTTTGTATGCATGCTTGTACTTCCTAGTAATTCAAATTTCTGTTCAAAAAGAGTATATGGTAAAATGAGTCAGGCTACCCATTTTTTTAAACTTATTTGTCTATGGTCATCTCAGGATTGTGAAAATTTCTATCTTCTTGGTGAAAAATTGCAGCTTCTCTTCCTTGTATAACCAACAGTCTTTATTCTGGTCAATAGTGTTAGTCCAATTTACATCAGTGAGTATATCCAAAAAAATCTTTTAACAAGCACTTCACCCAAGCAAGGTGGATATTCATCTCACCTAAACGCACACATCTAACCGTATCTGTTTATATCCCTGCAGGTAACCCTAAGCTCTCTTTCTAAAAAAGTGAGAAAAATTATTCACTTTTAGAATGCAATCCATCTAATTTGGCATCCATATCTACCTCAGAGTGAGACAGATGATGCTTTAGAAATATATATAAGGCAAGTCTAGGGAAACTACCTTAATTGAAGACGTTCACATTGTACATGTCTTCTTCTGTTAGATTTTTTTTCTGTAGATACACAGCTATAAAACAGAAACCTTTGATATTCCTATAGCAAGGAACATGTTGGATATTTGCAAAGCGACAAAAATAAACAGCTTATTTTTCTTACAAGTGTTGGACAAAACAGAAGTGCTATGGGGAAAAATCAGTGTCACTTTGAAGGAAAGTAGACCAATGAGTTTTGAGTCCATCTGTTTATCACTTGAGCTTCATATTTTGATCCCATGCATTGAAGGGTCAGAACAAAATGACCTTTTAGTTCAGGACTTGTCTTTCCCTTAATTTTTTATTATTTTATCATCATAAATAGCATTTGCAAATGTAATACACATGGATTGTGTTGTATTAAACCTTTGAAAGACTGCTGCTTTCTTATAAGATACTGAGAATAGAAGGTATCTTTTATATCATTTACTTACAATGCAGAAGTTCACTCCCACATCTCAGTGATTGTGCCAGATGTAACCAAAATCTACTATTTTTAACTCCAACTCCTTTTGCTAGAGAAGAATCTATGTTTTGTTCCAGTGCCTATTCCTTAAGAAAGGTCACTTCTGTGAAAAAAAATTGTTTTTTCTGCCTAGAGATGGTGTAGAAGTAAACATGCTATCGTGTTTCTGACTGCAATAGGTTGTGTTCTATTATAATTTAAATTAAATTTAAAAGTGTAAAGCCTCAGCTATGTGAGAAGAATGAAGTAGGGTGATATTATATGGTATTCCAAATAAGAAAATTAAAATTAAACAAAAAAAAAAGTATTTAATCTAAGGTACGTATAAAATATCCACCTATACCTTACTGGTTTTTGTAGCCATGCATCTGTCTGAGACTTTATAATTTATCATTGAATGGATGAACACACCCATGTGATTCAAAGAAGTCTACAAAGACAGCATTTTCAAATTTGTTCTACTTTATTGTTAGAATGAAACTAAATGATAAAAATCATCAAAAGGATCATTTTCTCAGAAGTGTAAAGTAACAGTAAATAATAGATTACAAGAGAGTACATTGTTGCTATTGTCTGGCTTTGACTGTCATCGCTGTAAGTTTATGCACCAAGAAAACAATTGTTTTGCAAATTCTTACTGGAACAATGTATATTAAGAACACAGTTTAAGTTATACCATCACCTTATTGCTTTACACATTGAATCTCATAGCATTTCCTAACAGGGTACCCTTAAATGTACCACATCTAAATAGTGATAATATTAAAACTTATATTATCTTTGTAGCTATGACTATAAAAAAAAATTGCATGCCTTAATTATAAACTGATGTGTCAAAAGCTGTATGCAATTTCTCTGCAGTCATATGCATGATTTTTAGCAGTAGATTTAGCAGTAGGGAGGAACATTAACAAGAGTGAGTTTTTAATTTATTTTTCTTATATTTGATTACTCAAATTTTGTGTATATTCTATGATAAATTTCTTCAGTAGTGCATTTGTCCAACTGCTCTTTCTTACCCATTAAAGAAAGGCAGATATGGAAAATTTTGTTGTCTAATTGTTAATAATATTTAATTGTCTTCAGTAAATTTTTGTTCGTCTTCATCAAATATAGACCTGCCCATAAGATGACACAGTTGCATTGTAACACAAAGTGTCTATCTTGAGCCAGTAAATTAAACTAATTTTCAATCTGGTGTCCTAACCTAGTATTTCCTCAGTATAATAGGGACAAGTGAAATCAAATCTGATCTTGGTCCATTGCATCTGTTCTATGATAGTGTCTGGGTTCTGGCCAAGACAGGGCTAATTTTTTTGCAGTAGTGGGGAGAGGGCGTGCCCAGGGCATGAATGTTGTTCTGTACCACTTCAGGTCATTGCCAGGGGCAGGGGGGAGGGACTCTCTTCTGGGAAGAAGGGGTTCCTTCCAGTAGATAAAATTTGGCAGATGGAGTGCTCTGGTATTTGTTTATTATCAAGGGCTTTCTGTGAAAATCATTCCTTTTTTCTTATACATTTTGTTATTAACGTTGTTGCTGTTACGCTTTGTTTTATTATCTCATCGCTGTTTCCAGTAAATTTTTCTTATCTTAACATGTAACCTTTGCCTTTTGTTCCTCCAACTGGAGGTGACAGGGACGGAAAGTGGCACATAGGTTTTTTTAGTGGGATTACTACATTGGAGAATACAATTCCTAAACCATGACAAATAGATAAACAAAGGTTCCCTGATAATCCTTGCCAGATGCTGCTCAAAATTCACAACAAGTCCAAGAGAACACTTCAAAATAGTATTTTTTCATTAGCAAGGAGTGGATATTAAATAAAAGGAGGAGTTTGAATTCAAAAGGTTGGATAAAAAGTCAGAATAGAGATCATTAGGGCTGAACTACCTGCAAAACAGAAAATACCACAAATAAACACAATGGTCTGAGGTTTCAATGAGGAGGTATAAGTTGTTTAGGTATTTTCAAAGAATATAATAAAAGATAGACCTGTACAAACACAGCCTAGTCCAACATACATAAACCTAACAGATACCCTGGTGTGGAAAAAAAAAAATTAAGGTTAAACACATTGAATTCTCAAATCCTGGATCCTGAACAAGACAAAATAGAATTCCCAAAGATCTATTAGTGTTTCAGACATACTCCTTTTTCAAATATTTTTTGTAAAATTAGCTTACCTACGTAACAAATAAAAAAAAATGTTTTCACATTTATCTTCTCATACACTTGTGACATTATGCTGAATGTACATTTGTTGTAAATGGAATTAATAATTGCTTAAAAGACAAGTCTTATTTTAATTTGTAAGTGATTCATATGACCTCATTGTGCAAGATTTCTCACAGAATATATTTTTGGAAGAAAAATGGCATTTACATTTTGCTGGGTATTCAATCAGGAAGATCACATCACATGCTTAATATATGTCAGCAAAATATTTTTTATTTTAGGAATACTTCAAGTTTGTTTGATTTTTATTCCCCATGGCCTTGCACCATTCTCTTCTATTGAAAATTAGTATAAACAAGACATTGGGATTTCCTTCTATGCATACATGATTTGGAGTCTAAATTCCATTTTCAAGAATGAAAATATACTTTTGCAGATTACTGTAAGGTAACAAATAACTACATAACTGCATTTCTGTTACTCCGTGTTATTTTCCAGGTACCTTTTCTCTCCTACTGCATCCCATACAATATGTGATGTAATGTGATGTAGCCTACCTTAATAAAAGTGCAATGACACTGAACTTTTAACGGGTAATACAAATCATATTTCCATGGAAACTTGCCGTGAAAGTATCATGTATAATAACTACTTACTGCCTGGGAATGCTTATTTGTTAAAACTCTTAGGTTCTTAAATGCCCAAAACCCATGACCCTTTTATACTACCTACAGTAAAATTTAGCAAGTATAAATAATAAATCCAGCAAGCCTAGGTTTATTATTTGATTTTCTTTTTAAACAGATCAGGAAGTAAGCCTGGTTCTTCCTTACTTCAATGAAAGTATGACAAAGTTACAATGAAGGGAAATAAAACCAATGACTCCAATTAATCATTAATACACTAAGGGACTGTTGCAAGTGTTCTTAAAACCATAAAAAACAGCCCTTCTCTTATTGTAAGGTAGGTGTGAAGGTAGTACTAGATTTAAAGAGTTTGGGTTGATACTATATCAAAAGTGTAGAGGGCAATGGAATGAAATGTGTTCTGGAAATAGTTAAGTACACTCTAGAGATTGCCTTCTGTAGGAAGTTATCCCTAGGTCAAAAGAAAAACAAAAACAAACCAAAAAATAAAAAACCCCACAACCTTAAAAAGAAACAGTACAGAAGACCTTGTGTGTTTGGCATACACAATATGGATGTATCCATTTTGAATAATAATCAAACCATGCTCTGCATCCTGATTCTCCTGTGCTGGCCCCACACAGTCCTTACAGCTACTGAACCTCGGTTTAAAAAAACAAGGTTATGCAAGTGATAATTGGATATTTGTATAAATCAGTTTAGAATCTTATTAACATTTTTACTGACTTGATAAATCTGGCACTTAGAAGCCCTCGTCCCTCTGAAACTCATTCAACAGTTTCAGTGAGCTTCTTGTAAGGGGTGTCAGGGCCTGAGTTAAATAGCTTCTGATGTTAAATATCTACATTCAAGAGTCTAAATAGCAAATATTTGTAAGGGGAACAAAGACAAGTATCTTTGCAACTCGAACTTCAAGCATGCAGATATGTAAATTTCTTCTGGTAGAAAACAGACAAGATTTCTCCTGAAATTTTGCATGTGTACCTATTCACTTTTACACTAGTTTATCTCAGAGATAAACTGATTACAATTTTCATGTTCAAATGCAAGCAAAACTTGCAAATGATTAAAAAAAAATCAATGAAGATTCTCATTATATTGCAACATGGAGTGAGAGTAGAAGTGGAAATAATAAGAAAATCCTGCTCAAAGCAACTCTGTGAATATTGAGAAATGTAAAAGGGGAGGCATCATCAATAAGGGCAATGCAACTACATCTAACTGAAGCCTGACAATAGAAAATATTAAAATGGAAAGTCTTTTATAGCCAGTGGCTCTTCAAACCCAAATCTGAAACTAAGAGATGAAAATCTGAGGGCAGCAGGAGCTCCAACTCAGAAATCGCAACAGAAAAGAGACAACCCAGAGGCAACATTCATTCAAACTCTGATGATCAGTCTGAAAGAATAAAGCCTGAGGCCAAAAAACATTCATACCCTAGCAGTAAATTTGAAAGGAGAAAGCTTTAGGGCAGGAATTGCACAGGTCTTAACAATGAGCTGGCACAGAGAGATCTTCAGGACAGCCCCCAGTCAGGACCTGGGACCGGAAAAGTGAGGAGTTAGCAGGGGACTGTGTGCATCCAAGAGCCTCTGATAATGATCTTCACTGAACCTGTCTTATTCTGGCCATTACCAAAAACTGAATTTAAATTAATGCATGGCATTGCATACTAAAGGAGTATAGTAAGAGAAAAACCTGGAGAGGCATCATAGCTAGTCCAAGACTGAAGCTGCATCCTTTAGTGTGCAAATCCAAGCTATCACTTTACATTAACAAAACTGACTGGTCAAAGAGCTTGCCTAATGTGAGTTATATCTCATCAAATTATCTTTTCTCAGGATATTCAAAACTCTATAGTAAAACTTAAGAAAAGTGACTTTCTCTACACTCAATATAGGCTGTATAACTTCTTTTGTTTTATTTTATCTTACTAGTATATACTATGTAGTGATCAATGCTTGTAAATTTAAAGGTAAAAATGTAAATAAAATATTTGCCAGTAATATGGAAAAGAGTTTTGTAAAGATGTAGTTTTGCAAAGGGAAAAATTCTTACTTAGTAAATCTTTGCAAGAATTTTGCCTTTCTGAAAAATAATGAAACCTCTACATTAAGCTTTTCAGGATCATATGCAGACTGCCTAATTTACATATCCTGGTGTATAGAACAGAGATGTTTCTTCCATTTGAACAATCCTGACTTCCTAAACCAGGATCCTAAAATTCATTCATAAGGCAGCGGAGTGAAAGAAGCACCCCAGAGGTCTCCAGAGGGCAGCTCAGAACCCTGATAGTGGGGAACTGCTCTGAAGACAGTTTAAGAAAGGAGATTTTAGAGTTGTGCTCCCTGAAATTCCTCCGTGTTTAGCCAATTAACATCTAATGTCATAAACACCCACTGGTACCTACTGATAACCAAAGCATAAGATCTGGAACAACCCTAAGGACCTGAAAAACTGAATAATATCCCTTTAAATGTATCATATCTTTCACTGCATATATCCTCCTATGACTTACGGAATCAGGTTTTAATTTTTGTGGTATTTTTTTATATCCTTTCTTAAAACGTACCTTCAATTAAAAGCATGCCCACTATTCAGAGGCCAATTGCAGCAGTTTTTAATATATACAGGGGTTTGTCATAATATTTCAATCCTTTCAAACATATGCTGAATATGCTGTTTCTTCATAGGAAGTAATAAGCTTTCAAACCTTTATTCTCATTATCCTCAAACTATTTTAGGTTTTAATTTAGAAATGGAACGACTTGTAGATTCTTCCCATGACCACAGATTCTTTCTTCCTTTAATGAGGTAGTAGTTGATGCCTCTTAATAGGAATGTCTGACTGTTCTGCTTCACAGCAATTCTTATATATTCAAGAATTATGGAAGTAATCACGTTCTGAAGGAATATATCCCACTACAGCTAGTGATATGGTTCTCAGATTTCCAATTTACGTGTTTCAAATTAATGGCTGTTTACTCTGCTGTATAATAAAAAGGGTAATTATCACTGAAGCTAATTCATTACATAGTACTTTATTTCTGAGATTCACAGTCTTTCCATGTAGAGGGCACAAAGTAAGCAATTACAATAAGCATATATCTGTCAAGATATAAGGTAACATTTAGATTACCTAAGCTGCTTCTTGCAAAGACTCATCACGATGCCATTTAAAAGACTTTAAAGGATTGTATTTGTCATCTGAAATTGATCAGGAAAAAAGCAAATTGGGAGAAACTGAGGACAAGAGGTTTAAGCAACAACAATCTAATTTTTAATATAACGTAGATTTCATTCACTACTGGTTTAATTTATACCATTTGTTCAACACTGCCTTCAGCACTTAAGGGAAAATAAGACTGAATGATATCGCCTGCTCTGTAACATAGCACTCATTAAATATCCTTGAATATACGTTTCATCAATACTACAGTTTAGTAGAAGAAAAATTTGAGTGTCTTTATTCTTCAGAAAAGTTAAGATCTGGTTTTTGTTCTTTGGAGTCTTACCAGGTCGGTTGTAAGCAGAACAGGAAATGCAAACAACCTACCAGAGAAAGAAAATCCATCCAGGAAGGAACCATCATCTGTTTCTTTTTCCAGCTTGCAGTGTTTTCTCAGATTTAAGGAGAGGGGGTAGCAGGGACTGTTTAGAAACACTGAGCTAAGCATTTGAAATAGAAAAGGACTCCCAGCTGAAGATGTCTATGGATGCACACACAGTACTTTAAACAACAAAACTTAAATATAGCCCGAAAAGAGACATTCTTCATACATTACTTGCTTTGTTGTTTGTTTTTATCAACATAAATACTACAGCTAGACTACCAGAAGAGCTGTTAGAGCTTTTAAAGGGAAACTGCTACTATTGAACAATGGGTAGTGTTCATTTGATTCATGTGTATATGGCTGCAATGCTGACGGAGAAACACAAGTTGAAAACACTGTACACAGGTGAAGACTTCTGAAATACAATACTATCAGTATTCTTCAAAATTGTTGGTAGTGTTCCTCTTTATAGTGTTTAGGTCCTTAGTTGAAGTCAGCGTAGTTTGGCTTTGTTGCACAGCTTGCGAGGGAAGAAGGGTTTAATATTTTTAGGAGGTTTTTTACATACTATACATGTATTTCTATACAGATTTCTTTAATTGTTTCTCTCAATTACTTGTCTCAATTTGAATCAAGTTAAGCTAAAGAATTAACAGAGCTTTATAAATGAAAAGTAATTAATTAATAATTACTGAGTATATGCATATTTCTCTCTTTTATGATTCTGTATGGCTGAACTCTTAGAAATATTTATCTGTTAAGGTAAGTTTTGTTATATATTTTAAGCATGATTATTTTCATGTTTTTGGTGTAAGTTATGTGATTATCTCTCCTCCTCTTTTAAAGGCAAATAATGAATGGTCTATATAAATGGAAGATTATTGCAGTCTTAAAATATTCAGTAATTAAAAAGACACTGGTACATTATGGAAATATTGAAAATAGCTAATTATTATTTAAGAAAGTAAAAAGTGTTTCTGAGCATGAGCAACTTTATGTTCTCTCATTAAAGAAGCTGATCTAATAAAAGACTTTAAAGATTTAGTATTACTGTTTGAGAAATGTGATGCTTACTTCTTTAGTCAACAAAGCAAAATAGTAAAACTCAAATACTTTACTGTGATGCAAAATATTTTCTAGATACAACAACTTATTTCTCAGTTCAAAATTTGAGAAAATGTAATTCAAATTGTGATTTATGAAGGTATTTGAAGAAATAAGAGATGTTATAAAGTTGCAAAGAGAGTGTCTGCTGGTCAATACTATACTAAATTCAACATTAGTGGAAGACTTACTTCAGATGATGACTTGGACATTGAATTAGGATTTCAGCCAAATATCAGACCCATAGTCATGATTCTGAAATTCAGGTCTAGCTAAATACATATGACTACAATAGCAATGATATATGTAGAACTCATTGCAGCATCTGGTCCCTCTCGTAGTTTAGGTCATCTTCCATTCAATCTCTGAACCAGTATAAACAGTATGACATCTCAGGAAGTACAAGCTGTAGCTGTGCATTGACTGTAAAATGCTTTGGGCAAAATGAAAGATTTGAAGAGGGTTATTCTGGAAACTACTTTACATGCATGATTTTATTTTGCTTCTGAATTATAGATATGGCAGTTCATTCCTGTGTCATTCATGAGCCTGCCGTTGCAAGCAAAAATAAAGAGTAGGTTCTTACACGTGTATGTAAACTAAATCACTATGTGTATATACACGTATACACACACATTTTAAACTTGTACAGAGCTTCTTCTCAAATGCACCTTTTAAAAATCTAAATCTGAAATTTTAAATACAATGCTGATTTAGTTGTATTGCAAATGACAAGTAAATTGGGAATCAAGATCTGCTATTTGAATACTTAAGCGTCATATTTTCTTTCCCTAAACTTTTTTATTTACCTTTATTTAATAAATCACTAAGTGCTTATTAATGAAGCCTAGAGAAAATACTTTTAAAATAAAAATAAATGTTTTCGCTTCATTTAGTAAGACGTGAAATCTTTCATTTGCCTTTTGCTTGCTTACAGGGGTATTTTCTCCACAAGTATCTCAGAACACGTGAGATTTCTGTTAGGAAGATTTATAGTGTTGAAGTATTCACTTAAAAATGTAAAATACAAAATAAATTACAACAGGAGAGAAAAAAAATCAGTCATATTTTCATTTCAAATAGTGAATTCAACCTTCTAGAGTCAACACAGAAATCCATGTAATAAAATTTCAAAAGAAATACAGTGAACAACATATTGAAAAAAGTTTACCACCTCTAACCAGAACCTTCTCTTCTTTTGTCAAACACTTTTTGCTGTTTTTGAGAAAATTGGTCTGTAAACAAAACACTGCACTGCCTCGACAAACAAAGTAACACTTGACATGAATTCATGAATAGAAAGCAGCCTTACTGTCAATGTTAAAAATGTAGCACATGCACATATTTTGAATTAAATCCTAATTAACACATTGGGAGTGTTTCTACTGAGTTCAGGGAGCCCATGGTGTCCATCTCACTAGGTTTGTCAGAGAAAGCAGGCGATGTGACTCTACCTGCATTTAAACATCACCAGATCAGGCTCAGTAATACAAACTTTCCTCTAGCAGTAGTCACTGGAGATTTTAAAGATGGCTATCTATCATGTCTGTTTCAGAGGCAGGGAGGCTAAGGCTCAGAGACTTTACAATTGCCACAATAACTGCCTTGTAAATTCCATCATTCCTTGGTCGGTGTTGGGTGTTCCCTCTTCCCTTGCTACAGCATTTCCACTGTAACACTGGAAAATTAACAAATTAATTTGTAATTAATTCTCTACTTGAGAATACAAGGAATGGCCACAGAATTCCTGAAAAGTAATTATTCTGACCTTAGAGCAAAGCATTTCATGCATTTTTCTTTGTTAGCATAACCTTCTTGGAAACCAGGATAAATAGTGCTTTCCACAGATCATAGAATCATAAAATTGATTTGTTTGGAAAAGACCCTAAGATCCTCAAGTCCAACCATTTTCCCAGCACTGCCAAGTCCACCACTAAATCATACTCCTGAGAACCACATGTATAAGTCTTTTAAATACCTTCAGGGATCTTCACACCACTGCTTCCCTGAGCAGTCTGTTTCAATGCTTGATAATCCTTTTAGTGAAGAAATTTTTCCCAGTATCTAATCTAAATAGCCTGGGTCCTGCTGGCCACACTATTGCTGATCCAAGACAGGATGCCATTGGCCCTCTTGGCCACCTGGGCATATGCTGGCTCATGTTCAGCTGCTGTTGATCAGCACTCCCTGGTCCTTTTCCATTTTCAAGACAGTCTGCCCCCAGCCTGTAGCACTGCAGGGGGTTGGAGTGACCCATGTGCAGGACCCAGCACTGGGCCTTGTTGAACCTCATACAGTTGGTCTTGGTTCATCTTGATCTTGATCCGGCCTGCCCAGATCCCTTGGTAGAGGCTCCCTGCCCTCCAGCGTATTGATACCCCTGCCCAACTTGGTGTCGTCTGCAAACTGAGGGTGAACTCAATCCCCTCATTCAAGTAGTCAATAAAGACATTAAACAGGACAGGACCCATTACCAAACCCTGGGGAACACCAGTTGTGACTGGCCACCATCTGGATGTAACTCCAGTTACCACCACGCTCTGAGCCTGGCTGTTCACAGTTTTTTACCCAACAAAGGGTACACCCATTCAAGCTATGAGCAGCCAGTTTACTCAGGAGAACACTGTGGGAAATGGTGTCAAAGGCTTTACTAAAGTCCAGGTAGACTATGTCCAAAGCCTTCTCTTCATCCACTAAGCAGGTCACCTTGCCATAGAAGGAGATCAGGTTGGTCAAGGAGGAAACGCCTTTCATAAACCTATGCTGGCTGTGCCTGATGCCCTGGTTGTCCTGCATGTTTCATGTGATTGCACTCAAGATAATCTGCTCCACATCATTCCCCAAAACCATGGTCAGACTGACTGGGCTATCATTCCCCAAATCCTCCTTCCGCCATTCTTATAGATGGGCATCATAAAGACTGGCCTGCAGTCATCTGAGACCTCTGCAGTTAGCCAGGACTGATGGGAAATGATCTGCTATGCAAGTACAAATTCCACTCCTAATTAATTAAAAATTAACATAAAGTATGAGGTCGCTCTGAAGGTGGGAGCAAAAATGTGGCTGAGGGAGGTAGCTGCAAAGTACATACAGATGTTGGGGGTTAGTTACTATGTGTGTATGGACTGTTAAAGGGAAACACCAGCAGAAAAAAGATGAACATAAGACATCTAGAATGGATTGCATTCCTTTGCAAATTACTAACTGACATGCAAATCAAAACTGACATGGTAATTGCCTACATTTGGGTAAGTAAATATTTCCCAAATCCTCACCAGCGTAATGGACCATTAACTTTCCTTCAGTATCTTTCCTTCCTGTACTTTTAGAAATAAAATTTAGATGAAGGACACATGCTGGGACATAGCATTCCCTCTCATGCTGTAGGTCAAATAAAATACTGTAGTAAAGATGTAATAAATTAAGTTAGATTTTCAGAAGTGTATTATTTTATGCTGTATCAGCTAATCCTATTTAAAATATAAAGCACAAAGACATCATCTGCCACTGAAGGTAGACAAAGGGAGCCACTGGCAGCTTAGTCTTTCTGAAAGCCAGTCCACTTATGTTCAGTATCTGAATTTGGTTTCTGGAGCCTAGCTATACATTTTCAGCAAATCATCATTTTCTTTGATAAAGTAATCCCAAGTAAATTCAGTTTAAAAATAAAAGCCTCCCATTTTCCGAAAAAATTTATGTAATTTTCCTTAGTGTAACCATAAGATTTATATCACATGGGTATTAGTACTTTGTTTTCTGTCCCTTTCTCATTATATTAATTGTGCAAAGTGTGGTCCCATGTCCCGTGGTCTACCTAGAGATTTTGTGATGTCAGTGCTGAAGCTAAGTCTTAGAAACCACTTACCTAAAACAAGGGCATATGCAAACCAGCTTTCTGTCACTCCTCAGGCCTCTTGCCTTTTCCCACAGCTTGCTGACAACATCTTTATTAGAGAATCACCATCCACTTTCCTGCCCTGTCTAAGTTCCTCCTTCCCTCCCATCCCAACATTTCACTATGCACGTTCACATTAAAGAAGAAGGCCTTTAACCTTGATTGAAGGGTAGGGTTGTTGTAATTTCCCCTCCTTCTTCCCTGAAACATAATGTTAGTCATTTCTGAGCAAAAGTCCAAGTGTAACGTTCTCAGACTGGTGCAAAGAACAACTAAATCACTCAAATAAAATAGTATTAGTTAGTGAGTAATTCAGTTAGTGTACCTCGTATTTAAAGTGTCATTTTTTGCCGTTGCTCCTGTTGAGTATCTTTCTTCTTAATCCAAAACTGCAAGTTTATTTGCAGTCCAATTAATTTACTGTGGAATCAGTGCATAGTGAATGTACCCAGCACCTCAAATAATGCAGCGTCCAGCAAGATGTGGTGTTTTATTCCAGTCTAACTCCTGGCACTGTTTCCATTGATTTATAGGGGTTTTTTTAGCATTCAGCAATGGCAGAGAGAATGCTAAAGTAGAGTGTTTGCAAATTAAATGGAAAAACCTACGGAACACTAATCTCCTCTTGAAGAATTCTTCTGTGTGTGTAAATGAAAATTTGCATGCATTTGTATTTAATAGAAATGACTGGGCAGAGGATAATATACCTACATAAATTTTAAAGCTTTCAAATATTTCAGACACAAACATTTCTAACTGTTTTAATAAAATTACTTTCAGATAATGAACTGTTTGACTCTTACTAGAACACCTGCTTCATAATGCTCAATTGTGACATTAGAAAAATAATTAAAATATACTAAATTCATAATACTCCATCTTTCTCTGTAATGCAACATTTAGTGCTAAAGAGCAGCTATTGAATGACACTTCCAGCGAATGGAGCCAGAATGTCTGGTCATTAGATGATAGCAGCAATATTTTAGGTAGTAAACAGATGTCAAATGAATTCATCAATACAAATAAAAATCTGCTTAACAGGATCTAAACTAAATCTTTTAAGGCATCAGTAATTTAATTATGCTTTCCATACACAAAGAAAAAACTTATATTTTTAACTTAAAATTATCTTTTTTTGGAGTGTTAAAACAATAAAACAAGGAAAGGAGGGAAACGATCATTCAGGAAAGTCTCCAAAAGAAGCTCAGTTCCTCCTTCATTTGGGACAAGTTGCAGAACCTTTCCATAACACACTTGCCATCATCTTCTGGACCACCAGTACACAGAAAATGAGGCTGCTACAATGGCATCCAGTACAGACACACATACAACCCATTTTCCTGTTGATAGCTCTCATAAATGAAAATATTGGACAGCATAAACTAGTATATAGTTATAATTGAAGGAACAAAAAGTAATTAGACTATTCTGTTGCCTTCTCCACGTTATTGCTTTTTTCACTCTCAGCCTTCCTATTTAAATGATGTCTTTACAAAATTAAAATAGAATGAAAGCTCATGGGTTTGTTTGAATCTGCATAATACCATTCCAGATGCTCTGCTTTATCTTTGGCCCTCAGTAATAATGAGGAAAAACATAGCATTTAATTTGGAGGCCAAATTTTTTAAGAAGAATAGAGAGTCCTGGATTACATAGAATAGAATTCAACAGAATTCAGACCATGTAGTCTGAAATACCATATACAGTTCCCTTGTACTTCTGTCATAAAAAATGTCATCTTATCCTTTTTTCTTCTCACAGTGATTCTTCTAACATGTATTTCAATCTCTTTGGGTTTTTGACTATGGTGATGGCTTTTCTAAACCTGCTTCCTTGTGCAGAATCCTACAAAAGGAACAAAATTACTATTTCTGTATAAATTAAATTTTCTACCCAATACTCATGTAATTTTCTCTGTGTTATCCTACAAATATCCTTCTTCATGCTCTTTGTGATGAATTGTGCTCTTTGAGGAAAAATATCTACACAGTGACCAATTTTGCCTTATCCTTTCACAGAACCAGGAGGGCTTTTCCCTTGACCCTCAAATACTGTCAATGTGACTAGTCAGAAATTTGCCCAGAAAAAATTACACAGATATTTTCTCCTCTTTTTTTCCCTCTGCCCCTAGATGCACCTAGTATTCTCTTGCTAAAATAATATGCTGGCCTACTTCTTTCTGTTTAAAATACTTTGAATAATTTCATCATGTATAGTCAAATAATTCTTGATATCAAGCCTATCAGTATTGCTTTTCATTAAGGTAATAAAATTATCTTGACTTTTCTATAATTATACTCCTTCTGCCTTTTTCTTGTCTACCACTCTTCAGGCAATTTAAATATCACCTGCATGATCCAGTTTATAATTTACATTAGCTTGAGGTTGGACCAGATGACTGACTCTGGTCCCTTCCAACCTCGCCATTCTGTGGCGCCATTTTTTAATATCTATAAGTAAGAGTGTGCATATGTAAGATCATGTACACTTTATTAGTTTGAGCTTCTGGTATAGTTAGGGTTTATTGTGAAATTCTGAACAAGTTGCCCATGGTGTAAGGGGGAGAGACTGTAACTAAAAGGGGATGTTTCTATCTGCAGTTTTCCAGTTATGACTGTGCTACCTACAAACACATTTTACAACACAGTGTAAGCAGGCTGGCTAGGGATGAGGTGACTTGCAAGAGGCTGATTTGTTAGAGGTATGAACTGCAGTTCATATCTTTCCTTATTAGTTCTAAAGTGAATGAAACAGGAATTGGAGATAAACTAAATTAAAATGTGTGAGACCATAGAAACTTAAGGTTCATTTTGGAGTACTTTGATCTACTGCTGCCTGTTTCATTATTTTCTATTTAGCAGATGCATTTCTGGCAGCAGAACTGGGGCCTCCTTCTCAGTGATTCAATTCATAGCAGCAATGAAGCTTCCTCCAGAATGTACTCCATCTCCATTCAGCAGCAAACAGATAATTCCTTCCTGCACAATCAGGGACTACTAACTATGCTATGGCAATGCACCTGTGTATTTGCATCTTCCCTGGCTCCTCATAAAACTGAACTCATGACTCAGAGTTGGGGAATGGCTCTAACAACAGGGAGTCCAGTAATGAAATTTATCCTGTAGCATTTTAGCAGAACGAGTGTTATATTGCTATTTTAAAAACATAACTCTCTAAAGAAGTGATTCAGTGACATGCATTGTTAATGACCGGGTCAAACTGTGGTGGCCTCAGCGGGATATGGGGTTTGTCCCTGTCATCATTGCTTGCCTTTGTCATGCTCTAGGCATCTGTATGCTGAATATACAGATTTTAATTGGCTTCTTTCTGGTGTCTAACCCTTCTCCTATTCTACACAGTGAGTCTCAGTGATAGAAAAGGTTTCAAGATCCTATTCTGGTAGCTGAAAGTGCTGATAATGATATATGACACCTTTAATAACCTTACTAATTAGCCATTCTTCCATAGGTTCATGTTCCAGTGTAGATAACACAGAGCATGCAAGGAAAACTAGTAAAACAAAAAGAGGCTTAGTATGCTACTTCATCATACTCATAGCCTGGACTTCCTCTGCAGCAATTATCCTCCAAATTTTCAAATCAATTTTTAATTTTCACCTCGAGAATTAAAAAAAAAAAGTAGTACTTTAAAAGTTGTAACAATGATATGCTCCCCTATTTTTGTATTCCTGTTGATTTCTGAAATGATCGTGATAGGAGAGTGAAGGATGTGCTAATGAAACTCACAGTCATATTTTAGTGACCATGTCTATAACTGGCACTGTGGTACTGAAGCTTGCATTGCTTTTAATATTTCCAGAAGTCTTTTGAATATTAAAAACTGGTCTTTAGACAAATTCTCTTCCTCCTGCAACTGGGTCCAGACTTGTTGACATTTGAAAAATGGACAAAGTACTCACAGTTTTCACATGCTCCACATGTATTGCAGTTACTACAGTTCCTCTGCATGGCTCTTCTTGGCATGTAGGTGTTGGCTTTAACTATTCAGAGCTAGTGGTTTTTGCATAATGATTCAGAAAATTCTCTAGTACACTTCACTAAAATTCATTGCTGCATGCAGAAGTGTGCATGGGTGTGAACATATGCATGTGTGTGTAAGAGAATCCTTTCCCAGCCCCTGCAATGATGTAGTGACTCTGTAGCTGATGCTACGAAGCAGGAAATCCAATTATACCTCACTTAGCATGCATAACTAAAAATGTTATTATTGGTCATAAAATTACCCAGCCCTTTCAAATATCAAATCTATGAACTATGTGACTGTACTCCTCAGGCTGACTTCACGCTGTGTGAGGGAGCTCTTCCTTTAATTTGTTTTTACTCTGCCTGCATTATGCAGGCGGCTCTTTGGTGTGAGAGAAGGTTGGGGCGAAGTGGCTAATTTTCCTTCTAAAGTATCTGGGAATTTGAGATCAGGCAAACTCCTGCAAGTGCACAGAGCTTTCACACACACTATATGGCATTTCCCAAATCAAAAAGCAAAACAACAACAATCACCACCACCACCAATATCAGTTTTCCAAATGTGCACTAAAATGAAATGTCAACACTTTGATGAACAGCTTCTGTAGCAAAACAGCGTGTACGTGACCAAATGGCAACAGCCCACTGTTTACACAAAAAATGAGCATACTGAAACAAAATGACTCTGAACAGCAAAATTCCATGCAATTTAAAAAAAAAAAAGTCCCCATTAGAGCCAACAGCAAACCATATTATCTTTTAAAATCTTGAGCATATACAGATTCATCATGTTAACAAATGAGGTAGATGAGATTCAAGAAAGATCATCAGTATTTACTGTGCTGTCAATTCCTCTCCTAAAACTTCAGTTCCGAGGGGAACATTCACTCACAGACCCACAGTGGTCAGGCTGCAAACCTTGGAGGTTTCAATGGCAAGGCATGTGGGTTCAGTCCAGGGCTCGGGAGTATCTTCTTTCTCTGGCTGGAAGGATATTTTATCTCCACTAAAATAAGTTCTTTTCCCCAATTCAGCACCTTGGTAATATGAACCTTGATGTGATTTACTTCAATTTTCCCATAAATATCCTCTGAACATTAACTTCCATAAATGTATTTCAGGACACAGGTCCTTGAGGATGCCTGCACAAGCTACTTTATTTGTATTTGGAGAGTAGAAAAAAATGTTGTATTTGTGAATTTCCCCATGCTGCTAGTAAACTAGACAAGCTTAATGGTGCAGTAAAAAACATATTAATCAAAAGTTAAAGTCATATTTTTATATACTGGTAGCAGAGGTTACAAATAACACAAACAAAGTCCCTATTGAGACTGATTGCTTGCAAACTGACTGTTTCCCAGCTGGTCAGTCTTGCCTTACTGTGGATAGTCATATCTCAGAAACCACAGGTGACAACCACAATTCAAAATCTTTTGCACTTGCAATTTCACTTGCAATTCTAAAAAAAAATCCAACATCGCCTTTCACTTTGCACTCATGCATATATGCATTTGAAATAACAACTTGGGATACAGAGGCATTGGGCTCGGCCATCTTTGGTAATTAAAGATCCCTTTCCCCTCTCCTTGGTTCACACCTCATCTGGTACAGGCTCTGCAAACTACCCAAATATTGTGAACTGCTATTCCAAAAGATGTGCACCTTATCTCCTATGAAAAGCTGTTACCTTTTTTTCTTAGTCAGTCATGAACATTAAACAACATACAATAAATCTGCTTATTCTGAAAGCTCATGGATTTTATTGCCTTGGCAACAAAGTGATCTGTTCAAACAGCTTTTTGCTGCCAGTTTTAGAGTTTTCTGTGTCACAGAAAAAGTCATGAAGAGAGGACAAACAGTTAACTGACTCCTTTTCTTATGCTTGCATCATTAGTTTCTATAGATGGGAGAATAGATACAGTGTGAAAATGAGGTTCTTGGTTGCTCAGAACCAGTGGTAGTTAATAAATGAACTGGATTTAAAGTGGATTTTTCAGTTTTATGACAATCACTAGCAAAATACCAGTTGGGAATGGACTTTTATTTTCAATATATATAAAAAGAATATTTTTAATCTGGAGAAGAATACAAAGTGAAAGAAGCAAAATATTTGAACAATGTAAAATGTTCATTTTTTCACATCCATCTTTGGATTTCCATTAACAAATAAGCACCTAAATGCTGTCATCAAAGCTGATTAAAAATAAATAAATTAAAAATCAAATCAGTTCATATGGAAGCTCCTGTAATTCTCCCTTTTTCTCAGATGACTGTGATGTTCTGCTTATTGTTTCCAAAGGAGAAAAAAAATAGTGACAGTGACACAGACATCTAATGCTTCAGTGGTGCTGTATTGGTGTCACTGACAGATGAAAAGTCTCCCACCCCAGCACGAGGACGAGAAGGAGCCAGTTTCCCACAGGAAAAGGTGTGTATCCATGACCTGTCAAAACCTCCCGCCACTCCAGAGCACACCTCCAGGAAACTTCTCCTACTCAAATGGCAAGGGACTTGCAGCACCGTCTTTAAAATGTTGAAGGTAGCCTGCTCTACTGAAAAATACAACCAAAGCTTGATCTTTCTCTAGAAAGCAACCATACATAAAAGGCACACCAGGGAGCCATATTAAACATTGTGCAGTGGTTTTGGTACCAAACACAACAGGTTAGCAAATACTTTTGTAGGGTTTCTGTCAACCCTGCAAAATCAGTATGAAATATGAAAAAAAGGTAAAGCTCTCTTCTAAGTATGATTATGATTAATAAAAAGAGTCAGAGGGAAAACTTTTGTGAGTTACAGCTCAGAAGCCTCATTATGGGCTGCAGTAAAAGAGTTAATTTATTGATATGGGCACAATAAGAACCTTGTGGATATTTTTTGGGTTTGCACCAGCCAGAAAATAATATTATTCACTAGCTTCACATGCCACTGGTTGCATCTTCATCTAGTCTCCAGAAAAAAAAACCAAACGGAAACATGTTTTTCTTAATATTTTATGCTGTTGAAAAGGAACTGCATTTGACTGAATCAAAGAGCTTGTTTAGAATTTGTATGATGTGTTTATCAGATATTCAGTGTTTTTGTGATTTTGAAAATAAGAAACATAAAACCTGATAGAAAAGAAATATTGGTGTTTACAAGACATAATCTACAAAAGTAAAGACATTTTAAGATTAAGGAGTATATTTTTGAATGTTTCTGATAGAAATACAAAATGGCTATAATTCAAAAGTACTATTCCATGCCATGAAGAATAGATTGGGTGTAAGTATCACTCCCTTCTTAAAGGTACTTGTTCAGGACTTCACCTAAGATTGCTTCATTAAATTGCAGTCAAGGTTGGTTAAGTGTATGTTTAGTTTATGATTGTGTATGAAGATGCTCAGAACATGCAAACATGGTTCCCCAAGTCAATCACCACTGGTTGCAGCATACTCAATATGTAACCTTTGACTGCTTTGTGGGCAGGGTCTGAGTCCTCTCTTCCCCAGACCATCTATATTTATAAGAAAAAGCCAATAAATCTGCCTAAGGGGAACATCTTTTCATTTTTTTTGTCCTGAATATACAAAGGAGTATATCACCATCTGAGATTTAAACGTACATGAGACACTTGTCTCCTCTAAGACTTCATATGGAACCTAATTAATCAGTCATTGACCTGCATAAAACCCCCTTTCTTTCTGCTCCCCCTTTCTCTGATTTTTTTACCATTTCTTTTCTGACAGCTTCTACATTTTCATCCTCTCCTTTTAAACTTTCATTTTAACCTGTCATTTCCGGCGGCTTTGCTGGTCAGAAGCAGTTACAGGAGCCTACCTTTCCTTACAACTAAGCTTGCTTCCTTGGATTGTAGCTGTAACCTGGCACTTTTCAAGAATTGACTGGTCACTCAGATCAAAACGTTAAATATTTAAAGTGGCACCACACCATTCATAAAGTGTTTGTTTACTCTCTGCTAATTATTTTAGTTCAAGCAGGCAGACTCCACTGTCTACATTATTAATTAAACCTGGAAAAATGAGCTAAGGAGAGGAAATGTTCTTCTTGCTGTTAGCAGGGCTAAAGATTAAGGTGCAACACTCATTAGCTATAATATGAAAACTTTTTTCTCCAAACTCTGCCCATACAAAGCTAAACAAATCATATTGGTATGTATTTCTAAATGGTTTGTGTAGAAGTTTAGTAATTGTGAAATCTCACATGTTAAGCATTTTTAGGAGGCAAAATAATGCTACAAACTTACTGGTGTCTGTGGCTAACTGTGGCCTTAAGTAACAAAGACTTGTGTTCTCTAAAATAGCATGCTGTCACACAAAAGAGTTTGAAGGTTTTCTTAAAGAAAAATGGAAAGTTTCCCCAAGGGCCATAAAATATCAATATATAATATTCCACGTACAACTTCTACAACTTCAATAGTTATCTGTTTCTTTACCACTATGCATTTGCTATAACAACATCATATAGGAACATCATCACTGGGTTTTGTCTTCAGGAACACTGTAATGTGATGGAAACCACCACAAAAAATTCACATTAATCCTGAAAGAATTGTGTGAAAAACCCTAAGAGTTATATGTTTTTAAATAAAGTTTGATAGTTTCTTTGTACAACCTGAAGCAGTGCAAGATTCCTCAGGTGGTATTTTCAATGATGACCTGAAACTCTGTCAAAAGTTTCACACAGTGGTCGAGTGCTGATTTGCAGTTTAGGACCAGAAACACTCAAAATTCTCATTTTTGTTAGACACAGGGGGACAGATCCAAAGGGAATGGAAGAGACTAGTTATAGCATGCAAAGAGGTGGGATAGATGTAAGTGCACATGCCTGTGAACTGCGACTTTTGAGTGTTGCAGAATATAAAGCCTACCACTCTGCTGTGTGTCTCCACAGGACTCTGGAGCCTAATTATAGAGCTGTATGAAAAAGTTCTGCTTGTCAGCAGAACCAGCAGGAGGGAAAAAAAATTCATATTTTTGCACATTCACAGAAGAAAAAAATATTTAGGCAGAAAATCATCATTGCTGCAGATGGACACTTACAGAACAAAAATGGGTAAATTTTGTGCAGCTCTGCTTGTCACTAGCATAGCCAGAATACATTTGGTAGCAGATTTTAAATCCAACCTAGAATTCCTCAGTCACTGCCAGTGGCAAAATGTGCTTCATAGAGCAGTAGGGGTTGAGGATTGCAGGAAAATTCAAGGTGGGAGAGCTGTCCTAAAATGAGCAGGCAGGATTCCACCAAATTTAGTGTTGCTGCACTTGCTTATGCCAGACGAGAATTTGTCTCTGGATGGTTTTGAGTCCTTCTGAGTAAAGATTAGCCACTAAAGCCTGATCACAATTACAACAAGGTGAAATGTGAGGATGCTACCCTATTGCAGCAATGAGGAAAGGGATCTAGAAGAGGTGTGAGAGAGATGTACAATCCATTAAGGAAAACAGCAGTTAGCAGGTGCTAGTGGCCAATAGATTTCAACTGCTTACTTTTATTATATTTAAAAAGACACCCATTAAATGCATGCTATGAGTGAGAAGAAATATGCCTATAAAAGAGCTACTCTACACCTAGAACATTTCACACGAATAACTAAGGTATTTTTAGGAGAAATATAACTTGACAGGATGGTAGGCACAACACCTGATTCCCAATGGTGCTCAGGTAACAGCTTCTACCCAGTATGTAAAAAAAACCTCAGTAACTCAGAACAGTGTTTTGTGTGTGTGCTCTGTGACCCTCCACAACACTAATAGAGGGATATCCATTTGCAGGTGCAGGTCTGTGACACAAAAGGTGAATAATTTATGTGGACCTTTCCCTTCTTCCCCTCACTTAGCACTGAGCAGCGAAACGGGATTCATTGCTTCGTGGTTCTCACCATTTCCGTACTACCCGGCCTGTGTTTTCAGCCTCTCCGTGAAAAGCCTCGATCTTAAACTCAAGATGTAGTGACCTGTACTTTCAGCTTTAGATAAGTGTTTTTCTCTTATGCTTGTTAAATGCAGTGTGAATTTTATGTGAAAGTGCTTTTTTCTTATTCCTTTTTTCTTTCTTTTCCCTTGGCATCATCTAATTTGGCAGTTCTTCGTGTGCTAGAGAGTCTCTTTAATGTATCTCAAGGCACAAGGACTCTGACTTTACTGCATTAACGGAATACATTTATTTGCTGCCTTTATATGTGGCAGTGGGAGCTGATGAAGGATTGTGTTCTCAATACTTCCCTCATCTCCTTCTTTGTCTGACATTAGCAATAAAACACAAATCACAGAAAAGGCAAACCAAGCATACAAATTAAGAAAACTAATTTCATGCCAGCCAACATGTGGGAAAATCTCAGGTGATGAGGAAATCAAAGGAAAATGGCAATAAAATAGACTACACTAAGAATAATTGTAACTAAAGACACAAAATCCAATAATATCTTTATAAACTAGTAACTAATAAGTTAAAATTAAAAATTACTAGAAAGCAATGCAAATCTCCTGCACAGGACCTTCTGTCCATAACCTGCTGAAGTTTCTACTGACTGAACTGTTAGACTGTTTACTTAAACAATGAAAAAGGATTTCTTCCTATATCTCTTAGGTGCCTTAAAATCTGTCCTAAATTATAAAGAAGTAAAATAAATCTATGTTTATCATGCTTGACCCTGAAAGCTAATTTTGCTTGGTTTAATTTTTATTTTCAAGTTAATGGATTTTTCTCAGCCAATTCAAACAAGATTAGGCCCAATGAAAGGTAAACCTTTGTATTTGCTTGCTGTTACATCGTCGCAATACTATAATAAACCCAGAAATAACAAAAAGTCCAAAATTACTGCCTTGCATTTAGCTATTTACAGTCTGTTTTTTCCACTGCAAAATATTCCAGATCTTATTATACCACCTACAGGTAGTTTTTAGATAAATTCTTGGTATCCCCTCTCAGTTACTCCACAGTAGGTTCCAAAGAGCAAGCATGTCCATTACGAATTTTGGAGAGGTTTCTCATAACCCAAGCACCTTTGACTTAAGGCCAATGCTCAGAAAAAAAGCCTCTTTTCTGAAATCTTAGATAACACATGAAACTAGCAAGCAGTTGTTGAAATCAACATTATCTTTAGTAAACATTAAAAGAGTTCAGCTGACTGTATTTTCTCATATGCCAGGTTTATTAGATGCAGTTACATATGAAACTACTAACCATTTTCTGTTGAAGCAAAATAACAAAAAACTAAGATAGATTCCTTTTTCTCTCATACATTATTCTCATTCACAAATCCTGTAATCCTATATAATCAAGCACAATTGTTTATAATTTCAACATAATTTTGTAAGCTTTGAAAGAAATCCTTAGCAAATTTCTTTACATTCTTTTACAACTATAGCCATGCTGCTTCAAAGGAACAATTTTGCAAAGATTGACAGAGAAGGAATCTTGATGGTAATTTATGGATACTTAATGAAAACTCACAGAGATAACAGAAATTAACGAATGACCTTTAAAAATAGAACTTTTAATACTCCTGTATACTTAATGCTTCCCAATTTCCTCAACCTATATTTGTTTTCTAGGGAAGGACTTTGTTTTTTGCATGGTTTGAATCAATCAGTCTAACTGTCTTACTTCTACTTTGCAGAAAATATGCAATAATTTAATCCAAATTCAACTGAATTGCACTGCTTTGATGCTGCTTATTTTCTCCAGTTGTTGATTAATATGCCCCTTGTGCAAACATCTTCCTCCTACCTGATGCCTTCAGTAATGTCTCAATTCGTTGCTGATGACATTCAAATTTCCTCCAGAGATGCCTTTTGAAGTCACAAACAGAGGATTATGCCCATCAGTGAATGACTCAGGCACAAAGTGATTGATAAGACAAATAAATACTTAGATCTTAGCAATCAGTCAGTTGTGATATGCAAGGGGGAAAACAAGACTGCAGACATTTCAGCTATATATCATGTTTTCTAAATTATCTTTGTATGCCAATGGTCCTCTTAATAAATTATTCTCCCTGGTTATCTGATCTGATATACGTTTTCAATTATGCCTCTTCTCAAACATGCAACAGTCAGTCTTCCTCAGTCTGAAGCTATTTCAATGTCCAAGAAATAGTTTCCAAAGTCCAGAAGGAGGAAATACTACACAACTGATTTTGAGTTGAAAAACTGTGCACACACACATCAGAAAGACTTTATGACATCAGAGAAGTCATGGCTTTATTCCCAGATTCCCAGAGCTGAGTTTTTTGTAAGCAGCAACAATACATGACACTGCATATGTTACAGGGGAGTAAGAACATTTTGAGCATCTTGCACAGCATGAGACTGAGGAATCAGGACCTTGTACCACCTCAGATGTGCAAAAGTCAAAAGCCAAACAAAGAATAGGGTCATGGCATAGGAGTGAGTAACTTGTTTTCTTTAATTCATTAGTTTTGGATTGAACAAAACATATAAAAAGTTCTAATGAGGAGAACTTATCTTTTAAAAGAATGTCATGTAAATGTCTATATACTTGTTTTTAATAAGATTTGATCTGCATGAGATTTTGGAAACCTGAAGAATAAGTTAATTTACAAAAGAGGTCTAAATAGTACACATTTCAGAAGTAATTGTGGACTGTTGATACAGTCTTCAGACAAATTTGCAAGACATTTTATAGCATGTATGTATGATAATTGCACATGTCATAGTGTTTCAGATAGTATCTTAGGCCTTTTTTTCTGGTGTGGGAGGTGATCTTGAAGAAATCTGTACATGATCATGGTAGCATGGTTTTGAAACACAGATGTCTTCCCTTAGCTATAAGCTTTTCAAAGGTCACAAACAGCAAAAAAAGAGAAGATGTCTTTGCGTTAATCCATACGTTCCTTGATTCAGGGACCATTTTGTGTTTACAGCCCCTAGTACAACAAAATCTTGATTTATGATTATCATGCCTAGCTGCCACGATGATGATAAGGTGTATAATGGAATAAAGGACCTTGCTAATAAAACAAAACATCTTCTATGGCAATCAGAATTCTAATCTAAATAATATTTAGTATAGATTTGTGGTGTGAATTAGGCAGTTGAGGCAACTGCATTTTAAAGTGGCATCTGCATTTTCTTAAATATATGTAAATAGATGTAGCTACCAGTTAAGGTAAAAAAGAAAAATCTACAATTTATATATACAACTGGTGATCTGTACATCAAGGTACCCTAAGTAGTATGTACGGAACTATATCTGGGGGTTTTTTTCTGTTTTTAAAGTGACACTTTGCATGCAAAGTTTAATATCGTTACTTTGGTCCTGAAAGCGGGCTGTAGCATAACATTTCTGGCAATTAATGCTTATGGGAAATAAATTAGTAAGCATCGGAAAACCGAACTGAATGGAATTTTAATTTGCCTCTATGTCCAGAACTTCAAATGCATTTTTGTGCTAGGCATATTAGAATTCCTATACAGGAACAAGACAGCTCATTAAATTGTCAGTATTTTCTATTTCATCTGTTTTGTATATCTTGCCACCCATCCCAGCAATCCCAAGAATAAATGTAAAGATAAATGAATAATCCTGATTACATCATAGTAATATGAACATGACAAAGCTGAATGACTCTGCCAGACTAACAGTGCTGAATGTGTTCCAGCATGTCCAGAGTAATTTCTTGGAGTGTCTATAATACTTAACTTTTGGAAAATGTTCTCTGTGAGAAGAAGAAAGCAAAACATATATTGTGACTTTGTTGAGTCATTTTTGATGTGATTTTGTTCATTACACTTCAAGTTTATGTGGAGAACTGCACATAAGCAAGAGTAAATAGCATATGAAAGTCTGTGGAGTAAGCTAACAGAAATAATAGGCCATCTTTCAGAACATAAAATGCATGTGTTCTTAAGCAGATAATAATTAAGTACCTTTTTCAAAAGTAAATTTCTCTTAAGCTCCTTGCCATTTACCATATAGTTTTGAGGGCACATTTGTGGGGGGAATATTGCAGCAAACACTTCTTCTGTATATGTCTCTTCGTTGGTAAGCAAGAATTACAACTTTTCAAGTTTAGTGCCTGAATGTCTTCTCAAAATAATATTAGGAGAAGGTTGTGATTTTAGATTAGCTTCTTCTGTTACTATGACCAAATAGTCATTTTCATTTACCTGCCCATCTGTGTAGTCACTGCTCTTGATTGGATGCACTGCTACAGCAGGTTGGTTACAACCTACAGCAGGAATATTACAGCCACAGGGCAATGTCCATCATGTACTTAATGAAGACTAAAAAAACAAAAATAAAATGGGATTCATGCATTTATGCAAAGTGATGCTATTTGTTATTGGAAGACAGCCAAAAGACTGGCCTGATACTATGCCTACATCAATTACAAAGCCATACATTTAGTCTTGATCAAAAAGACTTGAAGGCTAGAAGTCCCATTGAATATATAGTTGTCCCAGTTTGAGAAGTCACCCCAAGACAATAATAAATCTTTACCTATAAAAACTGAACATTTTTCACTCACAAGGAGGCTGAAGCCAAGGTTCCTCTATGTTGTGTGAAAGTTGTCATTCTTTACCCCTCTCAGGAACTGTGATGAACTACCTTCAAAGTTTGTCTGCTTTTAGTACCAGCAGACGCAGGTTCTCCAAAGATAACATCATGTTTTAACACCGTTTACAATAAAACCTTTAAGAGCATACCGAAAAAGGAAATTCCCAAAAGAGGTTTCTGATGGATGGAAAGAGTTTGATGTATTTTCTATTTCTAGGTATGGGAATGGAGAAGAGTTATCAATTTTTCCCAAGACTGATGTGTAAGTTTGGTCCTAAAGGAGATGTAAAGAGGTGAGCTATGGTGTTGTAACTAGTACATGACAGCACGCATCATTCTGATATAACCTCATGGCTCTGTACGCTTAGGAGCTAGTCTGAGTGGATGACTATATAGAATAAGTATGGGCATGTGTGATCAAGAACATCAGCTGCAACATGGATGGTAATTCTAACGTTTTATTATATTCACAACTTACAGAATCTGACATCATATTTCCCTTATTACATTTCCACTTGCAACACCTTAGAATTGATTTGTTGCCGCTATGAAATACAGCGAGAAATCATGCTGAATTTCCTTTTAAAAAGCAGCACATAAACAAAGATCAGATTTTCTTGTGGTTCATGCACTTTGGGATATTTCCAAAAATCAGCCAGGAAATTATTTATAAAAACAAACAGATAACATTTCCTTCCACTAACCAGAAAATGTTACTGTTGCTGCTCTTCCAGCTTGCAAAGACACAGAATCATTGCTTTTCTCTATATATGTGTGTATAAACACATCTATACATACATACACACACATTATGAGGCTTCGAAATCTTTAAGTGAAATAAGAATGTATTTATCTTACCAAGCTTTAACAATTTCATAATCTGTAAAAGGTACCATCCCCTGATAGAGTGTTATTGATCAAAATCGCTCAGGAGATAAGAATGTGTAGGGACTCCACCACTTCTAGAAAGAGCATTTTTCCCTTGTAAAGTGCTAAGAAGTTGGTAATCCAGGGTGTAACAGACCCTGAAAAAAGCATCAGAGAAGCCATGCACAGAAGGAAGAAAATACACCGTGAAGCACCTACTAACATAATATTAGCAAGTAAATGTCTATTTGACATTGATTCTCAGAAATTAAGAATGCAGCACAAACTGATGGATTTCATTTAGTATTTTAGAGCACAAGAAATTGTTCAAATGATTAAGGTTGTTCTGAAACTGAGAGAAAGTGCAATGCAGAAGTGTTAGCAGGAGCATAAGGAGGGAGCAGACCAACAGTGACAAATTATGCAGTGCATTCAGAGGAACTAAAATCTGTGTTGCAGGCTACATGAAGAAAGAAAAATTCATTCAGAAGAACTATTGCTTTTCAATGCCAGTGACCCAATCACCTCACGTGGCTGACTGTCTTGGCGTGTATATTCTTAACATATAGTTTGCTATGATGTCTTTTGTAAAGACTTGCATTAATTATTAAAAAAAAAAAATTCCTGTCATCAATCTAATCAGAAAACTTCCAGTGTGTTGGATCTGTTCAGTGGAACAGATTTTTTTGTATGGCTAGCAAATCAGATTTACCCTTTTAGAACATGCGAGGTTTATAACAAGCAAGAGGGAAAACTGGATCTCAGACTGTCACTTAAAGCATCACACTTTTAACCTCCTCCTTCCATCCAGAGCTCTTTACCTTTACTGACACCCTCTGGTCCCTATGTCTAAGTCGGGTTTGAATTCATTCCAGTACTCCTTCAAAAATTTACTTTCCAAATCAATATTTTGTGGAGAACAGAACTGGACATTTTCTGAAACTCCCATAAATCATATCACTGATTCCCCAATAGTTTACCATGTCAGCAACTTATTCAGGGGACTCAAGCAAATTTGCCAGTCATGACCTTCCTGTATTGAATCAGTGCTAACAGTCCTAAAAGTTATGCATTTCTTAAAGTTGCCCTTTATTATTTTCAAATAACAGAGTTTTTAATCACACCTTTTATCTTAGCTGCTATGATATTTTTCCTCAAGACCTGTTTCCAAAGCTGCTTTCTTTCAAGTTCTCAACTATAATTCTGCCAGGTATTTTTGCTTTCTGTTTTCATTCTTAGTAAATCTGCTAGAATTCAAATTATGACCTTCAGCTTCATATTGACCAAACACCTTAAAATCTACGCTCTTAGTCTGATACTATCCATAGCTATCTTCACACTTTTATGTCATTCTCTGCTAGTTCCGAGTTTTTGCATGGGCATTTGTTTTGTAAATGTATGAAACAGAAATGTTGCATGTTCACTTATAAAACTACTTAGCTGTTATCATCTTCAAGAATGTTAAGATTTCACCCTCCTTGATATATTTGTCATCTTCCAAGACTTTGTCTTCTTAAGTACTCTTATACATTCCCATAGTTAAAAGCATGTTTCTACTGAAGGCCACTGTACATAAAACATTCCTCAGTTACTAAAGTTCACATCTCATTTTTCTGTCTTCCTTTTGGCATGTGTCAAGCTAGTAAACAAGACTTTGTGTTTTCTCTCACAATAAGATAGAGAAAGGGGTTTTTGTGTGGTTTTGTGGGTTTTTTTCTTTTATTTGAAACTTTGTAGATAAGTGCCATAGCAATTAAAGACAATTTATTAAATATATTTTTAGAAATTTTACTAGATCATTTTATAGCTTTTTAAGTAATGCCCCAATTATTGCTAGGGTTTTTTTTCAATATCCCCTGTAAAAATATTAATCACAGTGAACTGATCTTGCACTAATATTTATTTCCATAAAGTACTTGTGAAGGAGTGGTACTATAACTCAGCAATACTTAATTGCACTTTTATTAATTGGAAAATATCATTCAAATTTTACTTATCAGGAATCCCCCCTTATCTTTTGGCTAATAGTGAGTTTGTAATTTATTTATAGTTTCAAACTTCAGGATCTAATCTACAGCTTACAGAAATCTAGGGGAATGCTGTAACTCCTCAGAAAAAAAAAAAACAACCTGGCACCAGGGCACCAGGTCCTTCACTAAAAAAGGAAAAAACCAAACAAATCAAATCAAAACAAAACAAAACCAAAAACCAAAACACTGAAAATGTGTCATTCTAGGAAAGCATTACTTTTTAAACAAAAAAAAAAAAAAGAACTTTGCAAAAACTTTATACTAAATTTCTGAAACACTGCAACACATAGAAAACTTTAGTCCTAAACACTCACATTACACTATCTTGTCTAACTTCTGTTTTATGAAGTTTCTGTGCTTAACAGGAATGCAACTAAACACCTGAAGAAGTACAGGTATAGTAACAATTTTTTTTTTCTGATATAAAAATCTTAAACACACAGTTTCATGCTCTGTGTTACAACAGCTCTCAGTTCTCCTTCTAGCCAGTTCACAGACATTCCACATAGTCTTATCAACTCTCCTGACATCAGAGAGGAAAAACCGGTACATCTTTATGTAATTCCCTCTCTTCTGCCTGTCAGCAAAGAAGAGTCCAGGCACCTTACTTTTCTAATTCCAGAGATAATTGTTTATCCCAAAGCCAAGTATCGTTTAAAACTCCAAAACAACACAACTTTCAGTGCATCACTCAATACGCTGGGTTATTTCCTGATTCACCCTTAAACGTTAGAATGGTAGGTATCCCAAACACAAAAAATTAACAGATTAAAACAACCATTCCTTCTCTGGAGTATCTATTTCTTCTAAAAGCCTCACATCACTCTTCACAACTCATTCACTGCAGTAGTTTGCTCGCTAGTTAAATGACAGGAAGCATATAGCAGATCACAGTAATTTCTGCTTCAACTTTTCTGCTCAATTATGATAACAATTTCAACGTAAGATTCAAAACAAAAAAGCAAAACACATAAACCTGCAGTAGGAACCCCAAAAAGGGATCTCTCACCGTTGCCGGCTTCACAGCAGACTGCTCACAAAGATGCTGCGATGGATATTACAACAAATAATCTGCACACACTCCAAAGTCTAACCAGGGAAATCAGTGCCTGGCTGGGGGAACGGCAAAGACACTTACCGCTGCTGTGGCACCGTCTCTCTCGCCCTGACTCTCAGTCTCTCTCTCGCATCCTCCTGACAGCCTCAAATATAGCAGTCCCTTATGGTGCTGAGCCTGGGGGAGCAGAGGATTGCAGAGTTGGGTTTTTTATTTTCTTTTCTTTCCTTTTTTTTTTTTTTTTAAACCATCCAGAGGTAGTTCTCCAGACCCGACCGCCTCTCCTCCTCGGCTCGCTCAGTGATGGAAAGCCCCAGGTGAAGGCATCCGCGCCGGCAGCTCCCGCGAGCCCCTCCCGGCCCCGCCGTGCCCCCGCCCGGCGGGGGGACCGAGGCGCCTCCCCCGGCTGCTCCCGGGGGGGCGGCGGAGGCTATGCCCGCCCCTGCCTGGACGCGTGTGGATGTATAGATGATGTGGATGTGTGTTTATGTGAGTGCCATCTCACACCGCCGCCCGCCGCTCGCCCCTACCCCTAAGCGCGCAAGGACCCCCCCTCCTCCCGTTTTCCTCCTCCTCCCGCTCCCCTCCACCTTCCTCCCTGATTTCCTCCTCTTCACTCCTCTGCCCCGGAGCGTGAAGGCAAGAGGGCGAGTTGGCGAGCGCTGTCCCCTGATCTCCTGCTATCGCAAGACACCAGCTTTTCCCATCCACCACTTTCTGACCCCATCCTCTCCTTCTCATCCCCTTCCCCATCCTCCTTCCAGGTAGACTGTGTTTTTAAGATTTTTTTTTTCTTTTTTCATATGCTTTTTATTTCTCTCCAGCGGTGATGACCCTCCCTACCCCTGCGCTCTGCAGCCGGAGCCGGGAGCCCGGGAGCCGCGGCTGCTGCCCGCACCGCTCCGCACCCCTCCGCACCGCTCCGCACCGCACGATCTCCGTCTTTACACCGCGGCTGCTCCGGCTGGAGGCACACCCGGGGCAGCCACTACGAGGCCGGCAGCCGTAACGCCGCGGCTCCGGCAGCCCCTTCTCTCGCTGTTCCCTTCCCCATCATCCACCCGCTTTTCACTGCATCCCTGCTGAGCAGCCGGCAGCGCCCCGCCTCGCCCCGGCCCCGGCGCTTCGCCCCGCGCT